>JAMXKT010000008.1:0-469541 GCA_024211575.1 Phytophthora melonis
TGCTCGGCTGGTACCGAACGATCTGCCCGATGGACGCTCCGCCTCAGGGAGGTCGAAGACGCCCGCGAGGGGATGTCTCCGCTGACCACGTAGTCGTTCTTGATCACGTCACACCGCAACGATGTAGCTGCTGGTCGGGTGCACCTGCGGGATCGTGTTAGCTGAGGAAGACTCACAGCTGTAGTCGAGGAAGCCGTTGGATACGTGCCGGTGGTGAAGCCCAGCACGCTACCGAAGGCGGCGTTATCGATGATCAGCCGCGGCACGTCGTGACGTGGTGGGCAGCCCCGTGCCTGTGGTTGAGTAGAGACCAGTGGTCGGTCGCGTGTAGGTCTGCCGATGGCCGTAGGCGTAGGCGAGCAGTCCACCTGGCAGGCGTAGTACGTGCCAGTGTTCTCCTCTTATCTGAATGAAGTAGACGTTATTGCGCACTGCTGTCGATGAGATACGCGCCGGCACTGACTTCAGTAGCCGTCTGTCATGTTTCTGTTGAAGTCGGCGTAGGAGTACCAACCGTCCGCGAGCGTGACGCACTAATGGTCGAAGTCAGTAGCGGCTGTGGAATTTACCTCGATTTTGAAGAGCGAGGTGTTCCCGAAGGCGGGAGGAGTCGATGTTGGGGGAAGTCGGAGAGCGTAGAGGGCTGATCGACTGAATCGCCATCTGCGTATCCACGAAATTAACCGAGCTACCCGCGAACTCCATACCGCCAGGTGTTGTTGTAGCCGTTCTGCACGAGGTTAGTCGAGTCGAGCTTGATGAAGCTCGCCATATCTTTATTGTATGTATATCAGATGAGTCATAGTTCCAAGAGTGAAAAATATTATTCGCCGCATGGCCTATTCGTCGTCTGAGTCAGCCTTCTCACCCGAGACCTTGATGGCCTTGTTGAAGTTGTAGCGGAGCTCGCCGCGCACCGAGTCGATGAACAGCATCTGGCCCTTGTTGGCCGTGGCCTTGTTGTAGTACGTCACGATGGACGTCTCGGTCACGCCCGGGATGTTGAAGTCCTTGACCACCATCTGCAGGTCGCGCTTGGAGTTGGCCTTCAGGATGGCCACGTACTCGCTGTTGAGGCGTATCATCTTGTCCGTGGCGAAGTAGGAGTGCGAGAGGAAGATCGTGCTGAGCTTGAAGTGCCTGCTGCGCGTGAAGAAGTGGCTGAACACGTTCTTCTGCAGCAGCTTGTCGTTGGAGTAGTCATCGATGATCACGAGCTCGGGCTTCCCGCTGTTGATGGGCGTGCGTCTGACGTGATCAACAGCCGGCGGGCTGTCATAGAAGGTGATGAACCCCTCGAGCTTTGTCGCGGAGGTAGTCGTAGAGCTCCTGGTCCTTGTTACGCGCGACCACGTGGAGGTGACAGAACACGTTCGGGGCGTTCTTGAGGATGTACATGCAGAGGTTGTTCTTGCCCGAGTACGACGGCCCCAGCACGATCATGCGGAAGAGCTTCTTGATGCCGAGCTCCTTGATGTCCCCCACGGACGCTCCTCGGTACTGCTTGGGCAGCGACGCGCCGTAGTTGGGTATCTCCGACATTCTTTTTATCTGGGGTGATATATACATGGCGAGACAAATAAGCGATGAGTGGATTTGGTTACCCGCCGCCGATCTTCCCTCTCTTCAACCTACAACCCTGCCTTCTATCTGTCGCTTGATCCAACGGGCTTCCTCAGCTATGCATACGCGCAGACGCTGTACGTGAGCCGGAATGACTACAGACTCAGCTACATCACGGGGATCACGCTGGGCCAGGGCGGGGCCAACCTGGCGCTGACGCTTGATGGCAGCAGGAACGTCACCAACATCAACTCACTCACAGCGTCATCGATCACAGCTGCTTCGTTATCGGGGCTGTCATCGCTGACGCTATCGGGAACGCTGACGGCTGGCACCGTCAACGCCACGAGCGGTCTGCAGGTCAACGGCACCAGCTATGACTTCTGGTTGCTTGATCGACTTAACGTGACGACGATCGGCCAGGCGCAGAACAGCAAGGCGCTGGTGCTCGATGCGAACCGCTCCGCCACCAACGTCAACTCGCTGACCTTCGACTCCGGCGGCACGAGGATCGTATGCTCGACGTTGAAGTTCTGGAATGCTACAGGTACAGCCTCGGACACCTTTGCCCACACGTACTACGTGGGCGTCCTGGAAGGCGGTGCGTCCAGCTCGAAGGCCGTTGTGCTCAACTCGACCAAGGACTACTCGGGCATCCGCAACCTCAGCTGCTCGGGGACGCTGACCATCTCCACGTCGATCACCACACCCTCGATCAGCTGTGACACGATCACCAAGGCGGGTACAATCTCGCTGAGTCCGACTACGCTCAACCTGAACCCCACCACGCTGCAGATCGGAGGAACAGCGCTGTCAGCGACAAGCACGCAGCTGAACTACCTCGCGGATGTCACGCCGGGCACTGCTGCGGTCTCAAGGCACTGGTGCTAGACGGATCGGGCAACATCAGCACCATCACATCACTCACCGCCACGTCACTGACAGGCACGCTCCAAACAAGCGCCCAGCCGAACATCAAATCGTTAGGTGAGATCACCAGCTCGTTAATCGTTCGTAACCCGATCACCGCTGACACGATACCTCTGGCAAGCACCCTTGACGACTTCAACGTAATGCTGGTGAACCAGAGCAGTGCCGACGGTTGCGCGGCTGGAATAGGGTTCGTTTGCACGGGGCGACACCTGTGTACAACACCCACACGCCTCAAGCTAGCATCGTGGCCTACAAACCGAACAGCAACATCAATACAGGGCTGAACTTTGGTTTCCGGTCGAAGCCGTACTCGGGCATGACGTCCACGTCTGCGCAGGTCGAACGAATGCGGATCGACTCGCGTGGTCGCGTGGCCGTGGGCACAACAACAGCTCTCAGCAAGTTCACAGTCGCGGGGACACCACCAATCTCTATGGTAACTGGGAGCGGGTGGCGCGCTTCGAGAACGACAACGCAACCCCTATGGCCGTTGAGGTCATCAGGTACAACGAGGCAGGCGGTTCGCACACGAATGGCGCGTCCATCGGGACCATGACGGACGATCAGCTGTCGGTCATGGTCAATGGCACCAACCGTGTATACTTGAACGACAGCGGGCGTATGCATGTGGGAGGGACGAGCCCCGAGGCGACGATACATAGTGCTGGTGCCGTGTGGGCGAACGACGCTTTCCACTGCAAGGCTAACGGCAGTTCTGCCTACTACAGGTGGAATCAGCTCGCGGAAGGCTATCCTGCGATCGGCAACTACGACTCTAGCGTTGGCGCCATTCGTATAGGAAAGTGCGGGGCCACCTACGCCTGGACGGGCTACCTACCCGTGTACGGGGGCGCGTACTCGAACGCTAGTGACGCACGCTACAACCGCGATATCACCGACGTCCCATACGGCCTCGAGACAGTCATGCGGCTGCGACCGCGTATGTTCAACTGGAGGGATGGCGGCAAGCGGGCGATAGGCTTCATTGCTCAGGAGATGCAGCCGATCCTCCCGAACCCGTCAGCGGCGACCCCAACTCGCCTGTGGACCCCGAGACAGGTGTACCGCCTGATGGCATGTCGATCGACTACGCATGCCTATCCAGTGTCCTCTGCAAAGCCATACAGGAGCTCACGGCCCGCGTGGTGGCGCTGGAAGAGACTATAAAGAATAAGTAAAGGTTTACGGATTTGTTATTGTCAGGTATAGGGTATTTGCTACCTGACATCCTTTACGGATTTGTTATTGTCAGGTATAGGGCATTTGCTACCCTGACAAAATCGTTTGTTATGCGACGTGATCAGCCCACGACAGCTGGAAGAGACTATCAAGAATATGTAAAGGTTTATGGATTCTTCCTGCTAGAGCCGTAATGAATCCATAAACCCGCGTTTCCACCACCTTCCACCACCCTTCCACCACCTGTGCTGCTGATGACGCTGCTCTATATCAGGTGTGGGGCCCTTAAAAGACGTTCCACCACTTCCACCGGTGGAAACGACATGAAACGACTTTATGCGAAGGGGTACCCCCCTAGGGCCCTACCCCCCTTATTTTTGTCTTTTGATTTTTAGGGGTTAAAGGTGGTGGAACTAGTGGAATGGGGTCTAGAAGGACTGTCGTTGGTGTGAGAGCTCGTGAAAAGTGGTGGAACAGGGTGGTGGAAGTGGTGGAAGTGGTGGAAACGCACAATGACGTGACCACACCTGATATGGAGCAGCGTCCTCAGCAGGAGAAAAAAAGAGGTCGAGCTCTTTACGATTACAGCGCGAACGTCTTCACGCGCGGCTCTTTTTTCTTCCGGGGGCCGTACACGCCGGTTCGTGCCCACAACCGACCCCCAGCGGCTGGTGTTTGGGTCGTTACCGACGCGGTGGTCGCGGGCTTGCTGTCCGCCCAGATAGCGGTCGCGTAGGCGGTGGAGTCGCTCCTTCACGAGGATGTCCTTCAAGATGGACTTCAGCTCCGTGAGGTTCTGGTCCGCCTGCAGGTTGTACAGGCCCCCCGTCTTAGTGATCAGATTCGTGTTTAGGACGAGCATGCTGTCTATATGAGCCGAGTGATAATCTGTTTGAATTCGTTATCGCTAATCAGCCGGTTGCTGTACATGTCGACCATCACTACCTTCAGCTGCTTGAGGATGCTCGGGTTGTCGTTGCCCATGAGCACCTCGCCCTTGAGCTTGTCGTACTCCATCTTGAGTGTGCTCAGTGGGTCGGGCAGCTCGTCCCTGAACGCGTGCTCGATGTGCGTCACCTGCAGGATCTCCTTAAACAGCTGCTGATCATCCACTGACAGCTTATCATACTCACTCTGACTAATCGTCTGATTGTACACTAAGTCCTTCACCATCTGCTTGACGGGCTCGCTGATCTCGCGCTTGGGCCCGACCTTCTTCCGCGACGGGTAGCAGACGTTGAGCACGCCGTTGTTCAGGTCGGGGATGCGCACGTACTTACTGCCTAGCTTCTTGTTGATGTACGCGCTCGCTAACCCACTGTTCTGTATGTCATTGAGGTTATAGTACTTGCCCTTACGTGTCACGCTACTGTATGGCGCGCCACCGGACCCGCGGGGCCGACCGCGCTGCCCAGCGCCACGCAGCCCTCGTCCGCGCAGCCGCCCACCCGTCCGAGCATGGATTGAGCGCGGCACCGCGTCTTTGATGTGCTGGATGTTGAAGTGGCGCGCGGTGTCCCACATGACCTTGAGGAAGTTCTCTATCTGCCGCTTGCGGTCATCGCTCATGGCGGTGGTGTCCTCGTCACGGAAGCCCGCTGCAATATCGGCCAGCGCGCCCAGCGTGGCGGACCAGTCCACCTTGTTCGTGGGGCTCGTGTCAGCTCTAGCCGGTGCCAGTCTCCGCTGACCTCCGCTCTGACGCAGACGCAGCTGGCGGTTATGCCGCGTGAGGTGATAGTCGGTCTCAACGCCTGGGATGACGGCGTCCAGCTGGAACGTCGGAACGTCCGTGCCAATCTTAGCATAGAACGTCTCCAAGAACGCCTTCGCAGTGCTCTGCGGTAACGACAGCCCTGGTCGCGACTCGCGGGGCCGCAGCCCGGTTCGCTTGCTACGCACACCCTCGTTCGTGTCGAGTATGGTGGGGCGATCACTGCCGACGAAGCGCGTGGGGTCGGCCGTCTTGGTCTTTCCCTCCACTCGCCGCAGCAGCCGCCGATCGATCGTGATGTCCTTGGCCCGCAGGCCCTCTAGCAACGCCAGCAGCGTGCTGTGCCAGTTCACCTTATTGTGCATGGACGGATTGTCGTGTCCCGTTCGCGTCTTGACGATCACGAGTCGCTGACGATCGCGGTGCAGCTTGATCTGGAAGCCAGCGGCTGGCTCACCATCGGACTCTAGATCGTTCGACCATAGGATTGGGCGCACTGTGAGTCTACGCTCAGCAATCTCGTCATTGTATTGTTTGAGAATGGCTAACGCGTGTTTACGATTCAGAGCCTGAATCCTATCTGAGTGATCGCCCTGGTTCACGCCGGGGGTGCGCTGTCGCTGCAGCCGCTCGTCACGCCGACGACGAATCTCCTCAGCGCGCTGAACCTCGTCATCCATCTCATGATCGGCTTCGTCACCGTCTTCTGTGTCGCGTGGTCGAACACGAGTCGGTCGTGGCGCAACCGTAGGAACAGGCGGACTGTACTCGGCCAGCAGCCGCCGTCGTGTTCGCAAGCGCGTGCTCTCGTCGGTCGCAGCCCTGTACCCGAGCTCGGACTGCTGCATGGGCGCTTCTACCGCCGCTGGTGTGTCTAACTCGGGCTCGGGGCTAGTAACTGGCTCGGGCGTGGCCGTCTCGAACTCGTGTCGGAGCTCCTCGATCACCTCGGCCTCGTGCTCCAGAGGGGCGCTGTCGGCGCGGGTGCGTTGCCCGTCGAAGTGGGCAGCGTGAATGGCGAAGAGGCTTTGCGCCATCGTGATCCAGTCGTACCAGTTGAGGCTCCCCTCGCGCTCGCTGAAGGTGCTCCACGGCAGGCCCTCTTTGCCGAGGATGACGAACTCGTCGCGCTGGCCGGTGTACATCAGCGGGTGCACGCCCAGCGGCGTCCAGTCAACGTACTCCTCGCTGTCCTGGAAGCCTGTTCGGATCAGGCAGATAGAGCTTATCAGCCTCGCTGTGAGGGGCCAGTCAATGTCGGCTATGTCACTCCGAGTAGACTGCGTGACTAAGGCGCCGTTAGCGCCGAACTTATACTCAGGGATAGGCAGCCCACGCAGGTTTAGGGGCGATATCTCGCGCTGGGCAAGGTCAGGGAACCTCCCGAAGGTGGCGGTGATGCCGCTCATGACACTAACGGCTTCAGGGCTCTGCGGTTCGTCGCCGTATTCATCATCGGTGTCGGGCGGCGTACCAGGATCGGTGTCGCTAGTACCGGCGTCGCTGTACGCGTCGGCTACGTCTAGTGAGGTGTCGGTGTAGGCCTCGCGGACCTCTGGCGACGGCATCTCGCGCACAACGCTCTCCAGTGTAGGCAGCGGTGGAGGCTGCGATAGGATCTCTCTAATGACGGGCTGCTCGGTTGCGTATGTGTGTGTTTGTGTAGCGAACTCCGTCGTCCGAGGCGGGATCAACGTCTGCGCGCTGCCGTCGGACCTTCGCGGCGCTGCTTGGCCACTGAAGTCGGCCGTGCGTGTTGCGTCTGTCTGGTCGCTGAAGTCCGTCATCCGTGACGCATCCGTCTGCGTGATCACGTCAGCTGTCTGCGGTGGCGGAATGTCGAACGTCATGCGGCGTATGGCCTCAATCAGCGACAGCCGAGCCGACGGCGGCTGACTCACCTCTACAGGATCCGTAGCTGCATCAACACCCGCACTCACGGGCTCTGTTTGTGTTTCTATCGTGTTTGTATTTTCGTTTATCACATTACTACTGCCTACATCACGGACATCAATCTTTTTTTTTTTCGTTGGTCAGTGTTACAGTCTTCTCAGCATCAGTAGCCCACACTGCCTCTGCGTACATATCACGCTGCGTCTCGCGCTGCCTATATCTACGCGTGACCTTCTCCAGCAGCTCCAGGCGCTTGCGTTCGCGCTGCTGCAGGCTGGTGAAGTTAGGAAACATGGGTGCGTGGTTCTGATGACTCAGATGGCTCTATATTGGTGGAACCAGAAGACTCGCTCTCCGCTAAATAATTAATATGTTGTTGGTAGCGGTAGCGCACGAAGTCGGGCACTGGGCCGCACTCCCACAGCGACATGGTCCACTTGTGCACGATCCTATTCCTCCTGTTGAGCATGGACATGTACGTCTGCAAGATCTCGTCGAACGGCAGGTCGAACAGCTGCTCGAGCTCGCCCTTGTAGCGCACGTCACTGACTATGTATCTAAACGCGCGGTCGTACCCGCCGATCTGCATGAGCCTGTACTTGATGTAGTCTACTCGCTGCACGTCGTTGATCATCGTGGTCGGCTCCTCTATCTTGCCTAAGTTCGTGCGGATGCGCTCATGGGCTGCTTTGAGCTCCGCCTTATACAACTTCAACGTCTCGGCAAGTGGTGTCGGCGTCATGGTTGACTATATAAAACGAAACAAAAAAATATATGTGCCTTCATTGAGTTGTCTTATCGCTTGGGGTCGCGTCATTAAATAGTCTAATCTACCGGCACTGCGTACTGCGGTGACCGGTCTGCAGGTTGCCATGCGCTGTGCATGTTGAAGCTGCTCAGTCCGCCTCGTTGTCCGTCGCGTCGATGATGATGTACGGCTCCAGGTTCTGCTCGATCAGGGCCACGGAGAACGTGCGGCGCTTGATGGTCCTGCCGCTGACCTTGTCGCCCTTGTTGAGCGTGAAGCCGAGCTTGTTCAGCATCGTGCCGAACACCTGCTCGCCCTTGACGCCCGTGCTCGGGTCCGCCCATGCCGCCCACTCCTTGTAGAGCTCGTACGTCTCCCGCGAGCCCTCCTTCGTCTCCTCCGTGAAGCCCACCTCCAGCCAGTGCTCGCGACGGTGGAGCAGGTAGCGCACGGCGTGGTTGGACTGCCGGACCTTGAGCTCGCGCTTGTACTTGGTCGTCGGGATCTGGCGGCAGTCGAAGTCGCTCAGGTCCCGCTGCAGCAGCCAGTGGAAGATGTGCAGGCCCGCCTCCTTGGTCAGCAGCGGGTCGTGGATGCGGTCCCAGTACTCCTTGGCGCCGGGCATCTTGGGGCAGACCTTGTCGCTCGCCTCCATCGCCACGTAGCGGCGGTCGCTCTCCTCGATGACCGAAGAGAAGTCGTTGTTCGTGACCACGATGTAGTTAATGAAGTTGCTCGCGAGGAACGACTCCTGCCCCTTGCGCTCGATCAGCGACTTCTCCTCCGTCGACAGGTTCTTCATGATCTGCGCCATGCGCCGGTTGCCCGAGTCCATCGCCTCGTCCAGCAGGATCACCGTCTTGCCCAGGTTGAGCGCGTTGAAGCGCCCTGTAGCGCGCTCCATGTCGTTGATCACCGACGCCATGCCCGGCGTCAGCACGTAGCGCGAGAAGACATTGAAGATGAAGTTCTTTCCGCCCCTTGTCTCGACTTGATCAGCGGTATCGTTTGAGTCTTGATGTGGGGGAACTGCAGGATGTGGGCGAACCAGTTGAGCAGGTACTCGTAGGCGACAGGGTCGCCGCTGCAGATGATGTACTTGATGTGGTCGACCCACATGCTCACCAGCTTCATGTCGATCACGAACTCGGGGTCGTACACGTGCTGGTAGTCGCTGAACAGGTTGAACGTCTTGCCCATGTCGGACTTCGCCTTCGGGCTGTAGGGTAGCACGTCGGCGCTGTGGTACATGATGCCCGTCTTGCACGCCTTCAGGATGTCGTGGAGGCTGATGACCACCTCCTTGTCCTTGAACGCCACGCGGTAGATGGTGTCTGCCTCGCCCGTCTTCTTGCTGCGCGTGCTGGCGCGCTCGTAGCCGAGGGTGCGCACGGAGTCGCGGCCGCCGAACCGCACGATCTCCACGTACTTCTTCAGGTGGTACGGCGTGCCGCGGTTGCTCACGTGCGCGTAGCTCGACTTGATCGCGTAGGCCAGCGCCTCCAGCGAGTCCCACTTGGTTGCCTCGGCCAGAGTGTCGACAGAGTGCTCGTTGTCCTCGCGGATCAGCGGCATGGGCAGCTTCTCCAGCTCGTCCAGCAGCGCCTCGAGCATGGCGGCCTTCATCTTCTTGGGGTTCTGCATTTCCTTGACGTCAGCGATGTCGTCCACGCAGCCGCCGCCGCGCTCGCAGCGCTCCACCCACTTGCGGTAGCCCTCCTTGTCCGCGCCGCCCACGATCTGCTTGATGACGCCCTCCGTCAGCTTCGGGTGCCACTTGGGGTTCTTCCAGTCGTTGAAGGCCTTGAGCGCGGCGCCCAGGTTGAAGTAGGCGTCACGCCGCTCCGCCAGCACGCACACGTAGGTCAGGCGCATGTGGTCGAGGTTCACGTGCGGCCGGCGGTGGAAGAAGCCGGCAAGCTGCCAGGCGTTGTCGCGGTTGGTGATCCAGGTCTGCGGCAGCATGCAGCACAGGTCGAAGAGCCTGCGGTCGTACTGCTTCGCGGCCAGGCACACGTCCACGTCGCTGCAGGCCGCCGAGTCCTTCACGAACGCCTCGAACTTGGTCCGGCCCTCCTCCGACTTGAAGCAGATGTCCACGGGGTCGTACTCGATGTCCTCCTCGGGGTCGGTGTCGTACCAGCGGTCGTAGAGGCAGTAGGTCAGGTTCCACGGGAACTCCGGGTCGCCCTCCTCCTGGCACAGCTTCATGTCGACGGAGCCCTTCATGAGGTCGTGCAGCATGTGGAAGCGGCGGTAGGACAGGAAGAGCGCATCGTCCGCGCAGCCTCGGGGCCTGGTCTGGCAGTCAAATACCTGGTAGCGAATTAGCTTGCCGTCGTTCTCCACGAAGCGCCGCATGGCTAGAGTCGTTATGGGCGTACCTGGGGGCGACCGCTGGGAAGGGTCGGGCGTTGCTGCTGGGCGAGCGCTTCCTCGGGCACTTGCGCGGCAGATCGATGAAATCGGTAATGACGGTTATACCCAAGTGGGCACTCCGCTCAAGTACGAATTTTTATACACTAATTAATTTGCGTTAACCAAAATTTGTTATTTGGTCGTATACATAAGAGCATAAAATCATCGATGGACCAAAAAAGGGAAACTCAACAGCTGCCCTTCGATGGCGAAACCGCGATCCCTGAGCCGATTCCGCTGGTCCGGACGGACTCCATGCTCATTCCAATGAACCCATCAGCAATCTCGGACCGCAAAAGGCGCCCATCCGTTGCATCTTATCCTCACTATCGGGTCGTCAAGGTCCGGTCTAGCAAGTCGTTTTAGGTTGCTCTTAAACATTTTTTTGTGCGGCCTATACATAGCATACGATGGAGACGGTCATCAGGGATACGTTGGCGCCCACAACCAGTAGTTCCGTGCTGTTGAGAGCCCGCGTGGGCTTCCTCAAGTCAGTGGCTGATAAGGTGCGTAACGCACGCGACCTTACGTTCCTGAACCGTACAAGGGCGGTGGTGAGCCGCGTGGAAGACTCGGAGAACCTTCGCACCCAGTATTCAAGGTGGTGTCATGTGATCGCGTTGGTGAAAGCCGCGGGGAACGCTGTCACAGCCAGTAGCAAGCGTACATACGGGCGCAAGATCGAGCGGCTGAAGGCGGCTATGCAGAGAAATCCAGTGGAGAACCGCCTGACGGATGAGCAGCAAGAGCGTTACCGATCGCTTGCTGACCTTGAAGGCGTGATAGCCGATGCGATGGAGCGTCTGTTCGTGCGATACGGCTTCCCGCTCATGGCGTTGATGGATGCGAACCTCAATCAACTGGTGGCTATGCGCGGGAAGAAGCTGAATGCGACACGGTTTGCGAAAGAGATGCAGCGCATCGCGTTGATGGCGTGCTACACCCTACAGCCGGCTCTCCGCGCTGATTGGAGCACGCTGCGCCTGACCTCGAGGCTGCGCTCCATCCCATCCGAGGGCAACTGGTTGTACTTCAAGAAAGCCGGACAGTTGTTCTCGTTTCGAGGGGTCATGCAGGACTTCAAGAACAGCCGGCACATGGGTAAGACCACGATTGAGGTCAGGCGGGACCTTGCATACGTCCTATCCGCGTGGCTGCGCGTGCTGCAACGGCTACAGGATCGTGTAGAGTACCTGTTCATCTGGGCTTTCCGCCAGAACAGACTGACGCACGTCGCATCACGCAACAGCCTCGCGCGCCGGCTGCCACGCATCTTCAGCACCTATGCTGGGACACCGCTGACCGTAAACGACATGCGGCACATCCACGAGTCTGATCTGCAAGCGTCTGCTGCGTATCAGGGGATGACGGTCAGGGAGAGGGACCGTGCACATGCACAACTGCTCCATAGCCATATGACTGGGATAGTCTACAACCGCGTGTAACGTCCTGCTGTGGATGCTGCTCGATATCAGGGTTAGTCAAGCCCTCTAGCACCCGTTTTATACATTCTTCATACTCGAACCAAAAGCAATCCGTAAAGCTTTATACATTCTTTATACTAGAGCCGTAATGAATCCATAAACCCGCGTTTCCACCACTTCCACCACCTTCCACCACCCGGTTCCACCACTTTTCACGAGCTCTCACACCAACTACAGGCCTTCTAGACCCCATTCCACTAGTTCCACCACCTTTAACCCCTAAAAATCAAAAGAAAAAAATAAGGGGGGTAGGGCCCTAGGGGGGTACCCCTTCGCATAAAGTCGTTTCATGTCGTTTCCACCGGTGGAAGTGGTGGAACGTCTTTTAAGGGCCCCACACCTGATATGGAGCAGCGTCATCAGCAGCATAGGTGGTGGAAGGGTGGTGGAAGGTGGTGGAAACGCAGGTTTATGGATTCATTACGGCTCTAGCATGAAGAATGTATAAAGCTTTACGGATTGCGTATGGACCTAGTATGAAGAATGTATAAACGACCATGAATATATTATAAATCTAGCAGCATGGTGTACACGCGCTCACAGATACGAAACATATTCTCGTCAAACTTGCCGGTGTTATCAGGGACCGTACCGTCAACGTTCGAACGCAAGCTTTGGACTCCCGTTCCACGAAATACCAGTTCTGGAAGTCGGTGCAGATGGCCTTGATCTTGTGTTGCTTGACGTGCTTCTTCTTGTTGTGGATACGGAGAGCTTCCATCATGGCGAGTACCTGGTTCCTGCCTCTCTTGATGTCGCACTGCTTCGCCTCAATCACGATCAACATCCTCTCGCCGCGCTTGATCACCCAGTCCGCCGCTCCAGCCACGTTCAGCTCCTCGAGGGCAATCCCGTACTCTGGATCCAGGAGTAGCTTGGTGTTGTTGTCCTTGGCGCCGGTGCTCTCGTTTACAGCGAAGATCAGGCGGGTCAGCACCGCGTCAATGTAGCGCCGCTTGTGAGCCTCGTTCCTTTTCCAGGGAGGCAGACTTGTTCCGAGCAGTCGGGCGTAGTCTTCCCGGATCGCTTGCTTGAGTTCTTCTGGCAGTGGCGTCGTCTTCGGCGTGTACTCTTCGTCCTCATCAAATTCCTTGTACATCTTGGCGGTCTGCGCTTCGGTGACGTCGGAGAATGCGATATGGTCATCCCCCGTGGACGGCTTTCGCTTGCGTCCCGTGACTCGCTTGTTGTAGGCCTCATTGAAGCAGGCCACCGCATTGTCAAGGTCGCTGATGTCGCCGTCCGCTGCCGAGGTGTCCTTGTCATCGCTCTTCGCTTCTGCTGCTGCGGGGCGGCGGTGGGCTTCTCTTCTTCCTCTTCCTCCTCGCTGGGTACATCCACGAGCAGGTGCACGCGGCCTTCAGCCCCGATACCTTCGAGCTCGGTGGCCACCGACTTGCTGATCACGGTGGGGCGGGTCGTAGCAGCCTCGGCAGCCTCCTCGGTCGGTCACTCGCCGTCGATCTTGACGTACGTTCTGAGGCGGAGCTTGGCGGGGATGGCGTCGATGGCGAAGGTCTCCTTGAGCGCCTTGGCGATCGTCTTGCGTAGCGCCCCCATTGTCCACCGGACGCTGACGTTCTCGATGACTTCGGTCACGCCGCGGCACCTGAACGTGATGTTCACGGTGGCGGGTGCGCGGGGCGTGTCGGCCGGGGCGTCGGAGCGGGGCGAGGCAGCGGTGTGGGGCGGCATGGTGGCTTGGCGGCTGGGAGGTAGAATCTGAAATGGCGCCAAGCTGAGACCGCCGCCCCCACTTATATACAAACATGGAGTCAACCCAGTCCACATACAAATTCCAAGTCTATCAGAGCGACAGGGCGCGGCGGCTGCAACGCCAGAAGGCGTACTACGCTAGCCACACGGAGGAGAGACGGGCCTATCAGGTGGTTTACAGCGCAGCCAAGCGAGCCCAAAGGTCGCGCATAGCCGTGGGCTGAACCTTCTTTTTTTCGGTATGAACATTTTATAACGCTTTACGAATTAATCATATGCAGAATCCGTAAAGGCCATAAAGAATGCATAAACACATGAAGAATCCGTAAATATGCATGAAATCGTTACGATAGCCCATGAAGAAACCATAAACGACAATAAACAAATCATAATTGCCTTAAAGCAGTACTCCTGTCATATGTTATACTGGATAGATTGCTGCAGGTTCATCAGTTACTGGCCGTTCACTGGACACGCTCTTGTCTGTCAGCAGGCAATCCGTTAGGCGTTATGGCTGTGGGCTCAGTATGGCTCGCTGACAGATAAGAGCCGGTTGGAGCAACATGCGTTTCTGTATTCGATTGGGAGGGGCATTTGAATGGAGAGGCTCATGTGGCCTGCTGCTGTCTACACTACGTGCCCCCTGAACTGGTTTTTGTTAGCTAGGGGTTCAGGATATCCGCGATCTGCGTCCTGTTGACGAACAGACCGGCATGCTGCCAGCAGTGCTGGATCGCAGCGGGGGTGATGCTATCCCACGCCTCCTTGCACCACTGCAGCGCCTCGGCAACGCCAATGTCGTGGGCGTCGGGCTCTCCAGCCATGAACCGCTGCATGATCGCCTCGGTCTGGTGGTCCATGACCTGCGCCTTCAGCTGCGCGATGACACCTTGGTCCATGGGCTGTATGGCCGCGGTCGTGTTGGGCGGCAGGAACTCGAGGCGGACGTGGCTCAGCGTGGTGACGGGCGCCTTGTGCGACGGCGCGTTGTCCACGAGCAGCAGGATCCTGCGCCCCGCCGCCGCCATCTGCGTGTTCAGCTGCTCCAGCCACTGGTGGAACACCACCGTGGTCATCCAGCCCTTGCTGGTACCCACGTACTCGAGACCGGCGGGCATGGCGTGCAGCCAGCGTGGGCGCCTGGCTGTGCCGAGGATCGTCAACGGCAGCTTGTGCGTGCCCGACGCGTTGGCCGCCACCACCATCGTCACGCGGGCCTTGCGCTGCTTGAGTGCTGGGGCTGAGTGGAGGCACAGCGAGCGGCGTGGCAGCGCTCGGTAGAAGTACGCCGCCTCGTCCATGTTGTAGACGTCGTCCGGGTGGTACTCGCCGATGATCTTGCGCAGCTCCAGCGCCGCCGCACGAGCAGCTGGCATGTCGACGCTGCCGATCTCTCCGTGCGCGCGGCGGCTGCGGATGCCGTGGCGTCGCATGAAGTGCCGCAGCCAGCCGCCGCGGGTGAAGCGGGGACGCGCGGCCATGGGGATCTGGAGCTGATCAGCGCAGCGGCGCGCGAGCCAGATGATCAGCCGGCCGTTCAACGCGACGTGGCCGGCCTCGAAGAAGGCGATGGCGTCCACCAGCATCGCGTCCAGCCGCGCCACGTGTTGCTGCTGCGTCCTGCGACGTTGAAGCTCGTCCGGGGTCAGGGTCCGCAGCACCGGCTCCTGGCGCAGCACGCGGCTCACCATGGCCTTGCTGGGCGGGCGCTTCAACTTGAAGGTCGTCTGCGCCCAGGTGGCGAGCTCCTGCAGGCTGGGGTGCGGGTGAAGGGTGTGGCGGTGCTTGCACAGCTCGAGCTGCTGTTGCTTGGTCAGGTGCACGCGCATGATTCGCAACTGGCGCCTGTCTCGCTGGCCTGTTACTGCGATCCGGCCCTTTACGGATTCTTCATAGCCAGTCGCGTCCTTTCCGTAAATAATCCATAAACGAGGTTTATCGTAGAAAAACCCACCTGAGGGTAAACGTAAAACCTCGTGAAAGCTCGCTTCATGATTTCTTTACATCTCATTCCCGAATCTGCCGCCAAGCCCTCAAGTCGCCAAGCACTCAAGTCGTCATGTCTGGACGCCGCCACGCCAGCTACTCCCGCCGCTCCCGCTCGCGCTCGCGCTCCCACTACTCGCGCAGCTCCCGCCGGTCCCGCCGCACGCCGTCGCCAGCTGCGTCCGCGTACTCCTCGTCGGACCGCTCGCTGTCGCCACCCGCCGTGGAGGCCGAGTACCTGCGCCGCCGCCTGCTTCGCGACCGCAAGGAGGACAAGGCGGCCAAGGCCACGCGGACCAAGGAGAAGACCGCGGAGCCGCAGTCGGGCAAGGGCTGGGCGTGCTGTGCATCTACCCAGGGTGCACGGCCCCGTCATGTACACCCAGTCGTGGAAGAACCACATGATCAAGACCCACCTCAAGACGACGGGCGAGGTGTACATGAAGCACCACCGCGACTCGTACGAGGTGGCGGTCGACAGCGCCGAGCTGCTCAACGACGCCGACAACGCCAAGCGCATGCTGATGTTCCGCATCGGCAACATCGAGCGCTCGCTGGACCGCCTCACGCAGCGCTTCGAGACGGAGATGGAGGCCAAGGTGGAGGCGGTGATGGCGCCGCTGCTGAGCGAGCTGTATCAGCGGCTCTCCAAGCGCCTGGATGCCCGCCCAAGCTCGCCGTCGCGCTCGCGTTCGCCACCACCACGCTCCCGTGCGCATGCCAAGCGCCGCTACGACTACGACGGCCACCACAGCAGTCCCAAGGTGCCTCGCCACGCACGATCGGCTTCGGTGCGCACGGTGTTCGAGCCCGCTGAAGATACGTCGATGGAGGTCGTGGAGGAGGAGGACAAGGCTCCAGTGCCGACGGCGGCGGCGGAGCAGCTCGTGCAGATGGCCACGTCCACGCCGGCCGCCACTTCGACTCCAGCCCCAGCAGCACCAGCACCGACGACTCCAGTCCCAGCAGCTGCAGCGACGACACCAGCGCCGGCAGCACCAGCAGTGGCGTCGGCACCTGCCGCGAAGGCACCGTCGACACCAGCGCCAGCAGCACCTGCAGCCAAGTCAACGTCGACACCAGCCCCAGCAGCACCTGCAACGTCGACACCAGCGCCAGCAGCGCGGACACCAGCGCCAGCAGCACCTGCAGCGAAGGCAACGTCGACACCAGCGCCAGCAGCACCTGCAGCGAAGGCAACGTCGACACCAGCGCCAGCAGCGCGGACACCAACGCCAGCAGCACCTGCAGCCAAGTCAACGCTAGCAGCACCTGCAGCGGACAATCAGTCCGAGGAGGAGGTGAACGACGAGGAAGAGGAGGACGAGGGGACACCCAAGTCCTCTCTGACCAGGAGCACGCATCGACGTCCAAGCGCCGAACCCAGAAGCAGTCGCAGGCAGCACGGACAAACCTCGTTAAGGGACGGCGCAACAACAAGATCAAGGGCGCAGCAAGTCAGGTCAAGATCAGCCGCACAACCAAGCTGCGCGACCAAATCAAGGCGAAGTTGAAGGCGGCAACGGAGAAGCTCGAGGCTACGGCGGCAACGCTGGCCAGCGCCTCCGATGAAAAGCAGGCAGCAATAGAAGAGGAGATCGCAAAGCTGGAGGCGGAGGTGCAGAAGATGACCAAGGACCTCAAGGCGATCAAGCTCGACTTGGGTCTCAAGGGGGCAGCCAGCAGTGCGCACACGGCCGTCATGTTCGGCAAGGAGGTGGCACAGGTGCTCAAGGAGAAGGAGAACGCGGTGAAGGCAGCGACCAAGAAGGCCAACGCCAAGCAGTCATCGGCAAAGCGCGCAGCTGCGAAGGCGGCGATGGAGATAGCTGTGAGCGAGTACGAGGCCTTCAACCGAATCGCTAGCCAAGTGGAGGAAGCGGTTGAAGCAGTGGCAGCGCCGGTGGGTGACGCAAGTCAGGCGGACAAACTGACGAAGGATATGGTCTCCAAGGCACTCGATTCTGCACATGCATTCGAGGAGTTCCGCGACAGCTTCGACCACGACCTGCTGAAGCCGCCGCAACCCCCAGCTCAAGCATCAGAGGGCGCGACTCAAGATATCGAGCTGTAGGTCGTGCTTGCTAACGGTTTTAATACACTCTCATTCGATTTCATTGCGTCTGTAAGGTCCTGCTGAGGACGCTGCTCGATATCAGGGTTAGTCAAGCCCTCTAGCATACGCTTTATACATTCTTTATACTCGGTCCATACGCGATCCGTAAAGCTTTATACATTATTTATACTAGAGCCGTAATGAATCTATAAACCCGCGTTTCCACCACTTCCACCACCTTCCACCACCCGGTTCCACCACTTTTCACGAGCTACCATACCTACTACAGGCCTTCTAGACCCCATTCCACCACTTCCACCACTTCCACCACCTTTTTTTTAAAAAGACAAAAATAGAAAGGGTAGGGCCCTAGGGGGTACCCCTTCGCATAAAGTCGTTTCATGTCGTTTCCACCGGTGGAAGTGGTGGAACGTCTTTTAAGGGCTCCACACCTGATATAGAGCAGCGTCATCAGCAGCATAGGTGGTGGAAGGGTGGTGGAAGGTGGTGGAAACGTGACCCCGCGGGAGCAGCCACGTGGGAACGACCCTGTGGGGCGCAGCCCATGCGATTGGCGGCCCATTGGCGGCCCATTGGGGGCGTACCATCGCGGCCCGTGCTCGTGCGGAGACGGTAAAGGCACCCTCTGCGGCATGAAGAATCCGTATATTAAGACGTAATCGGCGGCCCAAGAACCTCACGAGCTTCAAAATAGCTCGGTGCTAACCCTAACCACTCTCAAAACAGCTCCAATGCAAGTCCATAACCCTAGCCCTCGCGGACGATACGCCTTTATGGATTCTTTATGGCCGCCTTTATGGGTTCTTTATGCCTGTTTATGGATTCTTCATGCCTGTTTATGGATTCTTCATGCCTGTTTATGGATTCTTCATGGTCGCTTATGCATTCTTCATGCCGCCTTTATGGATTCTTCATGCCGCAGAGGGTGCCTTTACCGTCTCCGCACGAGCACGGGCCGCGATGGTACGTCCCCCAATGGGCCGCCAATGGGCCGCCAATCGCATGGGCTGCGCCCCACAGGGTCGTTCCCACGTGGCTGCTCCCGCGGGGTCACGTTTCCACCACCTTCCACCACCCTTCCACCACCTATGCTGCTGATGACGCTGCTCTATATCAGGTGTGGAGCCCTTAAAAGACGTTCCACCACTTCCACCGGTGGAAACGACATGAAACGACTTTATGCGAAGGGGTACCCCCTAGGGCCCTACCCTTTCTATTTTTGTCTTTTTAAAAAAAAGGTGGTGGAAGTGGTGGAAGTGGTGGAATGGGGTCTAGAAGGCCTGTAGTAGGTATGGTAGCTCGTGAAAAGTGGTGGAACCGGGTGGTGGAAGGTGGTGGAAGTGGTGGAAACGCGGGTTTATAGATTCATTACGGCTCTAGTATAAATAATGTATAAAGCTTTACGGATCGCGTATGGACCGAGTATAAAGAATGTATAAAGCGTATGCTAGAGGGCTTGACTAACCCTGATATCGAGCAGCGTCCTCAGCAGGACCTTACAGACACAATGAAATCGAATGAGAGTGTATTAAAACCGTTAGCAAGCACGACCTACAGCTCGATATCTTGAGTCGCGCCCTCTGATGCTTGAGCTGGGGGTTGCGGCGGCTTCAGCAGGTCGTGGTCGAAGCTGTCGCGGAACTCCTCGAATGCATGTGCAGAATCGAGTGCCTTGGAGACCATATCCTTCGTCAGTATGTCCGCCTGAATTGCGTCACCCACCGGCGCTGCCACTGCTTCAACCGCTTCCTCCACTTGGCTAGCGATTCGATTGAAGGCCTCGTACTCGCTCACAGCTATCTCCATCGCCGCCTTCGCAGCTGCGCGCTTTGCCGATGACTGCTTGGCGTTGGCCTTCTTGGTCGCTGCCTTCACCGCGTTCTCCTTCTCCTTGAGCACCTGTGCCACCTCCTTGCCGAACATGACGGCCGTGTGCGCACTGCTGGCTGCCCCCTTGAGACCCAAGTCGAGCTTGATCGCCTTGAGGTCCTTGGTCATCTTCTGCACCTCCGCCTCCAGCTTTGCGATCTCCTCTTCTATTGCTGCCTGCTTTTCATCGGAGGCGCTGGCCAGCGTTGCCGCCGTAGCCTCGAGCTTCTCCGTTGCCGCCTTCAACTTCGCCTTGATTTGGTCGCGCAGCTTGGCTGTGCGGCTGATCTTGACCTGACTTGCTGCGCCCTTGATCTTGTTGTTGCGCCGTCCCTTAACGAGGTTTGTCCGTGCTGCCTGCGACTGCTTCTGGGTTCGGCGCTTGGACGTCGATGCGTGCTCCTGGTCAGAGAGGACTTGGGTGTCCCCTCGTCCTCCTCTTCCTCGTCGTTCACCTCCTCCTCGGACTGATTGTCCGCTGCAGGTGCTGCTAGCGTTGACTTGGCTGCAGGTGCTGCTGGCGTTGGTGTCCGCGCTGCTGGCGCTGGTGTCGACGTTGCCTTCGCTGCAGGTGCTGCTGGCGCTGGTATCGACGTTGCCTTCGCTGCAGGTGCTGCTGGCGCTGGTGTCCGCGCTGCTGGCGCTGGTGTCGACGTTGCAGGTGCTGCTGGGGCTGGTGTCGACGTTGACTTGGCTGCAGGTGCTGCTGGCGCTGGTGTCGACGGTGCCTTCGCGGCAGGTGCCGACGCCACTGCTGGTGCTGCCGGCGCTGGTGTCGTCGCTGCAGCTGCTGGGACTGGAGTCGTCGGTGCTGGTGCTGCTGGGGCTGGAGTCGAAGTGGCGGCCGGCGTGGACGTGGCCATCTGCACGAGCTGCTCCGCCGCCGCCGTCGGCACTGGAGCCTTGTCCTCCTCCTCCACGACCTCCATCGACGTATCTTCAGCGGGCTCGAACACCGTGCGCACCGAAGCCGATCGTGCGTGGCGAGGCACCTTGGGACTGCTGTGGTGGCCGTCGTAGTCGTAGCGGCGCTTGGCATGCGCACGGGAGCGTGGTGGTGGCGAACGCGAGCGCGACGGCGAGCTTGGGCGGGCATCCAGGCGCTTGGAGAGCCGCTGATACAGCTCGCTCAGCAGCGGCGCCATCACCGCCTCCACCTTGGCCTCCATCTCCGTCTCGAAGCGCTGCGTGAGGCGGTCCAGCGAGCGCTCGATGTTGCCGATGCGGAACATCAGCATGCGCTTGGCGTTGTCGGCGTCGTTGAGCAGCTCGGCGCTGTCGACCGCCACCTCGTACGAGTCGCGGTGGTGCTTCATGTACACCTCGCCCGTCGTCTTGAGGTGGGTCTTGATCATGTGGTTCTTCCACGACTGGGTGTACATGACGGGGGCCGTGCACCCTGGGTAGATGCACAGCACGCCCAGCCCCTTGCCCGACTGCGGCTCCGCGGTCTTCTCCTTGGTCCGCGTGGCCTTGGCCGCCTTGTCCTCCTTGCGGTCGCGAAGCAGGCGGCGGCGCAGGTACTCGGCCTCCACGGCGGGTGGCGACAGCGAGCGGTCCGACGAGGAGTACGCGGACGCAGCTGGCGACGGCGTGCGGCGGGACCGGCGGGAGCTGCGCGAGTAGTGGGAGCGCGAGCGCGAGCGGGAGCGGCGGGAGTAGCTGGCGTGGCGGCGTCCAGACATGACGACTTGAGTGCTTGGCGACTTGAGGGCTTGGCGGCAGATTCGGGAATGAGATGTAAAGAAATCATGAAGCGAGCTTTCACGAGGTTTTACGTTTACCCTCAGGTGGGTTTTTCTACGATAAACCTCGTTTATGGATTATTTACGGAAAGGACGCGACTGGCTATGAAGAATCCGTAAAGGGCCGGATCGCAGTAACAGGCCAGCGAGACAGGCGCCAGTTGCGAATCATGCGCGTGCACCTGACCAAGCAACAGCAGCTCGAGCTGTGCAAGCACCGCCACACCCTTCACCCGCACCCCAGCCTGCAGGAGCTCGCCACCTGGGCGCAGACGACCTTCAAGTTGAAGCGCCCGCCCAGCAAGGCCATGGTGAGCCGCGTGCTGCGCCAGGAGCCGGTGCTGCGGACCCTGACCCCGGACGAGCTTCAACGTCGCAGGACGCAGCAGCAACACGTGGCGCGGCTGGACGCGATGCTGGTGGACGCCATCGCCTTCTTCGAGGCCGGCCACGTCGCGTTGAACGGCCGGCTGATCATCTGGCTCGCGCGCCGCTGCGCTGATCAGCTCCAGATCCCCATGGCCGCGCGTCCCCGCTTCACCCGCGGCGGCTGGCTGCGGCACTTCATGCGACGCCACGGCATCCGCAGCCGCCGCGCGCACGGAGAGATCGGCAGCGTCGACATGCCAGCTGCTCGTGCGGCGGCGCTGGAGCTGCGCAAGATCATCGGCGAGTACCACCCGGACGACGTCTACAACATGGACGAGGCGGCGTACTTCTACCGAGCGCTGCCACGCCGCTCGCTGTGCCTCCACTCAGCCCCAGCACTCAAGCAGCGCAAGGCCCGCGTGACGATGGTGGTGGCGGCCAACGCGTCGGGCACGCACAAGCTGCCGTTGACGATCCTCGGCACAGCCAGGCGCCCACGCTGGCTGCACGCCATGCCCGCCGGTCTCGAGTACGTGGGTACCAGCAAGGGCTGGATGACCACGGTGGTGTTCCACCAGTGGCTGGAGCAGCTGAACACGCAGATGGCGGCGGCGGGGCGCAGGATCCTGCTGCTCGTGGACAACGCGCCGTCGCACAAGGCGCCCGTCACCACGCTGAGCCACGTCCGCCTCGAGTTCCTGCCGCCCAACACGACCGCGGCCATACAGCCCATGGACCAAGGTGTCATCGCGCAGCTGAAGGCGCAGGTCATGGACCACCAGACCGAGGCGATCATGCAGCGGTTCATGGCTGGAGAGCCCGACGCCCACGACATTGGCGTTGCCGAGGCGCTGCAGTGGTGCAAGGAGGCGTGGGATAGCATCACCCCCGCTGCGATCCAGCACTGCTGGCAGCATGCCGGTCTGTTCGTCAACAGGACGCAGATCGCGGATATCCTGAACCCCTAGCTAACAAAAACAAGTTCAGGGGGCACGTAGCGTAGACAGCAGCAGGCCACATGAGCCTCTCCATTCAAATGCCCCTCCCAATCGAATACAGAAACGCATGTTGCTCCAACCGGCTCTTATCTGTATTACCTCTGAAATGAAATGAGATGCAGTTTCGCGTAGCCGGTATTAGCTCTGTCTGGGCGTATCGCGACCGGGAAAGGGGTCGATCCTGCTGGAAGATGGACCTAGAACTGCGGTTTTGGACAAGGCAGGACCCCGGCCATTGGAAACAGCTACGACCACCATTCTTCAGGAGTCAGTCGAGATTCTTTTTACTTCCGAGTGTATCGTACTGATACAATATGTGGAGATTATCATCCCGATTATCTACGGACTCTTCATTCTGGTCACAGTTCACTTGCCGAGCGCAACGTATCAAGCGAGATGGATGGTGTCAGTGTTGGCAACGTCGGCAGGATGGTGTGCCGGATGCTTATCTACGCGCTGTTGGAACTTTTGTTGCTCGTGGCTCTCGTCGTGGTCACAGAGCGAAGTTGTGGCATCCACGTGCTGTATCAACTAGCGTTCGTGATGTGGATACTTTATACGCTGACCTACTGCAGCGGGGCTGCCGTAGCTTTAGCGTCAGAGGAAGACGTAACAGACTCACAGAGTCGCGGCTAAAGATAGCCCGTTCTAATACCCGAACGCACGAGTCCGTACTCCCTACGGACTCCAAGAGTCAACCCTTAACTCTTAGCTGTGAATCTTCAAACTGAATGTATTTCTCTTATCGCGGCAGAGCCGCCTTCGGTGTAAATGTATCTGGTTCACTATCTAGCATAGTGAACCCTAGTCATATGCATAATCTGTGGCTCTGAAGCCATGTACTGATTCCCCTACTGAAATAGGTTAGACAGTGTGCACCACACAAGCCTGTGTGTGCCACATTTCGTAACCCTTCGGGTAACATTCGTGTAACCCCGTTACACCCTCCCCCACCAAACCGTGGACACGGGTGTTCACGCTTAACGGTCAACGACCGGGTCTTGTTCCGTCAAGCCTCCTTCTCGAACGAGTCAATCCACATCGGGTGGACGTCTCTGAGAACTTCTCGGCGCAACGCGCCCTCACATGACTTCAAGTCATAACGCCTTTTGGTCTTTCGACCGCAGAAACCCTCTCGCGAGGTCCGCCTCGGAGCCTCGCTCCTCTCGCGCTTCGGCACCTCGTGCCTGCGAACTCCCAAGCTCCCGGCGCAGGTGCGCACACCGACCGCGCCTCCCAGGCTCTCGGTCTCTCAGTACTTCGCGGCGCAACGCCTCAAGCAACGCTCGCGGCGAGCACGCCCCAGCTCCCCGGCGCAGGTGCGCACACCGACCGCGCCTCCCAGGCTCTCGGTCTCTCAGTACTTCGCGGCGCAACGCCTCAAGCAACGCTCGCGGCGAGCACGCCCCAGCTCCCTCGAGCACTAGCCCATCCGACCATGGACCTCAAAGATCTCTTCGGAGATGAGGAGGAGGGCGAGGTGGACTACAGCGAGTCCGATGTCGGCTCTCCGAGCCATGAGGGTGAAGCAGCGTCCCCACAACGCTCCCCGAACCGCCGCGACGCTTCGCCCACGTCGCCGGCACAACGCGGAGGTGGCACGTCGGCCACAGTTGGCTCGTCGAGCTCCCGCGACCAAGAGCGCCGCGCGCGAGTGTCTCCTGCGCGCTCGTCGAGCCATCCCTCTACTGAGCGCACTGCGCTGTCGAGGGAGGAGCCGCGGCCACCGCTGCGCACTCCAAATCCGTTCCCTGAACGCTCCTCAGGGCTCCGCGAGCTGCGCGAGCTCACTGAGTCACGGTACTCGCCGCCTCGTGCGGGGAAGCGCCCTTGGGCCCCGTCATCTCCAACCCTTTGGACGAGGCTTAATCCGAGCAGGTTGCGGCGCAGCTGGCCTCCATGCGCTCCCAGCGCCCCGAGTTGCGGCCCCTGCTGAACCCCAGCACCGCCGAGTACGGCTTTCGGCCTCGTGACCCCGCGGAGGCATGCCGCCAGGCTTTCCAGCCGACGCTGGCTCAGCATGTCATTGGGCCTGCGGCCCGTACTCCGGAGGAGATCGCTCTTCGAACGTCTCTACGACAGCGACTCTTGACTCCACAGTCTACGACTGTCTCCGAGTACCGCGAGCGGTTGCGCCTGCAAGGCAAGGGGTTGTCCGTGCCCGCAATGCGGACGTACCCTGTGGTGCTCAGCCCGGGCGAAAGCCTGATCGAACACGAGGCTCAGTTCGATCTCTGGGCTGAGAAGAAGAAGAAGCTTAGCTCCATGGATGCTCTTCGAGCTAGCTTCAGCGAAGTGGATGTTCGTATCGAACGCAAGCTCCGCTTCGACTTTGCGAAGATCCGAGCCAAACGCAGCCTCTCGGCTAACGCTCAGCCGCAGACCCATTCTAGCGCTGCGCGCTTCGCTCCTTTGAGCCCTCCAGTCGCTCCTACCCGTGAGGGAGTGAGCGCTGTGGCTCAGGGCCAACCCCGGAGCAATGTGGCTGACCCAGCAGCTCCCCAGCCTATTGCC
The DNA here is from genome assembly GCA_024211575.1 of Phytophthora melonis. Classification (NCBI taxonomy): domain Eukaryota; phylum Oomycota; class Peronosporomycetes; order Peronosporales; family Peronosporaceae; genus Phytophthora; species Phytophthora melonis. The sequence goes on from JAMXKT010000008.1 coordinate 25,207, forward strand.
GGGAAGCGCGGGACGGCCGGCATGTCGGCCACGAGCCCACGGGGCGCTGGTGATCAAGCCGATCAAAAGCGTCCACGACGTCTGGGCAGTCTTGGCGAAGGGGCACCTCAAACTCCCATGAGTTCTCTGAGTGTGGGTACCCTCGCCACTTCACCAGATACTGGTTTTGCCCCGGCACCGCCGCTTCGCCAGCAGGCGCTCCACATGGTAGTGAAGGTTCCTTGCTCATCGAGCAGCGCCGGTGGAGGACGCGCCAAGCCGCCTCGCGACGTATGATGAGTTGTACGAGGTTCGGCAACAGACGACTCGTCTTCGGGACCATGTCCAGGATGTCGATGCGCGTCTCGCGCGTACTGCCACGGAGCTCGACGAGCTTGCTCGAGACTTGAGCTGGGTTCAAGTGCCTCGCGAGGTCTGGGACCGGCTCCGACACTTGGAGAGCTGGGTGCAGTACTATGGCGATCGCGACGACCGTCGTAGCCAGAAGCTCTCCGAGCTTCGACGTCAGCAGGCTGCATTGCAGGGTCAGATTGACCTTCTGGCCCGCATGCAGGGCCCGCCCGCTGCGCTTCCTGCGCCGGGGCCCCCAGCCTGCGGCACTTCCGACTCCAACTCTGCCCTCAGGGCTCGCGGCACCGCCGATGCCGAGCCTTCCGCCTGTGTCTGCAGTGCCTGCGATGATGGTCGCGTCTGTGACGCCTGCGACTGCGTCCTCGACGCTCGCGACCTCGTCGCCCTCGGTGCCTCCATCTGCACCTGCGTCGGGTCATGGTACGGCTTGAGCAAGCCCACGTAGAAGACGGGGTGCGTCCGCATCTTCTTCGGAAGATTGAGCGTGTACGCAAGGCCCTTCCTGGCCACGACCTTGAAAGGTCCGATGAAGCGCGGGCGCAACTTCGTCTTGAAGACAGCGGACACTGCATGTGTAGGTAGGTTCTTAGCATTTAGCAATACCAGGTCCCCGACCTCATAACTGTCAACATTGCCTCTGCCTTTAGCATCCGCATGTTCCTTTTGCTTGTCTTGGCTCTCAGCCATTGCGTCACGCACGTGTCGTAAGACACTCAAGCGCGTCGACAAGAAAGTGTCAACCTGTTTACGAACAGTAGCCGGGCTGACATCAGCTAGCCGATCAGCTAAATCGGCTTCCTCTCCCCACCAAGCCCGAGGCCACCACGTGGCGGCGTCAGCGGGACGCGGGGATGAGACAAGCTGTTCACGTAGAACGGCGTGTAGCCGGTCGAGGCATGCACGGCGTTATTCAACGCAAACTCAACGAGTGGCAGCATAGCGCTCCATCGCTTCGGCGTCTCAGCGCAAATGCTGCGGAGCACGTCTTCGACGACGCGATTCACTCGCTCCGTCTGACCATCGGTCTGCGGGTGATCCGCCGTGGACATGTCCAGCTTGGTGCCAAGCACCGCAAAGACCGCGCTCCAGAAGTTGCCCGTGAAGCGGGGGTCTCGGTCCGAGACAATCGACTCCGGGAGTCCGTGTTGTCGAAACACTCGGTCCAAGAACAGCGTTGCTGTACCCTTACCATCGATGGTATCCGGCACAGCCGCAATGTGAGCCATCTTGCTCAGTCGGTCTACAAAGACCACGACTCCAGTGTTGCCCGCCGCATCCGCCGGCAGGCCAAACACAAAGTCCATACTCATGGATTGCCAACAGCCCGAAGGGACAGGCAAGCTTGCCAACGGGGCTGCAGCATGGGGTGACGACTTCACACGCTGACACGTCTCGCACGTGCGCACATAAGTGCTCGTCCACTTGTACATCTTCGGCCACCAGTAGTGGGTGCTCACCGAGCTGTAGGTCTTCTCACGGCCAAGATGGCCAGCCACCGGCGTGTCGTGGGCCTCATAGAGGATACGATACTTCAGGTCCTCATCATGAGGGATGACCACGCGTGGCGTGTCCTCGGAGCCAGTGCTGTAGAACAGCAGGCCACCATCGAGGGTGTAGCGATGCAAACGCGCGCGCACTCGCGCCGACAATTCAATGTCCGAGTCTTGAAACTCCTTGCTCCCGAGAGCCTTCAGCAACGCGACACAAGTGTCATCCTTGGCATAAGCCGTTCGGATCAGATCCGGTAATGACGAAGTCACGGTCGTTACATGAGCCAGCTCATAATCCGGCCTGCGCGACAGCGCGTCCGCGAGGACATTCTGCCTGCCAGGCTTGTACTTCACCTCGAAGTTGTACTCCGCGAAGAAGGACAGCCAACGGGCCATCCTTTGCGAGAGATGAGGCGACTGAGTCGCAGTGCGTAACGACGCGTGATCCGTGTAAATCACGAACGGCTGAGAGCCCAACAGGTGAACCCTGAACTTGACGAGCGCATACTTCATCGCAAGTAGCTCTTTGTCATGGACAGGATAGTTCTTCTCAGCAGCCTTCAGCTGACGAGATTCGAACGCCACCACGCGCTCGCGCCCCTCGGCGTCTGCTTGTAGCAGGGCACAGCCGATGGCAAAGTCCGAGGCGTCACAGACGACACTAAACGGACGAGCGGGGTCTGGCAAAGCCAGAATAGGCGCATGAAGGAGACTATCCTTAATTGCCGCAAACGCATCTTGATGCTCGGTGTTCCAACACCACTCCGCGTCCTTCTTCAGGAGATTGGAGAGTGGCCGAGCCATCTCAGCGTAATTCTCGCTGTACTTGTGCAAGTAATTGGCCAAGCCAAGCCACTTGCGAAGATCCTTCTGGTTCTGGGGAACCGGCCAGTCAACAATGGCCTTGACCTTGACCGGGTCGGCCCTCAGGCCACGCCTCCCGATGAAGCACCCTAAGAAGGGAATCTCTTCTGCTCCGAAGATGCATTTGTCAATGTTGGCATACAACTTGTTTTGACGCATGCACTCGAGCACAGCACGCAGGTGCTCGACATGGTTCTCCATATCAGTCTTCCCGTGCTCCGCACGACTGTGGACAAAGATGTCATCGAAGTACGTCTGCGCGTACGCCCGATGGGGCCGGAAGAGCTGCGTCACAAGACGATTGAACGTCGCTGGCGCGTTCGAAAGCCCTTGGGGCATCACCAACCACTCCCAGAGCATGCCGCTCGGAGTACTCACCGCAGTGAGAGGGATGTCGCTCGTTCTCATGAGCAATTGGTAGTAGCCATCGACCAAGTCGAGCGCACTGTACATCGTACATCCTGCCATGTTGTTCTGAAGAACGTCCTTCCGAGGAATCGGCGTCTGCGCCGGAATGGTGGCGGCATTCAGCTTGTTGAAAGCATGCACAATACGCCACTTACCATTCGGCTTTCTGACACAGAACGTCGGCGTGGAGTGAGGAGACTTACTCTCACGCACCATGCCCGCCTCGTGCTTCGCACGGAAGAACGCGTCAATGACGTCACACTGCTCCTTCGGCAGAGGCCACTGCCTCGTCACGCAGTACTTCGTTCCCGGAACGAGATCAATCTCATGCCGGACACCTCGATCCGGAGGTAGCCCCGAGGGCGGTTCCTTCGAGACCACGTCTTGATAATCCTTCACCACGTGATACAAGGGATCCGACGGATCCTTCAGGATCGCCGATCCGCTTCGCGCATTCAGCGCCTTCTTAGTGTCCTCCATGACAGCTTCATCCAGAAGCGAGGACGAGTTCAACTCTTCTTCAGGTCGTATGACCACCACCTCCGCCAAGTCTCCAGCCTTCAAGGCGTCGCCCAACTCGGCCAAGGACATCTCGTCCAGCTCCAGGAGAGCAGATAGTGAGGGCAAGTCGGTGAGACTGACGTCTCCGTCGACGTCGCCCGTCACTCCATTCACGAGTGTGTAGAGCTGCTCGCTCTTGTGTAGAGCCCCACCGCTCGGCACACCCTTCTCGACTCGTGAGACCGCAGACGCCTTGCGTCGCGCCGCCAGCGCTTTGCGGCGCTGCCGCCTCTTCATGGACACCGTCCGCCCAGAAGAGCTCCGTGATTTCGCGTGCTTCTTGACGCCAGGTGTCACCACCTCATTCAGCTCCAGAGGAGCACCAGTGTCTTGATCGACACTCAGCGAAGGACTGCACGACCCGCAGCCTCCACTCAGTGGATTACGTGCCACTCCACGATCTTCATCCGGGCAGAGCCCCTTGTCCCTCGGCATCGTGCCGACCGCGCCGTCGCTGGCACGCAGCAGGGCGTCGCCCTCAGACGCACACCCGCTCAGCGGAATTAGTGCCGCTCCACATCCTTGATCCGGGCAACGCCCACCTTCACTCGACTTCTCGTCGACCGCGCCTTCACTGGCACGCAGCAGGGCGTCGCCCTCAGACGCACACCCGCTCAGCGGAATTAGTGCCGCTCCACATCCTTCATCAGCCGGGCCTCGCCCATGGCTCCTCGGCTCCATGCCGACCTTGTCCTCACTTGTGTACAGCGGGGCGTTGCCCTCAGGCGCACACCCGCTCAGCGGAATTCGTGCCGCTCCACCTGCCGTCCACGAGCCACGCTCGGAACGCTCGTTCTCGACACACGCAGTGTCCACCAACTCGGAAACTCCGATGTTCAGCACATTGACCGACTCGGTCCAGTGCTCGCGCCAGAAGCGCTTCTGCTTCCTAGCAGAGGTGGGTTCATGACTCGCCAATGCTCCGCCAGGAGAGAAGTGCGTAGCACCAAGGGTCTTCGACCTCCAATCTATCCAAGGCTCATGGCGTTCCAGCCACGCCATACCAAGGATGAGATCATATCTCGAATCGAGGTCTAAGACCAGACAGCGTTCCACGCTATCAAAATCCAAAAACTTCACGCCCAAGTCCACAGGGACTTTAGGCACCGTGACACGAGTGCCCGTCGCGAGACGAACAGTGACGATGTCACTCCCACGCGCTACCAGCGCCTCAGCATAAAGCTGACTTCCGTCCATCGTGGAACGCCGGGCGTAATTACCCGACGCTCCCGAATCGATCAAAATCGTCCATGGCTTTGTGAAGCCCTTCACCCAAGCCTGGACAACTAGCAAGCCCGGCTTGCACACACGTTCCGTGTTATAGAGTACAGCTCTCTTCGGGGCTAAGTCCTGTCGACCTCCACCTCGCCGAGGTTCAATAGAACTTAGTTCCTCCCCAGTAGGCCGCCCCGCGTCTACTGGGTTTTCTCGTTTCCCGAGACGAACCAGAGCCCTGGCTCGAACCCGAAGAGCGGCTTGACGAAGCCTGGCGCTGCAAGCGCAGCGGACATCCGGCGCGCAAGTGACGCGTGTCACCGCAGATGAAGCATCGGCGGATGCCGCGCCGCTGCTCAGCAGCCCGAAGCTCGGCTTCTTCGTCTTCAGCATAGCTGAGGTCCATAGGCTCCGGACCGTTCGACGAACTGGTGTGAGGAGCGTTCCACCCAAGTCTTGACGACTTAAAGTTGTGCTCCGCGTTCAACGCGATGCTCACAGCCTCTTCAAAAGAGCTTGGGTGAGTGCGGAAGACTTCCGTCCTGGCCACGCCAGTGCGAAGTCCTTCCATAAACACCGTGACGATGACTACCTCAGCCAGAGGCTCGGCAGACATGCCCGCAATGAGAGTTCTCAACTCCTGGACATAGTCCACCAAATCCTTCTTGCCTTGCCGGGTAGCCAGGAAGCGTGAGCGCACGCGATACGCCTCGTTAGGCGGAGCGAACACTCGGGACAGTTGCTGCTTCAGCTGGTCCCACGTCGGGAAGGCCGCGTCGACCGACGTCCCTGACGTTAGTGCCCACTCTCTCGCTCGCCCACCAAGCTTCGAGATAGCTAGCGCCACGCGCTGCGACTCCGTCCGGAGTAGAGCTGAGCTCATAGCCATCTCGACTTCACGGGTCCAAAGCATTGCTTTCCCCTTCCTTGCCTTCGAAGGTCTTCACGCTCAACATGAGCGGCAGGTCTTGTTCCCGCGTCGGATGACGTAGCGGGCGCTTGCGGCGCCACGGCCGTCGCCATCCTCTGCTGGAGGTGCTCCAACAGAGCATTCTCGTAGCTGGAGAACGCCTCGAGGCGCGCATTCACCGCGTCGGGGCCTTGTTGCGCCAGTTGCGTCACGCCCTCCGGGCCCAGCAAGGACATAAGCTTTTTAAGCGCATCCTGCTGGTTCGGGGGCAAGTGAGCGAACTGCTCCATTCTCCACAGAGGGTCAGTCTATCCAGACTCAGGTGTCGGATTGACTACAAGTGCTACCAAGTGCAGCGGGGCTGCCGTAGCTTTAGCGTCAGAGGAAGACGTAACAGACTCACAGAGTCGCGGCTAAAGATAGCCCGTTCTAATACCCGAACGCACGAGTCCGTACTCCCTACGGACTCCAAGAGTCAACCCTTAACCCTTTTGCGATGATTTTTATACTTGGAATTTGTATGGGAGCCCCCGATACAAAACCGTAAAACACGACTAGATGCATGGTTTTACGCCGAGACCCGCAAACCAAAATCGGACATAAGACTCGATTTTATTCGTACCTAATATAAAACATGCTACTTAGCCATGTTTTAGTACGGTTACCGCCCCGACCCTTACTGGCTAAAATTATCATTCTAAACTCTGATTGGGTCGATTTTGTAAAACATGCTAGTTAGCCATGTTTTACGCAGAACCATCGCAAAAGGGTTAACTCTTAGCTGTGAATCTTCAAACTGAATGTATTTCTCTTATCGCGGCAGAGCCGCCTTCGGTGTAAATGTATCTGGTTCACTATCTAGCATAGTGAACCCTAGTCATATGCATAATCTGTGGCTCTGAAGCCATGTACTGATTCCCCTACTGAAATAGGTTAGACAGTGTGCACCACACAAGCCTGTGTGTGCCACATTTCGTAACCCTTCGGGTAACATTCGTGTAACCCCGTTACACCTACAGAGTCACCCACTTCGGTCCGTTCCTATACACACACCTAGAGAGATTGGGCTGGTAGTGCTGGATTTTACAGCCCATAAAACTAAAATCTATACATTAATCGACCACCTCTAACAATACCGCGACCTGCTTTGCGTCACGTACCCAAGTACCGCAGAGTTTGTCAGTCTTCATGCAGCGGAAGAGTATGCTGCGGCAACACCTTCACCTGCTGGTTTTCGTGAGCCATCTTTTCCTTGATTCGGCGTTCCTAATACAGAAAGCTTGCTCTAACCGCAATTTAAGTCGTGCACTGGCATCTCCTGCGCCTGCTTTGCAGCCGCGGCGTCTGCCTACTGTGTCACCGACATTAATCACTTGGACCTGATTTCGCAGATCATTCCGTTCTCGGTCGTTCTGAATACAGAAAACAATTAGAGCATGTATCGTTAGCATCAATTGGGTCAAACTCACAGAAAGCAAAGTATTCGTCGGTATCTTACGCCAAAGGTGGGTCTCACCGGGCGAGCTAGAGGTCTCTGGGACCTGGATCAAGGTTTCCTGCAAGAATTCCAGCCATCTGAAACGAATCTAGAGTCAACCCAACACAGTACTAACTCATCGTACCTGTAATGCAGCGACGGCGAGAAAATGTTGTCCTCCACTTCAGCGCCCGCAACGCTTCCAACCGGATCGCCCAGTTTGTTCCAGAAGCAGTGGCTGGCCGCTGAGGCAACGCATACCTGCTGCAGGATCTGCCTCAATCGGGCTACACCAAAACACATTCTCGAAGTTGAGCAACATTTTTTAAGTTCCGTTTATCAATATCAAGGACACCAAACAATATATTGACAACATCAAAAGCATCGATCCAATTTCGCGATAGTGATTGCGCTCATGATCTGACCTGTGCCCGACTCGATGTCCGCACGCGTTGACGTAACTCTCGACCAGGCTGCCGTCCGAGTCGTAAGAATGGTGTCGGCCGGCCGTAGATGAAAACCAAAATGGAAGATTGAAAAATGATCAGTGGGATCGGATCATTTCAATCAAGAGATTCGTAAGATTTTTCGTTTAAAGTAGAAAGTGATAAGAAAATTGCCGTAATTGCGCAGATCTCCGCACATCAATTCAACAAGTTTCTCTCACTACCTAATTTGCGTTCAAGGTGAATTCTGACGCCGCGGCAGCCACCCCCACCCTTATAAGGGACATATTTCGCTGTCGCGGCTGCAGAGTTTGCCGAAAGCGCATTTTGGTAGTGCCGTCCGCGCATCTTGGTACAGCAGTGGCGACCATGCATGGTTTGGTTTCTAGTTTTGAGTTTGATGTCATCCGTGTGTGCTTCGATGTATCCTACTACCAAGCGATGGCCGCGCACGACCATCGAGGGGGGGGGGTATGCTTTCCCGTGCTAATACCAGTGACCCTGAGCTCAGCTTGCACGCGAGTAAATCGCCGCAACGACGGTGGTGCGATCCTTTAAAGCTTTATCTTAACATGTATCTTGCTTTGCGGTCGCCGAGCTGTCAAGTCCTGCAGCGCAAGTCTTTATCGTTCCTACGCTTTGCAATAGACACTACTCTGCGAGTAGCTGGACGGCGAGATGTTGCTGCTGCTGCCAAGCAACCGCGACTTTGACAGGAACGACTATGATCGCCTCATGCGCCTCGAGGCTCAATGAGCGCACGCACGAAGGTGCCACGCTGCACTATCCCTAGCACTCGCATCGAATCACTTTCTAAAGAGCAAAGCATTTGAATGCATCGACCTGTCACCAAGGCTTGCGCTGCTGTGCGATGCTGTACGTACCGTTGTATCCGCTTTACTCCCTTCATAACTTAATAATATTGACGGCCCTTCATATCGGTCTATCCTGTTTATTTCAATGGTAAATCGAGAAAATATAAAGGCCTTGTACTTGAAATTTGTATTCAGCCGCTAATTACGAGTTGGGTGGTCCACATATATGCGAATTAATCCCTATTGGGCTGTCCGTACAACGTGTACCCCGTTGCACTACCAGGACTAGAGAGATTGGGCTGGTAGTTTTTCGTCCGTCGTTAGCTGCCACTAACTAAAGAGACGATTCGCGCCAGTCAAGCAACGAGACAGCGAAACAAAAATAAGCAACACCAAACATCAGAAATCAAGTTGTATGCGCCCACCGTGGTCCAAGTAGGCACTGCCTATATATAATCGAGGTCTCTATATGTATAGTTAGCAATTAACGCAAACAGAGGATCTCTTCACGTAGAAATCACGTTGTAGTAATACACACCCTCAAAGTTGCACGCACCGGTACGACGTTATCTCTTGAACCGGAGCCGCCACACACGTTACACACTCGCCGTTGCAAAGGTACAGCTGAGCCAACCAAATATTTCAGGTTAGCGTCAACGTAATCCATAAGGCAGCGAACATATCGTACCAAAACGCGAGGTTCTTGAGCTGAGCCGGATCGACAGCTTGGCCTGCTTGTCGCCTACACGCGGAAAAATATACAGCATAGCTTGACGAGTATTAGGAAAGTTACGATCATAAGGGGTGAGCCGAGGGCAACGCACCAAGCTTCACGATGGTCCGGACCAACTCGATAGAGCCGATGGCGCCGCCAACGAGGATACCCCGCGGCCTTGTATAGAGACGCAGCAAGCGGGTAGATCAGACCGATGAAGCACGTTACACGGAGGTGAAACAACGCACCGTTGTGACGACGATCTTGTCGGTTTCAGCGGGTTTGAACACTGCAAAGTCGTCATTGCGGCCACTCTCTAGGTAACACACACACACAACTTAGTACTGGACATTGGTTGATATCAGCCCAAGAAACTTACATACTCATGAAAAGGATCCACTACAAAAATGCGTAAATGAGAGGGCTGCTGATGCTTTGCAATATTTCTCGGATTTCCGGGCTAGAAATTATCGGGCCTTATCTGAGAACTTTATCCTTAGTCCTATACTATCCATCTACGTAGATATCTCCCACAGTCAGCTTTTCAGTCTTGCTTTTGCGGTAGCCGTGGCAGCCACTCCACCCTTTTCAGGGATTATACCCAGCTGTCACGGCTCCGTTGAAGCAGGACTCACCAACACGAGCGATCACCTCCACGAACTACATACCGACACTCGCTTCTCCATTCTGAGCGCCGACGTCTCCCGCGCCCAAAGAGACGTCGATCTCGTCGAGAAGGCGACAGAGCGCGGCGTGCGCGATGGCCATGTCGAAGATCTTGCGAAGCTTCTGCCCCTACTTACCTACGTATACGTCTGAGACGCCGAGGTCTTGAGGAACAAGGCGGCGCACTCTTCAGCGATGGCAAGGGTTATGAGCTTGATCAGCGATGCTATCACGTCCACCCATAGTTAAGGAGCCCTTCGATTCGACCTTTTGTTGGAATTGTAAACACCCAGCAAGCCCTGTAATTCATTTTTTTTACTTATTCTACCAATATTGATGCTAAATGTAGCCTCTGAGTGTATTTTGCACGCTCACAAATTGTAGTCATACCATCATGGTATGACTACAATTTGCGTCGCATGGTAATACCATGCGTTTCCTCGTCACTGTTTGGCGAGCTGGGTATTTGTTCACCTTCCTAATCTTATACTAGTACTGCCCTCGAAATCGAGTAACCTGTTAGTTCGGATATAAAAATGTAAATATATAAGGGTCTTATACTTGAAATTTGTATTGAACCACTAATTACGACTTGGGTGGTCCACATATTTTGAATTAATCCCTGTTGGGCTGTCCGTACAACGAGTACCCCGTTGCACTACCAGGATTATACTCCTCACTTAAATAATGCTTATACTGCTTTCGTGCAGGCCCTGACTTCACATTTGAGTTTGAATGGATCAAGCAAGTATCGTACTCATAATACAACACAATAAATGGGAGTATAATGAAGTTCATATTGCCCTCACTATTAATAGCCCAAACATGCTGCAAGCTTACTGCTATCATGATTGTAGTTACCACCGCAGACTTAAAAAGTGCAGCTTGCAGTTCTATTGGGGGCTGTTGGCGGATCAGAGTGCTTGGTGACAAGTTCCTGTTAGCAACGCTAGACTCCTCGCCCCGCGCTAATGTATTAGCGATACGTAGGTTACCCTTATTCTTACTAAGAATAGAATTTATGCTTATTGAAAAAACATGTCTATTTTCTAATTTGGGTAACCTTACCCATTCTCCAACTGCCACTCAATTGGTCATGGCATCGAGCCGACACGTCTCGCGCTGGCGACTGTGCCGCGCGCCCCAGACATCGGACAGCGCTGAAACTTCGCCCACCTCTTCTTCAGACACTTCGGTACCTGTTGCAACTGTTTCAGCCTCGACGGCCCCCGTGTCGCTGCGTTATCTCAATGAGTTCGTGGGTAAGTTGCACTGCGCGCCCGCCCTGCTGCAGCACGGCCTGTTCCCAGACGCCAAGGAGGTCACAGAGGTACGTAAGAGCTCACCAGGTCGGAGAAAAGTTTTATTACATGGAAGTTGTATTGTAACTTGTGCTGTTTCTTTGACCTCCAGAGTATGGCGCTGTTCAACGCTGTCCGCCGATACATCGAGCCCAAAAGCAGTGGGGAAGAGCAGCCGGACAATGGCAAACACGACGGCATTGTCGTGGTGGGAGATGGCAACACTCGTGAGTGGCGGTGACCAAAACTCTATTGCTTGTTGACCCGGCTGGGTATTTGACAGGTTTATTTCTTTTTAACTCTTTTCTTTATTATTTCAGCTCGGACGGCGGCGATGTTTGCGTTCCGGATGCGCGGTTGGAAGTGCTACAGTGTGGACCCGGCGATGGAGAAGGGGACGAGCGAGGTTCGTGGCTGAAAAATGGGGCATTTTTGTGCTTATTGTCATCGAGGAGCTGATAAATTTGTGTGCTGCAGCGGTCGAAGGGGTGGGCGGACGTGGCGAATCTCGTGGTGGTGCGCAACAAGATTGAGAATGTGCGGATTGCCCTAAGGCGAGCGATTGTGGTGCTGGTGCACGCCCACGTGACGCTGGACCAGGCATTGAGCGCCGTGCAGGCGGAGCAGGTGTGTGGCGTCGTCACACTGCCGTGCTGCAACTGGTACGGCAAGCAGGAGGCTCTCTTCGGACGCGGCCCAGATCTGGTATACGACGACTTCAGCGTGCTGTCGGACCACCGCGAGGTAAGCACTTGTCTCGAGATTAATCTTCCTGAAGCCTAGCCTCATGTACTGTGTTCTTCTGTTGCTTTTGTGCTAGATTCGCTTATGGGTTGGCGACAAGTCTGCTGAAGGTCCCGACAGCGTTAACACCTCTCACGCTGACCTCTCGTTGGCGTCGAGCGTCATGAAGGGCTGTGTGCGCAAAGTGCTGGTGGTGAATGTTGAGAATGTGACTGGAGAACACGCAGATAAAACTACCGAGCAGCAGGTGGAGGACTTGAGGAAGCGACACGACGGCGTGCTCGATTTCATCGGCGACACGCTGGGCGAGCTATCCCGTGATGCTTCCACGATGACCCAGGAAGAGTACATCGCAGAGGAGCAGACAATGGGCAGCAGTGTTCCGTCGGCTGTGGCGTCGCATCTCGGACTGGACACACACGTACTCGCTCTTGGATGGCATCCACGGCGCTTGGTCGTGCGCTTGCTGCTGCGTGATGGCTACGCCAACGTCTACACTGTTTCGCTTGCTGAGGAAGTGTCGTTCAGTGTTGCTGACGATGGCGAGCGAGGTATCAAACGACTGAAGCTGCAACTTTACAAGTGCAGCGTGGATCTTGATGCAGAACCAAACGACGAGGAAGAAGTCCTAAAGCTCGAGCCATGCGGCGTCTTCACCCTGCAGTCTTCTATCGCTCTATCGCGCGTTGGCGAGGATGTCGACAAGGAAGAAGATGAGAAGATCAATGTGTCGTTTGAAAGTGAAGGAGGACCAGCGCCGCCGCTCGCCTGCGTTCTGGACGCTGGCTCCCTCTTCCGAGGCTTCCGTGGCCGCGCCAAGAAGAGCCCCGCCTTCTTCCGCCTCCTGTGCCGCACTCTGGACCAGCTCGTATCGGCTTGTGGCAGCTCAGCTGCTAGCGAAAGCGCGTCTCTGGTCTGCTTGACCCCACGCAAGCAATGGCGGAAGAAGGAGTTCCTGACGCACTCGGACCTGGGCTACGACGTGCAGTCGCTTATTGCAGCGCGAAGTCAGTCCCCAGGAACGCCAGTGTACGTCTACTGCTGCTTCAAGCGCCAAGATATCGCGGCATTTGCTACCACTGAACAAGCGTACAAGCCTGAGCCTGGTAGCAACACAATCGCCCGAGATGCCGCTCTTGAGACGTGGCTGGGCCTGGAAACGGAGCTGAATACGAGAAAGAGTGAGCTTGGAGACCAGCTCGTTGCCATGGACAGCCCGGAGGCTCGAGTGAAGGCTGCACGAGATCAAGAGCAAGCTGTTGCCGATAACTCGACCAATCCACGGAAAGTCTACATCCAGGCAACAGGGGAGATCTCCCGTGTTCGCAGATTCAGCAACGGCATGGCCTTCGTCTCGCTGGAATTGGCTGGAAGTGGGTACGATAGACCGCTCCAGGTTTTCTTGCAGCGTGACACGCTTGGCTGGTCTCCGGAGATGTTCACGAAGGTGGTGAGTCTGCTTCGAAAGGGAGACGAGCTGGTCGCCGTAGGATTCATGGCTCGCAACGCACGTGGCCATTCCATGCTGCAAGTGGAAGCCTTGTCTTTGGCGCGCACGGGCGAGTTCGAAGCTTACAATTAGGTCGGCTGGGACTCTAGCTTTACTCCTCGGGTAAATCGACCAGCTACATAGTAGGATGAATCCACTGGAAATGGAAGGAGAAATCGGCTCCTGAAAGCAAAACACAAGTTAGTCACCCTTGAACTTGTACCCAAATGTAGTAGAAGTAAGAACTTACCAAAGTGTACAACGCGAAACGTTAGCGTGAAGAGCATCCACAGAATGACCTTCGAGACAATCAAGGACCATTGGGTCTCCAACACAAACGCCAGTTGGTAGAGCGTGCGTATGCCACAAGATCGTTTCGTGCTAATGGCAAGTGCAACGAACGACGTGAGCTCCAGCAATGCGTACGCTAGTATTCCCGTCACAGCTGTGCCCACGTTATCGGCAGTGACACCTTCCATCTCCGAATGATAACGGGCGCTCGGTAGATGGCCCATCGTCCATACGAACGCCGCGTAGAGCAGCGGTACCACGAACTCCACGTATTCCGCCAAAACGAGGCACTCGGAGGTGAAGAGCACCTCCAGCGATCGACAGAGGACCCTCTTCGCGCGAACGTTGTCAACCTTTGGCTCAAGCGGGGTTGATTTCGTGAAATTACCCTTGTCAGAGTTGCAAACTGAGTGTTTCTCAAGCCTTTCCAGCAGGCCTCTCGCTTCAGCGGGCAGTTGATGGGGCACACTAGCCTGCACCCGAATGCCTGGACGTAATTGAGTGGAGATTAACTGGAGGTGGCTGCATAACGATCGGATCGAAGTGAGTAAGTTAAACGATTCGGTGACTGGGATCTCAGCGCCGAAAACCTGGCGGATATTAGCTGCGATTTCCTGCGATCTTTTGTGAAGCGACAGCAGGGAAACTATTGAATGGAAGAGGTCGATGGCCATGAGCACTGCCATCGTTGACGAAGAGATCGACTGCATGAACGTCGCCAGGTACAGAATGTCGAAGAAGTTGACCGTAAAAACCACCAGCTCCGGCATCATTTCCTCTTGGTGAATCGTCGCCGACATGAAGAACAGCTTTAGCACGAATTTGAGTACGGGGAGGATGAGAAGAACGGGTAATTCGAACGGCGTGTGGTTCATCTTGGTGAACAGCAGTTGGTACACCGGGTAGCCAGCATACATTACGCCAGATAACACGATGATTTTACTGAATTGCCTCAGGTTTCTCCGCGACGAAAGCATAAGTCTCCACTCTTTCGCCCCCAGCACAATACGCAAGCCTACACCCAAGACCAGCGCCGAAGGAGGGGAGACCACCAGCATGAAGAACGGGACTGGGAACACCGACACCGCCGCTACTGCCACTCCGACAGCGACAAAAGCGCTGCCAGAGAATGCGTGATACGCCACCGACTGCTTTACAGACAGCGGCCGAACGTTCAACCAGAGCCCGATCTGTGACGTGACAGCGTACGACGCAGCGACGCCAGCGCAACCTACGCGGACCCAGAAGCCGTAATTTGCCTGCCAGCCTTCACTTGGTTGCTGTAGTGGAACAGCTTCTTGGCATATCACAATGGTGAAGACAACCAGCGGTAAGCGGATAAGGGCCAGCACGACACGAGGCACAGACGTGTTGCGGCTGTAATCCTCCAGCGCGAGCATCCGCTCGATGGAATATTTCCCACCAAAGCTCGAGAGTTGAGAGGCGTGCCATGCGTGGAGCCACTTTGTCAGGAAAGTCGTGGCGGCTGAGAGTGGATTTGCGCTCGTTGTCACGTCTGAAGGCACCACCCTTGCGGTCGGTCCTAGACCGATCATGTTGCCAAGTACGCTCAAGTAGGGCATAGAGCTTATTTTTTGCTTGGGGTTGCTATTCTGGGATTTAGTTCAGCAATGAGGAGTGACAGTGCCGTTTACAACTTACCCAAGTGGCAAGCAGGGTGTCCTGGATGCTCGATCCATCGTAGTGAGTCTGCTTTGAGAGGTAGAGGAGCTGGTCCGTGGTTTCCATGTAGGAGGCGGGGGCAGATTTCACTTTACCCCTGGTTCTGACTGACGAATCGATTAACTACTGTAGTATTGGAATTCGAAGGAGAAATCCGCTCCTGAAAGCATATAAAAGTTAAATTATTGAACTCCAATTTAAGGTAAGTAAAAACTTACCAAAGTGTACAACGCGGAAAGTTAGCGTGAACAGCATCCATAGAATGGCTTTCGACAACATGTAGAACCATGGCGTCTCGAATACAAACGCCAATTGGTACAGCGACCGAATCCCACAATTTCGCTTCGTGACAAGAGCCAGCGCGACGAATGACGCCAATTCCAGTACTTAGTACAGCGTAAGCTGCCATCCCCGACACAGCTCTGTCCACGTTTTCGATCGCAACCCCTGCCAACTCCGAATGTTATTTGGTACTGGGTAGGTGGACCATCGTCCGCACAAACGCAGCGTAGAGCATTGGGACCATACATTCCACGTATTCCGCCAGAACTAGGTACTCTGTCGTAAAGAGCACCTCCAGTCCCTGCCCGAAGACCCCCTTCGTCACTCTGTTAAAACTTATGAGCTCCATTTCCTTCTTTGACCTCTGGCTTGACGTCGCGGTGCTCTCTTCGACTGAGTTGTCGAGTAGCTGCTTTTCAATTCGTTCCTTGCGGATATTAGCTGAAAAAAGATTAATTATGAGTGGGCTTGGACGAATCCTAAGTGGCTACACTACGATGGCATACTTCTGAGCGGGGGAGGAATCATGAGCGGGGCAAGGGGAGGAATTGCGAGTGGAGGATGAATCCTTTGTCTGTACCAATTGTACTTGAGACCTCTACATTTATCGAGTGGCAGCAAACAGGCGATATCAACAATATCCAACCGCAACACATCATGCAGAGAGCAAATGGTATCATTTTGCGGATCATTGTTCGACCCTAACGTGGCCGTGACCCGCCGTAGCTGTAGCGCTTTGGCCTTGCTGGTACAGCCAACAGAGTTGTAGCGCTGTCGTTGTACAAGCGCACGCCGTGCGTGCATTGTGAGTAAGTGCAGCGCCAGTCAACACCGTGGCGCGCGCAGCGTCCTGGTTTTTGGCTGCAGATGCTGGCTTGCCGCCTAGCAATGCGAATTCAAAAGTGCCAAAATGAAATTATTAGTGCGTTAGCTTCTGCTGTAGGATAAGACACGCACACACGCACATACTCCGAGGTGTCGTCTTCAGCCACCTAGCGCTTTGTTTTCCTTCAAACTACTCGCTTAGCGTCTAAGTACGCCGTAGGTGCGCACTCAAAATTAATCCTCCGCTCATAAATCATCCTGGGTAAAAACGTGTACGCTCAGGATTCTACTTTGTATAAAAGATCCAGGAGTGTCATCCTTTTCGTGTAGCCACTCGGGATTCGTCTTCTATGCACTCAGGATTAATCCACACCCATATTAGCTGCGATTTCCTGTGACCTTTTGTGAAGCGGGAGCAGGGAAAGCACTGAATGGAAGAGGTCGATGGCCGTGATCACCGCCATCGTTGTGGACGAGATCGTTTGCATAACGTCGCCAGGCACAGCATGTCGAAAAAGTTGACAGTGAACACAACCTGCTCTGGCATCATTTCTTCCATGTGCATAGTCGCCGGAATGAAAGGACGAATTTGAGTACGGGGAGGGTGAGAAGAACTGGCAATTCATACGACGTATGGTTTGCCTTGGTGAAGAGCACTTGATACACGGGGTACCCGTCAAACATAACGCCAGACAGCACGATAATTTTACCGAATTGCCTCAGGTTTCCTCGCTGCGAACGTATAAGTCTCCAAGCCTTAGACCCCAACACTGTCCGCAAGCCTACACCCAAGAAGAGCGCCAACGCTAGAGAAATTGTCAACATGCAGAACGGCACTGGAAAAACCGCCGCCGCCGCCGCTGCTGTAATTCCTGTAGCTGTGTAGGCGATACCGGAAAATGTGGAATACGCTATCGTCTGCCTTACTGATAGCAAACGAACGTTGAGCCAGAGCCCGACTTGTGTTGTGACGGCGTAAGATGCAGCAACTCCAGCAAAATCCACGCGGACCCAGAACCCGTAATTTGCCTTCCAACCTTCTCTAGCCTCTTGGCAGACTACAATTGCGAAGACAGCTAGCGGTAGGCTAATGATCACGAGGAAAACGCGAATCGCAGAGGTAGAGCGACTGTATTCTTCCAGGGCCAGCATTCGCTCGATCGAGTATTTTCCACCAAAGTGCGCGAGCTGCCATGTGTGAAGCCATTTCTCTGTCCACGTCGTGGCGCCTGTGAGTCGCTTCGCGTTCGCTGTCGCGTCCAAGGGCGCCACCTTTGTTGCCACCCCCAGGCTCATCATGCTAAAAGGATGCTATTCTGGTGTAGGTCCTATTGTACTCGTCATTAATGATTGGACCAAAAATTTTTAGCATGCCAGATATAGCGGCATAGCTCCCCAAGTTCTTGCCCGATCAGAGCGGGGAGACCCGGAATAGCTTCGTGTTGATCTCGACCATTTAGTCAACAATTCGCTACCTGCTAGAATGTCGGAGTCGGGCGATGAACGGGAAGAGTTGTCGCCCGGTCAGAAGTATCGTTTTCTATTGCGAGAGGACGATTCATTGTACTTTTTCGTGTTCAAACAGGTGTTTTCGCTGATAATCCAATGAAATTCACGTATTTCTGCAGAAAAGTGCCAACCCTTTATCCGCATCATAGGAGCCAAAAGCAATGGTTTTTTGTAGCGCTTGTAGCGCTAAAACGGCTGCGAATTGGTCGATTTCGACTCGATTTTCGGAATCCTCGGGCGAAACAACCCCTTATATCTAAACATCGCCATAGGGTTTTTGTGATTATAACGTTCAAACGACAGCCTACATTCTGGTCCAATGACTAATGACGAGTACAATAGAACTTAATTCAGACGCCAATAATTCAAAAACAAATGGATGGATGATACTCAATTTGTGCAGCGAAAAGGGCCCTAGAACGATAGCTGCGTTTGCTTAAACTCTCTGGCCTAGACTTCTTGGAGGTTGGGGTGCGAGGAGAATACGAGCCCCTTCCAATCTTCGAGTGCGATGTCCATGGTCTGCTTGAGAATCTGCTTCTCCATGATGAGCACGCGCAGAACGTGAGCCCTGCGAGCACTCTCCAGGTCGTCTCCGCCCTCAAGCTTCTCAAGAGCGGCTTGGTCTTGCTCCGCTGACGTCGGGTATTGCTCCAGCAGCGTCGTGCACGTCGACATAATGGCGCGCGTGAATACGAATTCGTTCCGAAGGCTCAGAATGTTTCGCTCCTCTGCTTTCTCCTCCTTTGGGTCCAGCAGCTCCTTAAAGCGCGACAGCTCAGCCCCAGAGAGCAGCTTCATCTTGAGGGACTTGGCGATCTCATCATCGATCTTCGAACTACCGTGGAACAAGGCGTAGCTCGCGTTCACGCTCTCGTTGAGCTGCGTCTGCAGCAAGTAGCTCTTCACCGGCGCCAGTGCATCACTGGGGTC
The DNA here is from genome assembly GCA_024211575.1 of Phytophthora melonis. Classification (NCBI taxonomy): domain Eukaryota; phylum Oomycota; class Peronosporomycetes; order Peronosporales; family Peronosporaceae; genus Phytophthora; species Phytophthora melonis. The sequence goes on from JAMXKT010000008.1 coordinate 44,182, forward strand.
CAGTGTCACCGTCAGATCCAGCTTGTCCAGCTTCTTCGAGGCTCGGTCGCGTGCGAATCCGTTGTTCAGCATGAATTGCGCCGAGGATTTCCCGGGCATACTCAGTCGAACCTCTTGGCCCTTTTTAAGAGGTGACGAAGCATAGAGCACCAAGCGCTGGGAGCTTTCGTCCACTTCGATGTGATTGGGAGGGCACGTCTCGTTGCCTTCGTCGTCGACGTCCGAGCAGATCCCAATCGTGTCGAGAACAGGCGCCAGCACCACGTCCGCCTCGTGTTCTCCCACTGGGAACGCGCTCGCCCAGACGACGCCCATGGCCCAGCGGAATTTATCCAGAGTGAAGTCTTGCTCCTTGAAGATCGGCGGGTCGACAGCCTCCCGCGACGTGACTGGCTGCAGTAGGGCGTCGTAGAACGCTTCGACCGCTTGAGCCCTCCCCATCGTGTAGCGCAGCAGCTGCGACCCCTCCATCTCCTTGAGCTTGTCTTCCGAGTAGAACAGCGTGCTGTTGATGGCTTCAACGCCTGGCAACGACGATACAAAGTCGGAGAAGTTGGACTTGGCTCCTAGCGCTCGTTCTTCCAGTAGGTGCAGGCCCAACGCGATGGCGGGCGGTAGATCCGGGTTCACCTCCAGCAATAGCCCCACTCTACCTCTGGCCGCCGACGCGACACTCATCACCTTGCTCATGGGCAGTGACGACAGCTCAGCACCTTGCTCCACGTCCTCCGTCACAGTGTAGGCCGCACCACGGCCAAAGTTGAATCCTTCGGCTTTCAACACCGTCGAGGTGGGGGATTCTACCTTGGCTGTTGCCCCAATCGGACGGATGTTGATCCCCACTGGACTCCCATCGGGGAACGCCGTCCGACCTTCGAGCACCGGTCGATCCGAGCGGGAGGCAGTGTATCCTCCCCATTCCGCCTTGGAGTCCGGGTCCAGGTCGAACTCCACCTCAACTTCGGGTCTCGCAGCAGTAGCGACGACGTCCGCACTGGCGTCGATTGACAAGGGCGAGGCGGACCGACCTCCGTACAGCAGCAACAGCGACAAAACACTCAGGAGCGACACCATCTCGAGATAGTCGTAGCTGGATGAGGGGCTTTTCGAGAATGGCTACCAGGAATGACACGCATATCTTTCTAGCGATCTTTGCTCACGAAAGGACACATAGTGTGGTACACACTACATATCCACGCATTTTTTCTAGGAGATCCACTTGAAGTGGAAGGTAAAATCTACGCCTGCTTGTCAAGCACTTCTCCAAGTCAGTACCAAACAAATTCTTGAGAGTGCAGTGGTTCCAACTTACCGAAGTGGTCGACGCGATACGTGAGCGTCACGAGCATCCAGAGCATGACTTTTGTTGTAAAGTAGACCGGAGCCACGACAAGTGCTACGTTGTAGGTAAAATGAAGACTGAATTAGCTTTTTGGTGTTAGCAGCTCTCCCCACGAGTCCCTACCAACACTAACGGGTTCAAGCCCGTTCTCATCCTACGACCTGGTCTCTCCTACGTCTCAGCTCTCTTCTCAGCCTCCGTTGAGCCAGGTCTTCAACTTGAATATGCATTCCAACACGCCCCCATCGAAGATCGCTCTTCCGCATCGAAGCTCGCTCTTCGACTACTTAACATCAGCAATGCCCATGGGCTGTGCTTATATCACCATTGACGATGGTTCCGATCGGCACCATTGATAGTGGATCGGGATGGTGAGAACACTTAATCAAACGTTTTTTAACGTTCAAGATATGAAATAGTCACATGTACGTAAGGTACCAATTGCTGAGTACAGAAAAAGCAGCCAGTCTTCGAACGTACTGAACGCCACCTTAGTAATAACCAATTGTAAGGAATTAACATAGATGAGTAAAGTTGAATACGTAGCTAGCCACCTAGACGATATGCATGCGGGAAAATGCGGAACTATGTGCCACTCATTTTTAAACATCAAAGTAAGCTTGTGCCATCTAAGCTGAGTAAAATGGGCGAGGGCGAGCGGATGCGAGCGCGAGACTCACTCAGTGCATTCACCGATTGCCAACACCCGCCGATTAGGCGTGCGCGAGCGAGCGAAGGCGAGCGCTGCAACCCGATATTTTTTCTAGACACCGCGCCTGGCCGAGTCGAGGACTTAGCGTAAGGCACGAGGGGGTGGGGCAGGCCGCGCAGCAGCGCCCCGAGCGAAGCGAGAGAGGGGCGGGCCCCCCGAAGTGCCGTCGCTAAGTCCGCAGACGAGAGCCAACGGGCGAGTGTCCGCCCCCTAAAGTAGTAAGACCAGATCGCTATCAGGCACTTTGATCAGTGATTTATGGGCTGAATGGAAGTTGCCCCAACTTGGAATTTGGCGGGTGTTCCGCCTTGTAGACAGGTTTCAACGCGTGTGTGCTTATTATTTAACGTTCAAATGAACCTGGTCGGCGTTCAAAATCAATGAGAAACATATCTTGGGATAGACTTCGATCAGACAACTTGCTGTCAATGGTGGCGATCGACAGCATATGAATGGTGATCTAAGCAGTGCCATGCCCATGTGCAGCAGCAAATCATTCAGACGCTTCTTGTCCAGCGCCTTTGTATTGTACAGTAATGTGCGTCAATGGGCGGTTCCTGAAAACTCAATTCCCATTTTGGTCGTACCAAATCATGCATAAAAAATCCGAGGGCAGCTGCGCTTTCGTATCAAATTGCCCCGAGGAGGGAAATCTGTACGGGGTGGTTGCCACCCCCGACAGATTGGTACGACGTACTATTTTACAGCCACACATCGTGATATCAAGCCCAAGCACTACATGGAGCCCCCTGCGGAAACACCCACCTCGCTAGATCAAGCTCAGGCGGCAACTAGCGGCTCCCAAGTGCTACTCGCGCAGTTCACGCCCTCCTCGTCATTGATGGCCGCACCACCCTCCACTCTACTGTCGACTGTGGATACACAAGATCACCACGAGAAGCAACCGACTTTTTGAGCTGCTCGCGACGGTGTTGGTGGGCATCACCAAAGCAACTCAAGCGAACAAGGGAACGAACTAGCAATGTTAAATCTGTGTCAGTGGATTCTGCTGTAAGCTAGGTATGTACACAGAATTCAACTGGTTAATTCCTACTAGCCTAGCACGAAGGTTGAAGAGTAGAACACAAGTTTCCAGCATTAGCCGTTGCTCGCCGCGCTCCTCATACTCTATTCGGTCCTTGAGTCGAGGGAATGAGCTTTGAAAGGCCCGCATTCCCCACTCCGCGGCTTGGCGGGCGGACGTTGCTTGACGTAACCTCTCCACATCTCCCGCAGTAGCTGCTGCACCTAGATAATCTTGACTCGACTTGATTAGGAAACCGTAATCGCCAGCAGCAAAAGCCGAATCGACCACGCACTTCTCGCCATAAAGCTCATATATAGCTTGCAGTTTCTGATAAACCCCTCCCCATTCTGCGATTTGGGAATCATGCAGCGATCCAGGTGCGTTCAATGCGCATGCAGCAATGGTGCCGTCGGGTACAAACACGAACACGTTTCCCACGTAATGGTCGTGCTTCCACCCATTGTAAAAAATGTTTTGGATGACGCTGTTCCCGCTTTGTTGTAAGTAGAGCTTTAGACCATCCGCAACAGCGAACACGTCGTTCAACCGAGGGTGTCGACGATGAATTGCACGCTGGTACGCTTGAACATCTCTGTAGGTGGGCATCGTCACTGCGGCAAGAGAGCTCCTTGATAGAACCCTCAGTAGAATTCTCCTTCCGAAGCGGATAAACAGCGAGCATACCGTGGCCGTGACCCCAAAGATGATACACAGAGAGAACTCGCCACCACGAGTACGGCTCCACGCCAACACCAGAGCCAAACACTGTGTGGCGCTCAGCAAACGCGGCCGACCGCGGGAATGGTCACGGACGCGTTGGAGAGCCGCACCAGGTGGTCCGTACGGCGTGAAGTCTGCGTAAGGCTGCTCAAACAGCTCGAGAACATTGCGGAACGCTCTATGGTCCAGTCCAGTCAGCGTGATGAGCGCTGAGTCGTCTCCGGAACCGAAAAGCACCGTGAATCCCGACATGCTGGGCCATTGAAGGGCGGGTCGGCTCACTCGACGGTCACGTCGGCGCCGCTGGTGTCGACTGATCCTCGAGCGAAACGATTGTTCGCGGCGAGAAGCTTGGCGGCGGCGCTGAATAGCAGCAAGGAGAAGGATGGGCGTGGAGGTCATGGTAGTGCGAGTTCAGGATTTGTTCTGACCAAACTGTGTTTTCAGGATGCAAAAAGTAATACGACCAAAAATTCAGCCTCGTTTTTGCCCTTCGATTTGGTACGACCAAATTGAGTTTTCAGGAACCGCCCAATAAGGAACGTGTAGGAACTAATTTCCTTGTACATATAATAAACAGCTGGGTGGGAGGAGCTCAGTTTCCCGCTGATAGTAATGATTTAGATTAATCATTTTTACGTGTTGACCGTGAAAAAACCATTTGATACTAGTTTAGCACTCTAATCCAGTACACAGAGCCGACTTTGTTACACTGTTTGGTCCAATAGCCTCCTTGCTTCTATCCATATCAGCGGTTCCTTATTGACGCACATTACTGTACTGGCCAAAATACTTCGGACCAAGATTTGTAACACGGGTAGTTTTTCACCCATAACTCCATCAATACTTCATCAAATTAAGTGTTTCGACCCGCAAAATAATCTTACGCAGCTCTGCTTTCTACTAAGCCACACAGCTACACCTGCAAGATTTTGTGGTGGAGTACAGGGACCAAGATATGTTGGGTAGCAAATCCATCATGGACCGCATCACTACCAAAATGGTACCAACAGGGGTACTATCAGACAACTCAGTACAAAAGTGACTGCGCAGTGTTTTAGCTTTAGAATGCGCCATGGTTTGCTGTGTTTGGGCTAGTATTGGCACCAGGAGAGTAGTTTGACCAGCAGGAAAACAGGTCGACGCCTGCTTAACGATATGCCCTGTTACAACTGTAGCACCTAATATATATGACTTGGGTACAGAATAATCTGATACGTTGATAATGAAAAAGGCCTGTATGATTTTATAGGATAGATTTGCCACGATGCAGGACCGCCTAACGACAGTTCTTCGAACTGCGAATATATATTTTTACAAAGCTTTTGGTATCTTCACAATTTTATCCAAATTCCAAGTACTCACAATTTGAAGTTTAGGCTTTTACTGGGATAGGAAGCGACCCCGCCCAATCGACACCGGTGATGAACCAGTAAAATGTCTTAGGTTAATTTACAGTAAGTGATGCCGATTGACCGAGTGTTTAGAATTCTCAAGAATGATGGAAGCTGGTCCAGTTCATTTGCAAATTCGTCGAGTCAAGATTCGTTTTATTGATTTTGCTCTAAAATCGCTTGTAAGTCGTGACCATAGTGGTGATACATTGTCGGGCTGATTCTGCGGCTGCGAAGCAGGCGCAGGAGATGCCCGTGGGGCGTGCGAATTGAGTTTATCAATATTGGGCAAAAGTGTGTTAACTTAAATTTACAATGTTAGGAAAAAGTTTATGGGGTGGGGCACTCTTAGAGGGTGGGGCATGCATTATCGCAAGTCCCCACTCGGATTCGAAATTTTTGGGAGTGGGGTATTATTGAAGGGAGGGGGCACAGGTTTTGCCGTAGTATCGAAGCACTGCTTGTCGTAATTTCTACCATCTGTGTTGGAGCTGTAAGCTATAACTTGATGTCCCAAAGATAGGCTATTAGGTGCCACCTCAAGTCCACCAAGAACCAACGTGCTAAGAATGGATGCCCTGTTCCCATTCAATTCCTTCTTACAGACAGACACGCACTTTACATTCACGTCGGACGATAGTCTCACCCAACTGCGATAACTCTTCATCAAACGACGCGAATGTAGTGCCAGCTCCGATAACTGTTCGCAAACATGAACAAGTACGCAAGGTGCTCGCAATTTGGTGGAAGAAGTTCTACGAAACTTGGTTCGACTTGCAGCTTATCCACTTTGGAGGGAAATACTCCATCGAACGGATGGAGGAGTATACTCGAACTACATCATTAACTCGTGTGATACTCCTATGCATCGGATTACCACTTCTCATCGTCGCTCTGGTGCTGTGTCAAGAGAGCATTCCGCTCCAGCTGAAGAGTGGAAGGCCAACTACGGCTTCTGGGTGCGAGTGGGTTTGGTTGGCGCTGCGATCGCTCAAGCCGTAGCCAACAAAGTCGAGCCATGGCTCGAGGTCCCTGCTCTTTCATTCCGACAGATAGCAGCATACTGCATGATCGTCGAGTTTGGTCTTGCTAGTGTTGGAATATTGGCTGCGGAGGTTTGGGTCTTCCTGATCCCCTTTTTCACACTTGTCCTTTCAAGTGAAGAGACTCTGCTGATCATCGGAGGCCTTCGAGCTGCCTCTGGGGCTCGGAGGTTCAGATAACTTCCCAAAAAGGACCCAGACGTCGGATGAACATGGTCTCGGGACTGCAGGCCTTGATGGGTACAGCCTACCCAGCCTACCAAGTCCTCTTCACGAAAGCCAATCGCACGCAGTACGAGTTACCCGTGCTTCCGTTGCTTCCGGTCTTCAAGCTCATCACGAAGGCCATCCTTGCACACGCTGCTTTCCACAAGCAGGACATGATTCCGGAGCAAGTTGTGTTCACCGTGGATTTCTTCGACGCGTTTTATCTCGCAACTTTCATGCAGACCTTGTCGACTTCGACGCTCGTAGTGGTGCTAGTGGTGGATTTACTGCAGACGGCGGTAGAACTGCAGGAGCTGCACCAGCGAACACGAGGAATGCTAGTTCAACTTCAACAACTCGCTGGAGCAACCGCTAATGAGTCACTTCTTACTAGTCTCAAGGCGCTGTGTTCGAAGCCTGATATACTACGAAAGCAACTACGCCCCAAAGTCGAAGTTCGCTCCTGTATTTCCCACATATTATCTCATGACGGCAGAGTATTGTTGGAAAGTGTGGCTAATGAGGCGAGAACGCAATCATCCACTTCGAACTCCTCGTTTCAAAGCCAGAGCATAGCAGCTCGAATATCATCGAAGACGGCGTCGCTTGTTGATAATATCCGTCTTAGCTCATCCAGCAAATGGTTTCGACGCGGCTCTCGGAAGATTATCGCAGTTCAGCCGAATCCAGGTTATCCAAGACGAACAGCTTAACAAAAGGTCTTAAAACAACTCACATTATGCAACTCGGCTGTAAAATCCTCTGAAGTATTAGAAAGAAGTTCTCGAGGTGCTTTTCGCTTCCGAGTGCATCGTTCTGACGGAATATCTGGATGTTTTCGTGCCGATTATCTATGGGACGTTCATCCTCGTGATGGTCCATCTACCCAGCGCCCAATATCACACAGAGATGGTTGGTGTCACGCACGAAAACGTCGGTGGTATGATATCTCGCATGTTCGTGTACGTCTTGCTGGAGTTTATATCCTTCATTATCCTTGCAGTCATCACGAAGAGAAGGTGCGGGATCCAGGTGTTGTACCAGCTAGCGTTCGTGTTGGAGACGCAGATGGCGGCCGTTCTGGCTAAAGTCATGCTCTGGATGCTCGTGACGCTCACGTATCGCGTCGACCACTTCGGTAAGTTGGAACCACTGCACTCTCAAGAATTTGTTTGGTACTGACTTGGAGAAATGCTTGACAAGCAGGCGTAGATTTTACCTTCCACTTCAAGTGGATCTCCTAGAAAAAATGCGTGGATATTTAGTGTGTACCACACTATGTGTCCTTTCGTGTTGGAATGCATATTCAAGTTGAAGACCTGGCTCAACGGAGGCTGAGAAGAGAGCTGAGACGTAGGTGAGACCAGGTCGTAGGATGAGAACGGGCTTGAACCCGTTAGTGTTGGTAGGGACTCGTGGGGAGAGCTGCTAACACCAAAAAGCTAATTCAGTCTTCATTTTACCTACAAGGTAGCACTTGTCGTGGCTCCGGTCTACTTTACAACAGGGTTATGAGCCCAAGGCTCGCGGAAGTGCCAATATGCCGAAGCCGACGACGGACGCGTCCAGGGAAGTCGAGGTCTCTGAGAAGACCGGTCGGCCCATTCGCTGGAACGGGCAGAACTTCCAGTACTACAAGAAGCTCATGGAGATCGCTGCACGCAAGAAGAGCTCAGAGCTGTTCAAGATAATGACAGGTGTAAAGAAGTACGATGAGAACTTCACAACCCTGCAGAAGGAAACCTGGGAGGGCTGGCAGCTAGATCTACAAGAGCTGATCTTCTCGTCCGTGTGCACGGACATGGGCCAGCAGCTCATGGAATTAAAGGATGGCTCGGCCATGTGGAAGTACCTGTGTGACCGGTACGAGGGCACGGCCAACGAGCAGACCAAAGCCATGACGAAGCGGCAGCTGTATGCCCAGCTGGAGTCGGCAAAGTGCAAGCAGAATGGCAGTGTTGAGGGCATCTCAACTACATGTGCCGGCTGAAAGGGGAGACTCAAGACGGTCGGAATGACCTTGGACGATGCCGTCTTCAACGGGATGCTGGTGTCGTCGCTTCCCTCCAACGAGCGATTTGATCGCTTACGAGGTTTTGTTGATGCGGGAATGGACTGCGTGGACACGCCGGAAATGGTGGTGGCACTGGCCATCACGTTCGACAAGGCGAATCAGGCTGACAGCCAGCTTAACCGGGCGTTCAGTAGTGGCAAGCCGCCAGCTGGTCAGCAGAGCAAGCAGGGAGGAAGAGCACAAGAATCAGGCGGCAACGAGCATGGACGGACGAAGGGACACGGAAAGGTACGCGCGTGCTTCGTGTGTGGCAGCACCGAGCACTTGCAGGCGGCCTGCCCGGAGAAGACGAGCAAGCAGGGCGGTGGTGGCAACTACGAGCAGAAGCGCAAGCCGCGAGGCAACTACACGCTGCGTCAAGATGAAAGCTAGCCGTCAATCCCCGCACAAAATGATTGAGACGTTGCCACTGAAGGTGTTGTCGCAGGAGTTGCGACGGTTGCGGGACGAGAAGATGTGCTGGCAGCTGAGCCTGGTGTGGCAGCCGAGCAAGGTGTGGAAGCTGCTGGTACGAGTATGCAGGGCGAAGACCAAGGTGATGCCGACACCGGCAGCGCGTGGTGGTACTTTGATACTGCTTCGAACTCCCATGTGACTGGGAGACGTTCGTACTTCGTCTCGTTCACTGAGGACGCATCAGCCATGAGGAGTGTGCGCGGCTTGTCGCCAAGCATCGCCTCGCGTATTGCTGGAGTGGGCACAATCGCGTTAGTAAATGAGGTCGAAGGCGAGCAAGTTGTTATGTATGTGGACGACGTCTTCTACGTACCAGATGCTGAGTATGGCCTCTTCTCGCCGGGATTGGCGTATGAGCAAGGCTTCGAGTTTGATTTTGATCCAGCGACTAGGAGCTTCATGATTGCCAGAGAAGGGCGACGTGTGGCCGTGGCGACACCACAAGAAGCGACATGGGGGTTCCAGGTCACTCACCCGTCTCGCGCTGACTTCGTGGGACCTGAGGATCGCCCGTTATGCAATTACACGGTGGCAGAAGGAGTCGGCTCTCTACAGCTCTGGCACGAGCGACTGTGCCATACTTGCCCACAGTATCTCAAGACAACGGTCGACAAGGAGCTGGTCCGCGGCATGCTGCTGACGCAGCGGCAGCAGGACACGTGCGACGCATGCCACTTGGGCAAGCAGAAGAAGAAGAAGCACCGCAAGAAACTGGACCGAGCGACCAACGAACCAAATCAGGTGGTGTACGCAGACTTGCTCTTCCCAAACAAGTCGAACGGGACTCAGTACGAGGCCATCCTGGTGATAATGGACGGGTACTCACGTTTTGTAACGGTGCATCTGCTGAAAAGCAAGGCAAGCGAGGTCGTGAACAAGCATCTGAAAGAGTATGTGTTCTGGGCGGAGCGGCAAGCTGGTCGACTAGTGAAGAAGGTGCTCGCCCACACGGTGAAGCAGGTTCTCACGGATAAGGGCGGCGAGTTCGTCAACGAGGCAACTGAGGCGTGGTACAGATCGCGCGGCATTGAGCACGTCCAAGTGGGGCCAAAGAGCTCGCAGTTAAACCTCTGCGAGAGAACGCACCAGTCGCTGGTGGAGATGACTAAGACCACCATGGAGCAAGCTGGCTTCCCTCGCAGCCTTTGGCCGGAGGCCATGCGAAACGCAGTCTAAGTCAAGAACCGCGTGTGCAACAAGGGGACCCAACGTGTTCCTTACGAGATGTTTTTCGGCGCGAAGCCGGACGTGCATCACATCCGTCAGTTTGGTTCGCTGGCGTATGTGCATGCGCCGGTGACTCCTGGGCGACGCAAGCACCACAGCAACGCCAAGATCGGATACGTACTGGGGTACGACGAGAACGTTGTGGGCTGTAAGATCTACTTTCCTACAGAACACACAGCCAAGTTCGTGTCTGACCTTCGAGTGACAGAGGACGTCATGTATCGAGACCGCCATGATGTCGACATTGAGGAGGACGACTTGTCTTCGCTGCACTTCACAACAGAAGATGAAGAAGGTCAAGCCGAGCGTGCCTCCAGTCTCGCAGATGCGGAGATGACGACGGCAGTGGCGTCAAATGTGAGCGAGCGTTACGGACTTCTGCCCGTTGAGCTCGAGGAGGACGAAGCTGACGCCCTAAAGGAGGGCGAAGAAGCCAAAGGAGTGTCGACATCCGAAGTCGAGGACGAAGAACAAGTCGGCCCACAGGACGTCGGCTGTGATCACCTTCGGGAGGTCCGAACCATCGGTGAAGACGATAACTTAGATGCACGCACAAGTCTGCCCGCTACTCCTACCGAGCGAGAAGAAGTGCCGGACACTGTTCCTGGTGAGAGTGCTGAAGTGGAGTCAGTGGCGGGGACGTGCGGTTCTTCGGTAGTAGAAGACGAGCTCGGAGATGCTGAGCCTCGAGATGCTGAGCTCGGAGATGCTGATATTGAAGATGGGCTGGATGAGGAGAAGATCACTGTGGCGAGTGTCTTTGCATCAGACGAAAATGAGGTAGACACAATTGTTTCTAACACTTCCGGGCTGGAGGAGGATAATGGTGACCTCAAGATAGCAGATCATGCGGGCTTGAGCCTCGTGAGCGATGCTGAAAACGGCCATGAAGAAGTAGTCGATGCAAGTATGATGTTCTCACCGGCTCCAGTCCAAGCGCGGAAGCGCACGCATCGTGACGAGACCCCGTCTGAGGAAGAACGTGTTGAGCGAGGCGCCGCTAAGCCTGAAGTGAAAAAGACTCGCACGGGACTCCGCGAGTACCAGGAGCGCCGACGACCGCGGTACCTTGACGACTACGTGACAAACCTCACACAAATTAACGCTCGTGTGCTGGACAAGAACGGCTGGCCCATTCGAGCAAGTGACGTCAAAATCCCTCGCAACCGCAGAGAGATGCTGCGATCGAAGTGGCGGGATTTCTTCCTGATGGGAGAAATGGAGGAAATAGCTGCACTCAAAGCCAAAGGTGTGATTATGGAGATTCCTGGCGAGGAAGTTCCAGAGGATGCTCAGCCCGTGAACACCATATGGGTGTACGCTCTGAAATCGGATCACCTTGGCTACGTGGTTCGATTCAAGGCGTGCATTGTCGCTCTAGGGAATTACCAGCGCCCTGGTATCGATTATCGCGAGACCTTTGTACCAGTGGTGAGGATGTCCTCTTTCAGACTGCTAATGGCGATTGCTGCAGAGCTGGGACTGGTCGTGTATGGCGGAGATATCAATACGGCGTATTTGAACGCGTGGCTGGCTATACGGCAGTATCTGCGCTCTATCGACGGGTACCCGTGCAAGGTGAACGGCCACATGTACGTGGTTCTCAAGGCGCTATACGGACTGCATCAATCGGGCCGTGAGTGGAACTCTGAACTCAACCAGTGGTTCCTCGATCGAGGATACCAGAGATCACTCACGGAGCCGTGCCTGTACTACCGCTTCGAAGGAGAAACCATTGCCTACGTGCTCGTCTATGTTGATGACATTTTGGTTGCGACTACTGATGAGCAGTTCAAGTCCAAGTTGTTCGAAGACCTGAACGACGCGTACGGGCTGAAAGACCAAGGGCTGCTGTCGCAGTATTTAGGAGTGGAGGTGCAGCAGACACGCGAGAGTATCACAGTTTCCCAAGGCAAGTATGCGCGAGAAATTCTGGAGAAGTTCGGCTACCTGGAAGCGCACGCTGTGGGAAACCCAATGGAGGTGAACGTGAGACTGGCCCCGCTGGACGAGAATGAGGCAACGGACTCAAGCTTCCCGTATCGTGAGGCGCTCGGGATGCTCATGTATCTGGCGACCAGCACGAGGCCGGATTTGGCCTTCGTGCTGGGGCAACTAAGTCGATTCGTCGCTGCCCCAGCGGCGAAGCACGTGGGTGCATTGAAACGAGTGCTCCGTTATCTTGCCGGCACGCAGGACTACGGAATCACCTACGGAAAACAGCAGAGCCGTGTGCATGAAGTGGTGCTAGAAGGATTCAGCGGCAGCGACTGGGCGAACGACCCTGAGCAGCGAAAGAGCACCACTGGCTTTGTGTTCACACTTGCTGGAGGCGCTGTTGCCTGGATGTCCCGTCGACAGTCGATAATTGCTCTGTCGACTGCCGAAGCGGAATATGTGTGAGGCGACCATGGAAGCCGTGGCAGCAAGCAATGTTCTGCAAGAGATCCTACCCAGCTACGCTGTCAAGCTGCGGATCGGAATCGACAATCAAGCTGCACATGTGATGGCTACAAATCCAACATACAGTCGACGCACGCGCCATGTTGAACTCCGCTGGCACTTTGTTCGGGAGCAAGTGCAAAAGGGGGTCATCGAGCTGCACAAAGTGAAGGGCGAGGATAATCCTGCAGATGCCTTTATTGTGCTGGCCATAATACTTCGGACCAAGATTTGCCGTCCAATTACTCCTAGAAGATGATAACAATCCATATACGATAGTTAGATATAAGGGTAATCTGCGCCCGTAGATTCCGATTTTGAGGTCAGATTTGCCGGATTCGGCGTCGTTTTCGAGATATAGGCCGTTCAAAAAGCGCTCTCAAAAGCTCAAAAGTTTGGGGAAAGGGTTCCATTAGGGTTCGCTGATCATTCATCAAAATACAAGTATTCTATTGGCTCAATTGGGAAAACATACGCCCGAACACACGCTTTCATGGGAAAGGACAACTCGATGGCGTCGGTGCACATGGTTTGATTATTTTAACATACCAGGCGAGTTTGTCATCGAGCGACATTCTCACGACATCCAGCGCCTCGGTGGTGTAAGCCAGTGTCTCATCGAGCGACATTCGCATAACCCGAATTCGCAGTTTCGAAGAACTACCGTTAGGCGGCCGAGGAGCGAATATCATTGAACGACATTCTAACGACTTTCACGCGTTATTCCCACTTCAACTTGCACATTCAATCGCAAAGCGATGCATAGTACTCGTGCTCGACTTGCCCGACACACCATTTCATTATCATTGCCAGTGAGGCCTCGAGGCGGCGTACACAGGTTGTGCCTTTAGTGCGGCAGTGGTGTATTTTTATTTTATTCAATTTTGACTGTTAGGCACGGGGCAAATGCTGCGGCTGCGAAGCAGGCGCAGGAGATGCTGGTGCATCGTAATATACGATACGTACTTCCTTACTAAAACATCTTAGGAGTAAAAAAAACTATTTGAAGTACCCGTATTTCAAAATCCTCCTATCTCAGGCTTCGCTGGACCCCAGTTGTATGTCAAGTAAGTCACAGTTGCTGATTGTAGCGGGGGTGTCCGTGCTGTCAAACTCCATATTGGTATCTTTTCACCCCTGAGAACTGCGAACTCCCCGGATCACCAGTCCGGGTACCCCGAATTAAAACTAATGTGTAAGCGTTGTTTGTTGTTGAAAATCCATTATCTTTATTAGTGCCCCCCCAAATAGTGTCCCATGTTAGGAATGGGGCACAATCACAGGTTTACAGTAAATAATACGTTGTGTTCTTACCCTTAATACATACTGTAGATTAAAACGATAAATTATCTCAATGTAATCCGAAAAAGAACATCCGACGTGGAGAGTAAGTTGGAAGCTTGTCGAGCCCCTCAACGTTATTCACGTCCAAAGAAGATCAAGCTATGACCGTTCCCCGTGCTTCCTACGCGCGGTGCTTCATCCACTCGAACTGAAATGAAAAATCAGGGCCTGCAGCGAGGATATCAGTTCTCTAAAATGTGCAGACTAAAAGCGAATTTTTGCAACGTACCGAAGTGTGTGACCCGGTAGGTCAGTGTGTACAGTATCCATAAAATCAGCTTGGAAGGCACGAATGCGATTTCGGTTTCTAGCACGAACGCCAGTTGATGCAGCACGTGGATGCCACAGTTTCGCATTGTGATCACAACAAGAGCCACAAATGACAACAGTTCCAGCAGCGCGTAGAGAAACATTCGAGAAACCATCCCGCCGACGTTGTCAACACTGACACCGTCCATCTCGCTGTGATACATGGCGCTAGGCAAGTGAACTGTGACCAGAAGGAACAGCCCGTACACAATGGGGATGATGATCTCGACGTACTCAGTCAGCACAACACACTCGGAAGTAAAAAGAATCTCGGCCGACTCCTGAAGAATTTTAGCAGTTGTCGTTGCCGTTGATCGGCTTGGTGGCTTGCCCAAATCCACAGTAGCAGGTGCATGTTTCCTGCTGTCTGCAGGCTTGGCCCATTTCGCAGTCGCGATACGACCAGGCAGAGGTAATACCGACGAGAAAAACGGTATCGGATGCTCTTTCCGCTTAGAATGGTCCGGGATGGCTGGTGATCTCGCTTGTAGGGAGCGGTCCAACACTCCAAGAAGAGCCCTGCTATCGGTTGACAGCTGCTGGTGAGATATACACGAGCGAACACGACAATCCGAGCTCATTCGCATTTGTTGGGCATCCAAATTCCGCAGTAATATGCGAACTGCCTCGACAACGTTAGTGTGGCTTCTTCTGCTGGGTTCAGAGGGGGGAGCTTCATTGATCCGAGCAAGGAGGTGCGTTGTCCTCTGCTGTAGATGACGCAGCTCGATCAGCGACTCGGCAACATCGACGATCATCACCACCACGAGCGTCATCGGCGCTAACCGTTGCATGAACGTAGACAAGTAGAACGAGTCGAACACGTCGACGGTGAAGACGACGAGCTTGGGGATTGAGTCTTCCTCGTGGGCCGCAGCCAAACGGAAAATCCGCTTCATGACGAGCTTGGTCACGGACAGCATCAAAATACCTGGAAGTTCGTACGGTGTGTGATTGATCTTCGTAAATAACACTTGGTAGAGCGGATACCCAGCGCACATCACGGTCTCCAACGTCGCGACATTGTTTAATCGGCGAAGTTCCTCCTTCCGCGACGCTATGAGGCGAAATGCAGGGCCTCCAGCGATAATCCGCATTAATCCAATGAGAACCGCGGATAAAATGAGCGACAGCGTCAGGAGGAAAAACGGAATAGGAAAAATCCAGACCTCGGCCACGATCATCCCGCCAGCTACGAGCCCAACCCCCGTAAAGAAGCTGTAGAGTGCGATCTGCTCGGGACGTTCAACCAAGGGGGGATTTGAGTGATCGCCTCGTGGCCATTCGCGATTCCCAAGACGCCAGCACGAATCCAAAATCCCCAATTGGCCATCCAGCCTTCGGTCGGATCTTGAAGCGGGACGATCTCCTGGAACAGTAAAACTGCAGCGGTGAAAATGAGCGGACTCATAACCACCAGCACCACATGCAGAAATGAGGTGCTTCGCGAGTACTCTTCGAATGCCAACATGCGCTCGATCGAGTATTTGCCGCCGTAGTGAGCGAGTTGCATTTGGTAGAGACCATCGGATAGCTTCAACCAGGAATCCATGACAAAGCGTCCGAAGCGAGCAGACATCGTGTTTGGTTGCTGGGCGCGATGCTCTGGCCTACGGCTGGTTGTCTCGCACTCTTGATGAAGCTGCAGTCGTTGTTCCAACAACGCGTTGCCGACTACATATACTATCGGAAACATCCCCAACAATAACCAGCGCATTCCTTGCCTTCTACGAAAGTAACTAAAATTAGTAATAGACAACCAGTCCACAACAAGAATTTATCAAGCTCTTGTCTGCCTTGAAGCCGTCCCTCTGGGAATGCCAACCAAGGTGGTGCCTTTACCAGCGCGGGCTACTGCGAGTTCGTGGACGACTTTGACGTCGCGGGTGAGACAACTACTCGATCTTTGGAATGCGACGCAACTCTCGCACTATGGAGGGAAATACTCGATCGAGAGGATGCTCGCACTGGAAGAGTACAACAAAAATACGTCTTTGGTTCGCGTTGCACTAGTGGCCATCAGCCTCCCAGTTGCTGTGTTCGTCGTGGTAATTTGTCAAGAAGTTTTCCCGCTTCAAGACCCAAGAGAAGGCTGGCAGGCAAATTATGGCTTCTGGGTTCGTGTGGGATTCGTTGGCGTTGCTGCCTCGTGCGCTGTTACATCACAAGTCGGGCTCTGGCTGAACGTGCGATCGCTATCGATAAGGCAGTCGATAGCGTACCACGTGTACTCTGGTGTCGCGTTCGTCGTGATCGGAATAACAGTAGCGGCGGTGTCGGTGTTTCCAGTACCATTCTTTATGCTGGCAATTTCTGCAGTGTTGTTGCTCTTCTTGGGTGTGGGCTTGCGCGCTGTGTTGGGGGTCGAAGCGTGGCGAATTATGTGCTCGCAGCGGAGGAACCTGAGGCAATTCGGTAAAATTGTCGTGCTAGGAGGCTCAATTTGTGCTGGTTACCCCGTTTACCAAGTGCTGTTCACTACGGCTAACCACACGTCGTACGAGTTACTAGTGCTACTTATGCTGCCCGTGCTGAAGTTCATCCTCAAGCTGGTTTCCATATCAGCGTCGACCCTCAAGGAGGAGATGATGCCCGAACACGTTGTGTTTACAGTCAACTTCTTCGACATTCTGTACTTGGCGACGTTCATGCAGACGGTTTCTTCCACAACCATCACCGTGATAATGGGGATCGATTCCGTCCATTCAGCAATGTCGCTGGTTTCTCTCCATAAGCGAACGCAAAATATTTCCGACAGGCTTCGCGAGGTGTTGGGCTCTGATGTTCCCCACACGCGCTTCGACCTGCTCGAGGCAGTCGAATTACTTTGTAATCATCCTCAGAAATTGTACTCGCAAATGCACCCTGATATCCGCGTTCGGGCGTGCGTGCCTTACAAGTTGTCGTCCAAGCACCAGGATTTACTGGAAACAATCGAGAAACATCTCGTCTACAGCTCGTCCTACCAGAAGTATCTCGTGTTATTGCCCTCAGCATCATCATTCCAGCCGACGGTGGGGGCGGCGGGGGTTAAACGCAACACCACGACGGCAATCCCATCCCCGTCCAAGAGGTGGCAACTCACCCACTCCACTACAGTCTCCTTCGCTACAAAAGTTGCGCCCGAGAATGCAGAGGCGTCAAGGAGCGGGGTTCTTCATGAGGCACTAGAGGCCCTTTTTACCTCGGAGTGCCTCGTTTTGGACGAGTATGTGGAGTTTGCGGTGCCGCTACTGTATGCAGCGTTTGTGCTGACGATGGCTCACTTACCGAGTGCTCAGTACCATTCGGAGATGGCGGGGGTCACGGTTGATAATGTGGACCGAGCTGTGTCGGGGATTCTGGCGTACGCAATGCTGGAGTCTGCGTCATTCGTCCTACTTGCAGTCATCACTAGACGCAGCTGTGGTATACGCGCACTATATCAACTGGCGTTTGTTTTAGAAACCCAGTGGCTGTTGGTCTTGTCCAAGGTGGTTCTGTGGATTCTGTTTACGCTCACGTTTCGCATTGTGCACTTCGGTACGTTAGTGCTACATCTGGATGTCGGTCTCTAAAGCTATTGTTGCCTTGCGGATCAAAAGCAACGCAGATAACTATAGCGTCGTTTATCCAATCTAATACTGTGCGAGATGGGGCGATAGTGGGACTATAGTATTGCCGACTACCAGTAGAATAAACGAAGTCTGGTTTACTAAGAGGGTCGATATCTGAGTGAGAGCAGCCTGGCCGCGTTGGGTCGACGCAGCATACTATTTTTACGCCTAGTACGCGGTACTGAGCTGTGTCAACGAGTCTTCGCTGCCGCTGCTGTCCTCGTCGTCGACGGGCGGTACTTCCGTGGCCAGGCGAAGCAAACGGCGCTCACGAGCACGCCGGTTGGTCTCACGTCTTGCTTGTAGAAGTGTTGTTCCAATGTGGTTCAGGCGGCGAAGATAGTTTCTGTAGTGTTCACCGTCGTCTGCACGGAGCGGATGTGCGCGTACTTGCACGCTGCGTGGAGCTTCGCCTTGGTGCTTGGCGAGTTGCGGGGCGGGTGGAAGCGGAGCGCGCCGAAGCCGGTGAAGGGCTTGACGCGGGCGATGAGGTCGAAGTAATGGCGCGAGGCATGTTGCTGAATCAGGAGCAGGCTAATTGCGAAATGAGCTGGACTTGCTCACTGAAAAACCCAACGAGTTTGCGCGATGCGAAAGCGCACTCACAGACTCGGCTCTTTGGCATTCCAAGGGAACTGATAGATAGATACGCAGTAGATATGTACCCGTGTCTTTACCAAAAATCGCCACGTACATCTGTGTCACAGGGGTGTCTTTGTTTCTTGACCTGTATTCGACCGGGCGGGTACCATCTAACGAAGAGGTCTAATGGATCCGCCCATGAAACTATACAGCATTAGTGCTTCAGTACTTGACCGAACCAGCATGAGCGCATAATGTGGGTAATCAGCGGTTTGCGATTGGTTTGCTTAGAGTACCGTACGAGAGAAAACGGCAGTTGCTCGGAAGAAGCTGGTGCATTGCGTGAACTGTAGCACATCTATCCCATTGGTCGTCGTGGTGATGGATCATCTGGAAACCACAGCGAAAGTCAGCCGCTGGCTGTTGGCGTTGCTTCCAAGAGGATCTAGTATGACTTGCTCCATTCATCGAAGTAAGTTTGCTAAATTGCAGCGATTTCTCAAGCATTCGCCCCGGAGCTTCAGTGTCCAGCACATAGCGACGTAAGTGACACCAGAACCGATGCAGTACGCTACCCACTGCTTCAAAGAGAGGGGAGGAGCGTTCAACAAAGGGCCAATTAGCGTGGTGATGGTGTACCAAGCGGCGATGCCAATAAAGCTCACACGGACCCAAACCCCACAGATCTTGACGTCGCCTCGAGGATACGAGTAAAAAACGTCGTTCGACTGTACTCCTCCAGGGCGAGCGTCTGCTCGATGGAATATTTCCCGCCATAGTGTGAGAGCTGCGTTGCGTGCCATGCACCGAATACTTTGGTCAGCCACGCGGTGAAATTAATGTGGGAAGTTGCATCTGACACCGCGTCGAAAGGCACCACTTTCGTTGTCGTACTCAGGGTTGCCATGATATGCAACAGTCGCATCAAACTGTGTCGGGAATGATTTAGGCAAAGCCGTTAATTTAAATGTTTTGCTTTAGCCTGACAGCATTGAAGTTAGCGCCAGCTATCGAGCTGTACAGCGTCAGATTCGATGCTGGATCCATTGGAATCGGAAAGTAAAGTCAGCTCCTAGAATCGAAAATAAACGGTTAGTCTCACATTTACAGGCAAAGAAAGTTTCAGCATTTTTCAGGTACAAATGGTGCTTACCAAAGTGGACAACTCGGTATGACAGCGCCAACAGCATCCAAAGAATAACCTTCGACAGTATCAAAGCCCGCTGCGTCTCCAACACAAATGCCAGCTGATACAATGCGCGAATCCCACAATTCCGCTTCGTAACAGTAGCGAGTATAGCAAACGATGCCAGCTCCAGTAGTGCGTAAGCACAGATTCCTGCCACAGATCTATCGACGTTATCCTCGGTAACTCCCGCCATCTCGAAGTGATACTGGGCGCTCTGTAGATGAACCATCGTGAGCACAAACGCTGCGTACAGGAGGGGTACCACAAACTCGACATACTCCGCCAAAACAAGACACTCCGAGGTAAAAAGTGCCTCTAATACTTCGTGAAGGACCAAACAATTCTCTTGCATAGCTGCTTCCGCATTGTCGGGCACAAGTCTTGTAACCATTGCCACCGTGCTTGAGTGTATCAATTTCTTCCCTTGGGGTTGGATTAATCTCACGGAATTTCGTTTAATCCGTATCCCCCCAGCTCTGCCTTGTGAAATCACGTGATAACGCTCGTGCGAAGAGCTGTAGAGTATATGTTTTTCAAGTGTTTTCAGGGTATCAGCACCTTCAGAGGACAAGCGGTGGGAAATGCAAGCTCGGATGCGAATATCAGGTCGAAGCTGGTTGTAAAACTTCCGCGGGTACTTGCAAAGAATCCGGACCGAGTCGAGTAAGTCGAACTTTCCTCTTACTGGAATGTCAGGACCAAGCACCGCACGAAGATTGGAAGCAATGGCTTGGGTTCGCCCATGTAGAGAGAATAATGACGTAGCTGAATGGAAGCAGTCGATGGCAATAATCACAGCCATCGTCGTTGAGGAAATCGTTTGCATGAACGTCGCCAAGTAGAGAATGTCGAAGAAATTCACCGTAAACACAACTAGCTCAGGGATCATATCCTCTTTGGGAGAAGCCACCGACATGATCAGCAGTTTTAGGACAATCGTGAGCGCCGGGAGGATCAGCAGCACCGGTAATTCGTAGGGAGTACGGTTTGCCTTGGTGAACAGCACTTGGTATGCTGGGTATCCAGCACACATCAATCCATTCACCACTGTAAGCTTACAGAATCGCAGCCAATTCGTACGCTGCGAGGAGATGCGCCTTCTAGCCTCAGCGCCCAAAACAGCACGCAGCGATGCGCCCAGCACTAGCGCGGAGACCATCGAGAGCGACAGGACGAAGAACGGCACTGGAAACACCGACGCCGCACTCAGAGCCACCCCCAACGCGACGAATGCGCCTCCAGTGCAGGAGCAATACACGAGCGGCTGCTTGTAAGAGAGTGGAGAGGTGCCCAGCAGAGGCCCAGCTTGAGCCGTGACGGTGTACGCAGCAGCAACGCCGAGAAAGCCCACACGGACCCAGAAGCCGTAGTTGGCTTGCCAGCCTTCTCTTGGATCTTGAAGCGGGACGGCTTCCTGGCAGACCACAACAGCGAACACAGCAACAGGCAGCCTCGTAGTCACCAACACAACTCGAGCCAATGACGTCGTGCGACTGTATTCCTCGAGAGCGAGCATCCGCTCAATGGAGTATTTCCCTCCGATGTGTAAAAGTTGCGTCGAATTCCAAGCGTCATAACATTTCGTGAGCCAAGCAGTGAAGTCCGCTCGAAAACGTTTCGTCGCCGCCGCAGGTTAAAGGAACGACCTTCGTTGTTGTGACCCGGAGTGCCATAGTGCGCGATACCCTTGATCGTTACTGAGTTGAGAGAGAGAGAGAGAGAGAGAGAGAGAGAGAGAGAGAGAGAGAGAGAGAGAGAGAGAGAGAGAGAGAGAGAGAGTACTTGTAGTCCGGATCGAATAGTACTCGCCCTTGTCCAAGAAAACGCTTTCTATTCCGGTTTGTACCTTGTCTAGGAATCCCGGAATATCACGCGCTGTGTGTCGCCCCTCCCTGCGCTGCGCTTGGCCGCATTTGTCTGTAATCCAAGCTATCTGATCACCCACACGAGAAGGATCAAGCCGGACGTTCTACCTTATAGAGATGGCCCGACATACAAGGTGGTGGCGTCTACATGTAGCCATGTTTGACTAGATCCAACTCCGTGTCCCACAGCACCACATCCTTCCATTCCGTCCTCCATGGCCACAACGACTACCTCCACCCTCCTCGTCACTTTCAAACTCTCTCCGCGCTCAGCAGTCGCCATGGCGCCGCAGTTCACGACGCAAATCGGCGGCTCCATGACCTTCTCCGCCAGTCTGAGTGCGTCCATGATCGCGACCTCCAACGTGACGGGCAGCCGCAACTACCGTCCTCTAGTGCCCGACATTCCAGCCACCTCCAACCCGCGCGGACCTCCCGCCCCCTCATTCTCTCCGTGCAAGAGGCGAATGCGCTCGAAGACCTCGCCGACCTCGTCATGAAGCAGACTCTGAGCGAGTATCTGCACTTCCGAGACATCCGAAAGCGTCGACTCCACGATGAGCAGTGGAAGGAGGTGCGGCGTCAGGACAACCTCGTTGCCTTCAAGGAGCGCGAGTCGTGGCGTCAAGATCATCAGAGGCTGTGCACACCCGACGGCCACTCGGAGCCCGTGCTCTGCAAGACGTCGGTGCCCACTTTGCTGGTCCTCGGGGCTCTTCAGGGGACGCTGGACGACGAAATGTACGGCATGCACATCGACGGCGACAACGCGGCGAGGCTGAGGTCGTCCTATATCCACGACCAAGTGAATGACTTTCGAGTACTCTCGAGGATCCGAGGGGCGACGAAGGAGGACCCATTTCGGTTCTGCGGAGTCACGTGGACGGATTTGGGCAATTCTGGATATGGACCCTTCGCCAAGAAGCGCGACTACTGCGTCGTGACGTCCATGGGCGTGACGGAGACGGCGCGAGGGAGCGCGTTGGATACTACGTCGTGCACTCGGTGGACGTGAGCTCGAATGGACCCATGGGGAGGACCACGCAGCTGGGGCTTGGAATCGGAGGAAATTCCAATACGACAACGAAATACACGCGCGCGAAAGGGTCCATGTGCTGGCTCAAGTGTGAACTGCCGAATGGAGGCGTGGAGCTCTACATGCAAGGCTTCTTCGCCCCCATGGGGAGTGTTCCCGAGTTTGCGGTGGTGAATGCAGCTCTTCATGCGGCGTTGGGATTGGCGCAGACCAGCGATACGTCGTACTCGAAAAAGATCCGATGGATGCTGCACGACTCGGTGCGGTCGACTCGACGGTAAGTGTGTGTGTGTGGGGGGGGGGATTTTGTGTCGGAAGTTTGTGCTAGAAAGAGCTTAAGCGTGTGTGTTGTGGTTGTGTGATAGGCCGATATCGGGGAGTGACGAGTGTGTGGGGCGATGCAAGTCCCATTTCGGTGTAGCCAAGAGGCGGAAGCTCGGTTGTTGCATCGTCTGCAGAGCGGTAAGTTTATGTTGGCCATGTCGAGTTTTTGGTTACGTGTTATCGACGTCTTATGAGCATTTTTGTTGTGGGTTTGTACGTTTGCAGTTGGTCTGCAACTCGTGCCGGACGACGCGAAAGGTGACGGTGGACGTGGCGGCGGACAACGTGGTCCAGCAGACGCGCTGCAGCATTTGCTTCGTGTGCATGGGCTTCGCCAAGCAGACGAACGCCGCGGTGTTTGCAGCGAGGGAGATGGCCCAGGCACGCGCGCGCAGCAACCGAGCGCTCAGCGCGGAGACGGCCGAGTATATTCTATGAACAGGGGAGGATAAGACTCTCTTATCGCTGCGTCAATGTTTAGTACGGACACTTTTCGAGTACACATACAGTTATCGAGCTTTCCGTCGAGGGCTCTTGTCAAGAAGCTTTCATTGAAGCAGACGTAGTGGGAACTGGTGGAGTGGAAGCTTAGTGGTAACTTACAACAGATTTCAAGAGGAAACTAGGTGTGTGTGTGAGGGGGGGGGGAATCGTGCGGCCAGGCTCCGACTTAACCCAGTGCTATGTGATCTAGACTTCCACTTCGTACTTGTAGCCTACAAGTTGTAGGCGTAGCTTGGGGAAATTCTCCACCACGAACGGACGCTGCAGGGCTGACGATGGTGGGCAAAGAGTGTTGCCTCGTTATCCACGAAAGCTGCGGCGTTGGGTGCATCGAAGCGGTTGCGATCCCACTTTGGCCGCGATCACTCAGGATTTTCATCGCTCCGCGGATCCAGGTGGCCGAGGCTACAACGTGCGCTCGCTTGTCAAAATCGAGTCAAGCGTAGTACTTCGATCCAGTTTCGTGTCAAGTGTTGGCTCCCCGGGCGCCGGACCTACTCGACTCTATACCCCTTACAATTCGATGTGTGTGTCTTTTATTTGTTTTAAATATGAAACCAATCTCACGTAGCCTGTAGAAGTACATATCCTGTAATTTCGAGTGAGATCGTGCGTGCCCAGCAGTTCGTGCTCTATGATCACGGTGCCGAGTCGAAGACGAACGCGAAAACACCGCAGCCTTATCTTGCGTTAAAATGGGGCTGGCGGTGCCAGTCAAGCGCTGGAGACAGGCTGTAAAGGAAGTTCGGTTCAGAGTCTTCTTTGCTCAAAGGGCGATCGGTGCTGGTCGGAAATGCACGAACTTCACTTAGACGCGTGGCACGGCGCCACCTCGGCCAATGTTCGACCCATCAGACCATTGCACCTCACTTCGCCTTTTGCTGACTTCGAACCACCCGAGCGACAGACCTCGCGACATCATGAGCAGCAGTACGACTTCCTCAGAGCGTGCGACGCGTTCTACCTGCTCGCAGGAGCGACTCTACCTCTCGCAGGAAGATGCGCGTCGGCTCGAAGACCTCGCGGACCAGGTGGTGCTGGACACCATCGAGTTCTACGACAGGTTCCGGTTCGTGGAGCAGCGCGTGGTGAAGTCCGAGTCCTGGAAGAGCGTGGGCCACCGCGACAACCTCATCGTCTACCGCGAACGCTCGGGCCCGCGTCCGACGTATCCGTCCATCCGGTCGCTGGACGGGGGTCTGCAGCTGGTCCCCTGCAAGGCGGCGCCGTCCGTGAAGATCGTCGGGATGCTGCAGGGGACGCTGGACGACGAGATGTATGGGTCCTTCGCGGACAGTGACGACTCGGTCAAGATGCGCTCGACGTTCGTGGGGGACGCAATGGAGAACTTCCATCTGTTGGCGACGGTCGCGGAGCCCAGTGAGGAGGACCCTTTCCGCTTCTGCGGTGTGGCTCGCTGTACATTGGGGAAGAGCGTCCCCCTCGCCAAGACGAGGGACGGGTTGGTTATTATTTCAATGGGGATGACTACCACGCAACATGGAGAGCGAATGGGGTACTACGTCATCCACTCGGTGGATCTGTCCGAGCCTGCGACCAACCGCCACTACATTCGCGCAAAGTGTTCGCTCTGCTGGCTCAAGACGGAGCTGTCGAATGGTAAAGTGGAGCTGTATATGAAGGGGTTCGCGGCACCGATGGGCATTGTCCCCGAGTTTGCGGCCTTCCCGGTGCTGGTGAACTGCGTGCTCGGAGTCGGGATGACGAGCGACGCCGCGTACTCGAAGAAACTGGCGTGGATGATCCGAGACGCCAACAAGTCCGCCAGTCGGCACGCCGCTCCGTCGTTGGACGAGTGTGTTGGACGGTGTAAGAACGCGTTCGGTGGACCGAAGAACAGCGCGAACTTCAGGAGGTGCATTGTCTGCCGCAAAGCTGTGTGCAGCACGTGTCAAGTGGTGCGGAAGATCCCGGTGGACGTTGTAGACGGTCGGGTGAACGTCAACAAGTGCAGTCTGTGTATCCTGTGCATGCACCGAGCGAAGGCGTTGAACCCCGTGGCGTTGGCAAGAAGGGATCTGCGCTGGAAAAAGTGGAGGAGTCTGGATGCGGGGAGGACGTCCATCACCAGCAGCAGCGAGAGAGAATACGCACTCACTGCAGCCACGGAGAGAACGTTCTACCAGACGCGCTAGACTCATGTCCATTCAAAGCATTATAATGGCAGTCTAAATTTTCACGTTATACTTGGAAGTACTTGAGTATTCCCCAAATTTAACTGCTAGTCTATTCCGAGCTGGCCAGGAGTCCCGCGAAAACTTGGTGGACCGCTTCAAATTCGCGTTTGCCACCAACTTCACGATGTCAATTAGAGCGCAGCCTCGTGGCATACTTCACCGCTTGTGGGCGAAGCTTACAAAGGCGTGGTATGCCGTCCAGCTCACGCAGTATACTCAATCGAGCGGATGCTGGCGTTCGAAGAGTATTCTCGGAGCGCGTCAGTCTTCCGGGCAGTTTGTGTGAGCGCAGGGCTACCACTGCTGCTCGCCGCTGTTGTTCTGATCCAAGAGTGCGTTCCCCTCCAGACTCCAGCAACAGGATGGAAGGTAAATTACGGCTTTTGGATCCGCGTGGGGGTCACGGGGGTTGCAGCCGGCAACGCGGGGGCAGTCATGATCGCAACTTGGCTCCAAGTGCCACCGCTGTCGCTATGTCAGAAAATAGCGTTTTCGATCAGCGTTGGAGTTGGCTACGTCGTTGCGGGGATGGCTGCGTCAGAACTTTGGGTCTTTCCGGTGCCGTTTTACTGCAATACCGTGAGTGCCGTCATGCCATTCGTGTTTGGTGTTTCTCTGCGGGCGGTCGTTGGGCCGCAAGCGTTCCGAGCCATTATGTCACGAAAGAAGGATTGGCGTCGACTCACTCGGATCGCCTTGGTTCAGGGCTTTATGTACTTCGTCTATCCACTCTATGAAGTGCTCTTTGGCCGTGTCAAGAACACTTCCTACGAGTTGCCTGCGATTCTAATGCTGCCAGTGTTGAAGCTCCTGATGAAATTTGTCTTTGCGATCTGCGCGACCCACAGAGAAGACATTGTGCCGTCTCAGGTGGTCTTCACTGTCGAGTTCTACAACGCGTTTTACATGGCTACCTTTTTGCGCAGCTTGTCTACAACGTCATTGATAGCTCTAATGGCGGTTGACGTGCTACAGACGGCGTTGGAGTTGCAAGAGGTTCATGGAAAAATGCAGCGCGTCTTACGTGGTCTTGGACAAACCGACAGAGGTCAAACCGCTGGACCCCGCGCCAACCTTCTCGAGCAAATCCGAAACCTTTGTGTATCTTTATCAGCGCAAGAACGCTTCAAGACGGTCAATCAAGTTCGCTCGTGTAGACCGCATCAATTAACTCCCGAAGGCGCCGCTCTACTGGAAAATCTTGCGAGAAAAGCGATAGTTGAAGCTGTGTACCGTCGAGATACTATTCGGCCGGTTTATTCCGCATTGGGCTCGGTACGAATGATGGGCAAGTTGCGAAGTGCTGCCATCGATCCCTTTGCTGGCCAAAGTATACATGTAGTGCCGAAGCTTGCATCCGCACGCCCACAAAAAATCAAGAACCACTCCTCGGATGTAATCCTGTTCACGACTTTGGAGGAAGCGTCCCAAGTGCTCTTTTCTTCCGAGTGCCTCGTTCTGACAGAATATGTCGAGATCATTATACCAGCGTTTTACGGCGTTTTCGTAGCTGTAATGGTTCATTTGCCCAGTGCCCGCTATCACTCGGAAATGGACGAAGTAGACTTCAACAACGTCAGTACCGTTGCCGCCAGATTGTTTTCTTACGCTGCATTGGAGACGTGTTCATTTATCGTGCTCGCGTTGGTTACAAAACGGACCTGTACAATTCGCGCGCTGTATCAACTGGCGTTCGTCCTCGAGCAAGAAGCGTATTTGGTGGTTTCTACTCTCATACTTTGGACTGTACTGACACTGACATATCGCGTAGAACATTTCGGTATGAGCGCTTGTGTATAGTTTCGCCCGCGTGTTTTTTTTTACTAACAAACTCCTCACACGGCAGGCGTTGATTTTTCTTTTAAGCTGGAGTGGATCTAGCAGAAGAGCTAGTTCCATAACAGGCTACAACCTTTCACCGCGTGCTACTTCACATGTCCGACATTGATTCTCTCTCTATGAAATGTATCGTGCGATAAACTACCTGATCACTTAGCAATATACCGGCACATACCGACCTTAATTGAACAGATATCCGTGACTCACAAACACGATCCTCGATCCTATAATTTACTAACTAATATTAGAGTCTGTTACACCGTGTGCCAGCTTCATGTATATTGGCATCTCTCCAAATTCACCCGAGAGACCATGTTCACCTCATTCGAGTCAGCACAGACAATGCCCACGGCGTCAATACCATCTCCTCCGCCGTCGCGATCGACGCGCTTCCGTGAGTTCGTAATACTTCAGGCGAAAAGGTTTATCGATGCGTGGTATTCCGTCCAGCTAGCTCACTACGGCGGGAAGTACTCGATCGAGCGCATGCTGGCACTGGAAGAATACGTGCGTACAACATCTTTACGAAGAGTATTGGCAGTGACTCTCGGCGTGCCCCTCCTCGCCGTCGGTCTCGTGCTCTGCCAAGAGAGCGCTCCTCTTCAAGACCCGGCCGCTGGATGGAAGGCAAACTACGGCTTTTGGTTTCGAGTGGGGCTCGTTGGAGTTGGCGTTGGGAATGCGGCGGCGATTCAGATCGCGTTTTGGCTTGACGTCCCTCCACTTCCGTTTAAGAAAATTGTGGTTTACTGCCTGCTGATGGCCGCCGCCTACGTTGCTGGAGGAATGGTGACAGCGAGGCATTGGGCCTTTCCAGTCCCATTTTTCATGACATCGCTCTGCCCGGTGACTTGGTTCGTGATAATGCTGTACGTCCGACTTGTGGTTGGTCCTAACGCCTTGCAAATAATTCTCTCACGACGTGAACAGCGCCACCGGTTGAAAAAGGTCGGGGCTGTGCAGAGCCTCATGTTCTTCGTGTATCCGGTCTACCAAGTGCTTTTCACTAAGGTTAGCGGAACAAATTATGAGCTTCCAGTGCTGCTGCTGCTCCCTATTATCCGTCTAGTGTTGAAAATGATTTTTGCATCAGCCGCTGCCAAGAAGGAAGACATGATCCCAGCACAAGTTGTGTTCACGGTCGACTTCTTCGACTCTTTTTACTTTGCTACGTTTATCCAATCCGTGTCTTCATTGACGCTCGCAGCGGTGATGGCGGTGGATTTAATGCAGACAGCGGCGGAGATGTTCGAGTTACACCAACGGACTCAAAAGATATCGCACCGACTTCACCAATTGGGTGTTGTAGCGACAAACGACTACGGCAGTCTTCTCGTCGCCGTTAGAGCCCTCTGCAGCACGATGCAGGCCACTTACGTGCAAGCCGAGAGCCGAATGCAAGTGCGTTCATGCATTTACCATCAATTATCCGAGGAAGGCAGGCTGCTCTTAACGAGATTCGAGAGATTCTCGCGCCGTGGACCAGCTATCGATTCATTCCAGCAGAACTTCAGAACTTTATCTTCCGTTGCATACGTAGTGCCGAAGCCTGCTCCGATCACTAGCTCGGGGTTAAGCTCCAGCGATACGTGGTGCAAGTGTTTCTTGCGAAGGAAAGCCACGGTTGAGCCGGTTCCTGTGATAACTGGTCTGTCTCCAACCAAGCACGATATACCTTATGCAATTTCGCCACAGAGAAAGAGTAGGAAACAATCTGTGCCCAAAACGTCGGCCTTGCTGGAAGAAGCCCTGGAAGTGCTGTTCACGTCTGAGTGCCTGATCCTATCCGAGTATATGGAGGTCATTGTGCCCGGAATCTACGGGATTTTTGTGCTTGCAGTGACAAATTTTCCCTGGTCGCAATACCACACGGATTTGGCTGAGATTGCGCAGGACGAAGTCGCGGGGGTCGTTTCGAGGGTTTTCTTGTACGCGTTGATGGAGCTTGGGTCCTTCATCGTCCTTGCACTGATCAAGAGAAGAAGCTGTGGGATCAGTGGGCTGTATCAACTGGCTTTTGTTTTGGAGACCCAGACGCTGTTCGTCCAATCGACGTTGATGATGTGGATATTGATGACCTTGACGTACCGCGTTGTGCATTTCGGTACGTTCAGCTCGTTAATATTCCGTGTTCTCCAGTGAAAATCTAAGTGTAGTGTGTTTGTTTGACCAGGCTGTGATTTTTCTTTTCGGTTCGAGTGGACTACACACAATTTATAACGCTGTGGTGATGTGAGATCAGCAGAACAGTAAAAAAAATGATTTTGGAAGTATTCGCGTTTCGCGTCACAGTGTTGCCCTATCAGATATCTTCGACTCGATGGAAATACTGATTTTCTCAGTAATTTTCTTCGCCGTACAGTGCGAGTACTTCTTCTTGAACAAGCGCATTACCGACTCGGTTGGTTTCATTATGATAAGAACCTATCTTCATCAAAGGTAGTTTGCGCTCAATATAGTTAGATATCTCATCAGATGAGGTTTTGGGTCGAGCTATCAATAAATCTCGAAAGTGCTCTCCATTCACCACACAACAAGAAAGGTTCAATCCAATGTTCGCTGCAATTGAGTCAACGCAGGATAGGCCTCCTACAACAGCTCCACTGTCTCCACCCACATCAACATCAAACCTCACACGATTTCGTCGCTTCCTGATACGCCAATGCACGAGACTCATCGATGCGTGGTACTCTATCCAACTTGCTCATTACGGCGGGAAGTACTCGATCGAGCGGATGCTGGCGCTGGAAGAATACACCCGAAGCACATCAATAGTCCGTGTATTATTCGTGACTCTCGGCGCTCCAGCCTTCGTTACCTCGCTATTGCTCTGCCAAGAAATGGTTCCTCTACAAGATCCAGCAGACGGTTGGAAAGCGAACTACGGCTTCTGGATTCGTGTGGGTCTACTTGGGGTTGGAGTCGGGAATGCGGCCGCGATTCAAGTCGGATTTTGGCTTGACGTCCCTCCACTGACACTGAAGCAAGTCGTGGCCTACTGTGCGTTGATGGGGGTCGGCTACGTAGCTATTGGGATTTTTGCTGCAGCGCTCTGGGTGTTTCCCATCCCGTTTTACATGTTTACACTCTGCCTTGCGGTCACACTACTTGTCCTGGTGTCTGCCCGCATCGTGGTGGGCGCTCAGACCTTCAGACAGATTGTGTCGCGTCGCGAGCAGCTTCGGCGGTTGAACAAGGTTGGGTCGGTGCAAGCTATCATGTACATAGCGTATCCGGCCTACGAGTTGCTGTATAATCAGGCAAACCAAACAGATTACGAATTGCCAACACTATTGGTGCTTCCTGCCATCCGTCTTGTACTAAAGGTGGTATTCGCGTTCGCCGCATCGCACAAAGAAGACATGACGCCAGCTCAGGTTGTGTTCACCGTGGATTTCTTCGACTCGTACTACTTCGCTACGTTTATCCCGTCCACGTCGGTAAAGTCGCTGGTAGCGGTGATGGCTGTGGATTTTGTTCAGACTACAAGCGAAATGTTCGAGTTGCGCCAGAACACGCGGAAAATATTAACTCAACTCCATCAACAGACTGCGGAATCAACAAGAGAGAACGACAACCTGCTCGACGCCATCCGCGCGCTATGTAGCGCTCCAGATTCTCTCCAAATTCGAACGCGCAGCGGTATTCAGATACGTTCGTGTATTTATCATCAATTGTCGGAGGAGAGCCGTCTGCTGCTTCGTAAGCTTGAATCCTGTTCGCAAATTGGATCGCGCATCACTTCGTACCAGCACAACTTGAGAACGTTTTCAAGTGCGCTGATTGAGCCCGCGCCGACACGTGGATCGACCAAAAGTTGGTGTAAATCGTTCTTTCGAAAGCCTGTCGCCGTTGAGCCGCTGCCTCGTACAGCGATTCCGCAAGTCTCGTCGACAAAGCAGGATATTTTGGATCACGATGAGCCAACCAGCAAGAAAATCACCCAAAGGAAGGGAAACACTTCCGTTATTTTGGAGAAAGGTTTGGAGGTGCTTTTCACGTCCGAGTGTCTTGTTCTCTCCGAGTACATGGAGGCGATCGTTCCCCTTATGTATGGTGTATTTGTGCTTACGGCGGCCCACACGCCGAGTGCAGAGTACCACACGGATCTCGATGGGATTTCCCGTGACAACATCACCGAGATCGCTTCTAGAATCTTTGCGTACGCATTGCTGGAGTTTTCCTCCTTTGTCGTGTTCGCACTGATCAAAAAGACGACTTGTGGGGTTAGCGCGCTGTACCAATTGGCCTTCGTGCTGGAAACCCAAACGCTGTTCATACAATCGACGCTGATGCTGTGGATTCTAATGACCTTGCCATACCGTGTGGAGCACTTCGGTATGTTCAAATTGTGCTTGCGTTACGATTCCATGAGCTAACCCCGACGCCGTGTTTGAATAGGTTGCGATTTTTCCTTCCAATTCGAGTGGATTGGCAGCCAAACGCGGGGCTAAAGAGTGAAGATTACTATTTAGATGAGGTATATTGGATAACTGACATAAGTATGAATCCTACCAACACTACAACCGATGTTTTACCTTCGGCCGTAGTCGACACGCTACTTTTGTTGTGTTTGCAACTTCCATAACCCATTCACCGCAGTGCCGTTGTCCCAGTTGCGCTATTCGATGAAAGTTTTCAACGAAAGCCGCACTCTACAAGATACTTGTTTGTTCTGTTTCGGTCGCCAACTGTGCTAACCTTAAGAGATGTCTTCTCGAGCTTCTGGGCCCAAGCTACACATGCGGGAAACTTAGTTTCAATTGCTGCAATACTAGTATTTCGGGCGAAGCCCACCGTTTAAAGATAGGTAAAGTCGACGTGCAGTCGGAGAATATTGTTATGGTCAAGTCTTCACCGAAATAGATACAAACGTCAGTCTCACTTTGGTTCCTATAACGCAGTAACTATCGTCGCTTTAGAAGGTGGTGGGTGGTTGACAGCATGTCGCCAAGCTTCTTGAAGGCGTGGAGCTCCAAGTTTTTCCATCGAATGCAGAAGAAACAACTTGCTCACTGCGGGGGCAAATACTCCATCGAGCGAATGTTGGCACTCGAGGAATACACAAAACGCACTTCGGTGTTTCGTGTTCTCTTGGTGATGGTCGGAGTGCCGCTTATTGTCTTCGCGCTCGTGATCGGCCAAGAAATCGTTCCTCTGCAGGATCCGGCGGAGGGCTGGAAAAGCAATTATGGCTTTTGGGTTCGCTCGGTCTTCGTTGGAACTGTTGTCGCTAACGCCTGCGCGATTCAAATTGGCTTCTGGCTTGATGTCCCGCCACTCTCTACGAGGCAGATTCTGGTCTACTGCATTTGCGTGGGGTTTACTATCACCGGTTCGGGTGCGATGGTAGCAGATATTTGGACATTCCCAGTTCCCTTTTACTTCCAGTCCCTCTCAATGATCACAACAGGTGCTCTCGTGGGGTATTTACGCTTGGTTGTGGGGGCACGAGCCTTTTGGTGTATTGCAGCACAACGAGCCCAGCTCAGTCAGCTCGGTAACATCTCATCACTACAAGCGACCATGTGCTTTATCTACCCCGTCTACCAGGTGGTTTTCAACAAAGTAGCCCAAACTCCCTACGAGCTACCGGTGTTGTTGGTGCTTCCTGGCTTCAAGTTCGCCATGAAAGCCATCTTTGCATCGTTGGCTTCCCACAGAGAAGACATGGTTCCTGCGCAAGTCGTCTTTACGGTGGAGTTTTTCGACGCGTTTTACTTTGCGACATTCATGCCAAGCTTGTCGTCGGCAACGCTAGCCGCAGTAATGATGTTCGACGTTGTGGATACGCTGATTGAACTGCGCGAGCTACACGGTCGAATGAAAAAAATCACAGCGTGTCTAAGCAACATTGTAACCAACGGCAAGGCTACAGATCAAGGTAATTTGCTGACGGCAGCTAGGTCGCTCTGCTCTGGCCCAGACACTCTTCGATCTCACATGAACCCGAACATTCGCCTGGGCTCGTGTATCTTTCATCGTCTTTCTCTCGAAAGCAGGTCACTGCTTACAATGTTCGAAGGTGAATTTGTGAGAGCTCCTGGTCGTTCATACGCTCATCAGGGCTCTTTAAGTAAGGTCCACGTGTCACCGAGGACAACGCCATCAACTTCTGCTCCTGCTGCAACAAGTTCGCGCAACATGGTCGCTATCCAGTCTTTTCCTCTTCAAGGTAAAGCCACCAAGGGGAAGAGCGCAAGCGATCCAAAACAGTTGAGAAAAGCATCACCGGTCCAGCAGGGCGTTGCCTCTTCGAGTATTCTCCAGGATACGCTGGAAGTATTGTTCACGTCGGAGTGTCTCGTGTTGAGCGAGTATGTGGAAGTTTTCATACCGCTGTTCTACGCTAGCTTTGCCTTGGCAATGGTGCATTTGCCCAGTGCTCAGTATCACATTGAGATGGCGGGTATTACACACGAGAATGTTGGCGACATTGTTTCACGGATTTTCCTGTACGCGCTGCTTGAATTCGTATCGTTGGTGCTTTTGGTGATCGTTATGAAGCGCAATTGTGGTCTCAACGCACTCTACCAGTTGGCGTTCGTGCTCGAGACACAGTTATCTTTCATCCTGGCTACGTTGATGCTTTGGATATTTTTCACGCTGACCCTCCGAGTCTCGCATTTCGGTAAGTTCGTATACAGCTGCCCTTGTGCATCCAACACACTCTGATGGCTGACCGAACGATGTCTCAGGTGTTGACTTCTCCTTTCGGTTTGAGTGGGTCAAGTGAGCCTATAAAAACTGTTGAGGCATGCCACTTGGCATGATGCTGGATCGTGACGTCGAATGCAACAAGAAACATGGCAGGTATTTGTATAGCGGTGTGGTCTCTGCAACTAGGAAAGCTCACTTCTGCTTTTGTAACTTGACACAGGCAATTACCATACAGGTATGGATCAAAACTCTACCCAAGTCTTCGTGAGTTGCAGGCTGTAACCCGCGACTGTTTGGCGGATCTTTTGGTCGTGCCGGTGGCGCAGCTGTATCCAGTCTGTGTCCGAAGGTGTGTCCCTTACGGATTTGCTGCACTAAGGTTGCCATCATCGGATCCGCCTCATTTTCCTCCGGACGCAGCATCCACAAGATTCTGATTTATTTCACAGCTCCGCGAGCCAAACACCCGGTCACTTCTCAATCCGACCCAAAGTCCCAAGTCAAAATCTTCCCCGTTCACACCATGCAGCCGACCTCGCTCCTCGTCGCCCTGGCGCTGCTGGCGTCGCCCGCGCTGGGCGCCAACCTCAAGGTGCACCACCACCACCACATGAAGTTCCGCGAGGTGACGGTCATCGCCGACAACGCCGAGTGCCCCAACGGCGGCGACGTGCTGCTGTGCGAGAGCGCGTCGTTCGCGTGCCAGGACGACGGCTCGGGCACGCAGAAGTGCCTGGAGCGCGACGACTCGTTCCTCGACTCGGTGGGCAGCAGCACGACCATGCCCTGGGCGCAGTGCAGCTTAAGCAACGCGTCGCTGCCCTCAAGTGCCTCTTCGACTTCACGTGCCTGTGCAACGACTACGCCAACGTCGAGTGCTACTGCATGCCGCCCGACGCCTGGCGCACGGGCCGCGGCACGGCCGCCACGTGCACCACGTCCAGCGGTGAGACCAACGCCTGCGACGAGGGCAAGTACTGCCGCACCAAGGGCAGCACCCAGGAGTGCGCCGCGGCGCCCTACCTGCCCAACAGCACGTCGCTCTACAGCGACTGCACGGCTGATGGCGCCTGTGATGAGGGGCTCTCGTGCGAGGACTACGACAACTTCGGCATCTGCGTGGATGGCGACGCCGGATCTGACGCCTCGAGCGCGTACTAATCAAGCGCTGCTTCAGGCTGTTCTGGATCCACTCACTCCCCCTATGTGTACGTTTAGCTGTAAGGATCTCGAGAGAGATCTAAACATCCCCTATGGCTCTAGCTGACCCGCCGGTAAATAAGAGCATCGGATCTTATGTTTCCAGCTTGTGTGCTGTTATATTGCCACCTATACTTTGTTTAAGTATCACGATTCCACAATCTAGTTAAAACGAGCTGTTCTATAAACGTATAGGTCACTGTTATAGAGCTCTTCGGCATGGAGGCACTTCTCGAAACGCTGAACATGCAGCTGATGCGCCTTGTTTTCATCGCGTCGAGCGCTGCGGCCGCGCTGGCGCTCGCAGAGCCGCTCAAGGGCAAGCTTCACCTGGCCGTGACGGACTCGCAACCGCCCGTGGCCCAGCCCAACGTCAAATACTTCGCCCACGTCGTGGCGGACGGCGACGAGTGCGACTATCCGGACAAGACCATGCCCATGTGCGCCAACAAGAACTTCGTGTGCAGGATGGAGCCCGGCCAGGAGATGTTCGCCACGGCGCCCTCGTGTCTGGCTTATGATCCCAGTAACATGCAGGACAACCCGTTCGAGATCGAGGAGACGGCTGTGGCGCCCTGGGACAACTGCGACCCCGTGGCCGAGATGAACCGCAAGATGGGCGACCCGCCCGTGTGCAAGCGCGAGTTCCAGTGTCTGTGTCTCCATGGCGCTGGCCAGAACTGCATCTGCGCTCCTGCAGACGCGGTGGGCGACGCTAGTGGAGCTACGAAGTGCGGCAACGCGACGGCGACGTGCACCGAGGACAAGTACTGCCACTACCTCCAGGACGGGGGTATGGAGTGCGGACAGAAGCCTTATTACTCGTGATGAGGTGAAGAGATCACCTGCTTTACATTCTTGCATGAAACAACCATTAGGATGTTCCTAATATACAACACAACTTCTTCGTACTACGTACATGATCCGTTAGGTAGCTTTATTGTTGTTTGCACTCGGAGGGCCTCTCTGACTGCTCGTCAGTAGAGGATACATTTCTCGTGATGAATCGGGACAATCGACGCTTTGACCGCCGTTCGGATGACGAGGGCACTGAGCTGAATGCAGCTTGTGGAGCTGGAGACTTGGACGAGAAAAAACCTTTCGCGCCCGCGAAGTCAGGATCAGCTGCTGATGCAGCACTGCTTGTTGGCTGTACAGTTTCGGGAGTCGTGAAGTCATCCTCCAGTCTGCGTTTCCTACGTCCAGTTGATTTAGGGGTGCGCTTACTGCTTCCTCGAGTCCAATTTACTGGGGTGGAGTAATCGCTTTCTTTCTGCGTTGGCGCCGAAGTAACAGCACGCGACTCATCTTGTGCCTTGCTATCAAGCTGTTCCTTGCTGGGCTTGGCGCTCTTCTCTCCATGCTGTAGCTTTGCTACGGTCTCGTTGGTGGGCGATTTGTTTCCTGCCGACGTCGGTGCTCTCTCAACGCGGGATGGGGATGTTTCGACTCCCAACTGCAGATCTGATGGTTCCTCTTTTTTCTTGCGCCTCTCTTCACGCAATCGCCAGTGATTCACGGACTCCTGGAGGTCATGCACCTCGTTGACTAGGCTCATGTTTTTGACGTGGAGCTGCTTTTGCTCCTGAATAAGCTTGGCATTTACGAGAAGCAGCTCGCGGCGCCTCTGATCTACTTGCTGCTTGTCATGTTCCAGCTGCTGGATCCGAGTCATGTAGGCGTTCTTCGCCTTCTGTGCCGAGTCAGAGCCTCCTTGTTGAAGCGGCGACCGACTTCCACAGCGACAGCCAGCAATTTTCGAGTTCAGCTCTTTGTTTTCCTGAAGCATTTTCTCCAGTTCCGCCACCACAAGAGTAACCTGCGTATTGAGCTGCGATGAAAAAGCCGAAAATCCGCTCTCTGCGTCTCGCTTGCGCTCCTTGTGATTTGTGAAGTGAGTCCGCTCTTTCTCGAGTAACGCCACTTTGGACTCCAGCCGTGTTATTGTACTCTCAAATCTTGAACTCGTCTGCCGTTTTTCAACGATCTCCGTTTTCATAACCTTATTTTTCTCAACAAGGCGGGCGTTGGACTGCAGTTGACTCTTGATGGTTGCTTTGAGTGTCTGCTCCTGCTGTTTGCATTCGCTGATCAAATTTTCCAGATCGACAATACGATTTTTCAAGATCTCCTTCTTTTCGTTCCAATCTGCGTTGGACACTGAATGAAGCTCTTGGCACTTCTCCAGCTTTTGCGCTGCCGATAGACTTGCGGCCTTGAGCTCTTGGAGTTCTGCTTCACGTTTTGTCGTATATTCTTGAAATCTCGATGTCAGCTGGTCAACCTCAGCGGATTTAGAATCAACGAGGGAAGTCATTCGTGAGATCGTCTCGGCAACTACCTCGTCGTGACTGCGGCGAACCTCACTCAGCTCATACGCTTTACACTCTTGAAACCGTATTCGTTCAGCAGCGGCATCCTCGAGCTGCATTCCAGTACATGCAATTTGTTGCACCAGCCTTTCTTCAAGGTCATCTTTCACCTTTGCAAGATATTCGTGCTGCTGTGCCAACTGTTCGTATCGCCCCGTTAATGACTTATTGGCCTCCTGTAGCTCGGCGAGCTCGCGACGTCGATTTTCCAACAATTTGGTAAGTTTCTGCTCCCGTTCTGCACTTTGACGGAGACTTTCGGTCAGAAGGTCTCGCTCTTCAAGCAGCGTTTGTTTTTCGAGAGCGTGGGATAAAACATCTTCCTCCAGACACGATTTCCACTCTGCTGCCACTCGGATCCGTGCTTCAAGTTCTGCAGCAAACGATTCCAGACGCTCTTTCGTCGCCTTGAACTCGGTCTGCGTAGATTGAAGAGTCTGCTGGCTTTCAAAGTATTTCGTCTCGAATGATTTTTTGAGCCGTGTCAAGTCATCGATCTCATCCGACAGGCTCTCAATTCGCGCTGATGTCTCGCCGTCGATTTGTTTCATCAGCTCAGCATTTTCGTATTCCAAACGCGTAAGCTTCTGCATCAGCTTAGGATTGAATTCGCTGATTCCATCGGACATGGATGGAGCGGGACACAATGTATTGCCTTCCGTCGAGTCGTCAGATGACTGTTGACCAGCTGACTCCTGGAGTTGTTTGTTTAATGTCTTCATTTCTTGTAGGGCAGTGTGAGTGGTTTGAAGCTCAGCACGAACTGTTGCCAGCTCTTCTCTTTCGCGTGCAACTAGCATCTCCAGCTCGGAGACTCGGAATTCCTGTTAAGCAGCATAGAGAAAAAAACTTCAGCCAACCTCGGTACTTCAAGGCCTAAAACTCAAATATAGCAGTACCAACTTACCACAGCAGTATTTGCCTCCTTCGCTTCCATAAGCTTGCGCTGCCAAGATGCGGCTTTCGCAAGTTCGCCTTCCAAGGCCAGATTTCTTTCAATAAGCTCTGCGTTCGTGCCTTCAAGGCGCTACGAATAGTCAAGTGTCAGATCATGCGCACTGTGATATACCGTTGGCCAGGGAATTATATCGCACCCGTAAGCTGTCCTTTGCACCACACATCTCATCAATCTTGGCTTTATATTTCGCCACAGTTGCGTCCATCTTCGTCATTTTCTCGGCTAGCGGCCGCAATAAATCGACTTCGTCTTGAAGAGCTGGAACTTGATTTGCCAGCACCATCTTGTCGTGTAATTCAGCCTTGGTAGCGCTCAACTCGTGCTGAAGCGTTTGTATTTGCTCGTCGTACAGCGCGCGCAGCGCTCGCTCCTTTCGCAGGGAATCAGCATCCACTTGCTGCTTCAACTGGCGAATTGTTCCCACCAGTAACTTTTTTTCGTCTTCCAACTCGCCAGACTTCGTTGATACAGCCTCCAGTTTTTGGGCTAGATGGATCTGCAGGTGCAAATAAACACAGTTATAAGTTCAAGAGCCTCTACCCGACCACCTTACGATCCCACGTACATTCTCCTCCTTCAGCACCTTGTTCTCCCTCTTGGTCCGCTCCAACGCCGCATTTCTCGACAAATAAAGCGGTGATCCCATTCCGGGCAACTTCTCCTCTTTCTGCCCCTCCTGCCCTTCAGAACACTCCTCTGCAAGAATTGATACTCCTTTTGCCATGACCTTCTCGATGATCGCCATCAGATCTGCCTGCACCGCGTCCTCCATGGTCAGAATGTCCTTGACGAACTTCTCCTTGGCTTCACACTGCACGACAGCAGCCAGCACTAACTCCAGCAAGGCCCGTAGCGGTCCCTTGAGCCGCTCAGCACTTGAGTCCCTCAGTCTCTCGCCATTAACGGCCAGCGAGGCCTCGTAAAAGACATCCAACACTGCCACGACGGCACTCCAGTCATCCTGC
This sequence comes from Phytophthora melonis, assembly GCA_024211575.1. Classification (NCBI taxonomy): domain Eukaryota; phylum Oomycota; class Peronosporomycetes; order Peronosporales; family Peronosporaceae; genus Phytophthora; species Phytophthora melonis. The sequence goes on from JAMXKT010000008.1 coordinate 83,767, forward strand.
ACCTTTTGCTTCTCCAGTACAGCGGGAAATCTACACAACACACGCCCAAACAGAACCCACAGCACCAAATATACAAATATAACGTTAGCCGCAACCCAAATTTCGTCAATACCAACCCAATGATCTCCATAAATCCAGGCTCTAATGGTCATACGCGATCTCCAGTAGCCGCAGCACGATCGTGATGCACTCTTCCCGCGCGTCGACCGCGTAGAAGCTCAGCCAGCGCATGAGGCTGGACGCCTCGGCGTCGCCAGCTTCCATCCTCCGCAGCAACTCCGAGTGCGCGGGAAAAATCGCAGTACAACGACCATCACTCCGCCTTAAACTTCATTTCACTATACTTGCGTCATGTCGCATAGCATATTCAAATTTCCAAAGTGCGCCTTCACTTGAAAAATTGCCTAGCCAGAGCAAAGGGGCGGAAGGAACTCCCGAGCCAAAAAGGGCAGGACGCCAGAACCCCGCAGCGATGGCCGAGGAGAAGTGTCTGCGCAACGCCAGCTGCAAGTGCAGCATGTGCGCGGGCTTCGACGTGGCGTCGCTCATGGACATCTCCAAGTCCATCTCGTCCAACATCAAGTACGACGACGACGACGCGGACGGCGAGCAGCAGGACGCGCAGCCCCCACCCGCGCCCGCATTCGGCGGCAACTCGCCGCCCGTCCCGGCGCGCAAGAAGCCGGCGTTCGGCGGCAACTCGCCCCAGGTGGCGGCCGTTAAGCGGCCAGTGTCGGCTGTGAAGAGGCCGAAGGAAACGCCCGATGTCGTGATGGAGGAGGCGGCGGCGCAGGTGGATACGGTGGCGTCTACGTTGAAGAAGATGGAGGTGGACACGAAGAAGGACACTGGAGGGCAGAGTGCGAACGTCTCGCTGGACAGCGTGATGCCCAAACTCACAGACAAAAACTGGAAGGTGCGCAAAGAGGGCTTCGAGGAGCTCAAGGCGGCGCTGGAGCAGCCTGGAGTGTCGACGAGCCAGGTGAGACCCGCCATGGAGCTGTTCCCAAAGATGTGCGAGGACGCCAATGCTAGCGCGATGGAGGCGGGCATTGCTGCTGTTCTAGCGTACACGCTGAACGTGGAGCCGTTCGACAAGGAGATCGTGCCTGCTGTGATGGCGCGCGTGACGGATAAAGGCTTCTCGGCGCGGCCGGGCATCGTCAAGCTCTGTGAAGAGCTCACAGACGCCTTTATTGCGGCAGGTGCAGCGGAGGAGACTGTGACGGCGCTGCTGGAAGGAACGAACAACCGCAAACCGAAAGTGCCGCCGGCGTGTATGTCCTGTGTTCTCGAGGCGTTGACGGCGTACGGACCGCGAATTGTGCCGCTGCAGGCGATTAAGGCGGCGCTGCCGAAGTTGATGGAGGGCGCGGTGAAAGTGCGTCCGATTGCGATGAATGTGATGGTGGAGATTCACAGGTGGACGGGGCCAGCGCTGGTGCAGGATATCGTGGCGAATCTTCGACAAGCGCAGCAGACAGAGTATGAGGCAAACACGAAGGATATCATTCCGGGCCAGACAGTACCGACCAAGTTTGTGCGAGGAGCGAAGCCAGCTAAGGCTACTGGTGGCGGAGGTGGAAAGGGATCAAGCGGCTCGGCGGGACCGGCTGAGCCTGCTGCTGCAGCATTCGACCCGAGAGATTTTGCCGAAACAGTGGATTTGCTTGCGAAGCTGCCGAAGACCGAGTTCAAGGCGAAGTTGGCTCTACCCAAGTGGAGTGAAAAGGTTGAGGCGCTGAAAATTGTGCTGGAGACGATCGGGCCCGTGCCAAAGCTTGCGAATGGCGACTATTATGAACTTGTGTCGACGCTGAAGGCGCTGACGAATGACTCAAACGTGAACATCGTAGCCAAGGCGATTGAAGTGTTTGGCGCACTGGCCGATGGGCTACGCAAGAATTTTACACAGTACGCGCGAACCATGTTTCCCGAGATGTTGCGGAAGTTGTCCGACAAAAAATCAGTAATTTTGAATGCGACCAACAAGACGCTGGACCTGTTCCTGCAGCATGCTCTGCCGATTGATATGATGATGGACGACCTGAAGTTGGCATGCGATGCGTCCAAGAACAAAGCGCCTCCTGCGCGTGTACAGACGATGGCTTTCCTGACTCGTGCCGTGGAAAATCGCTTCGTGGATTTGAATGATAAGGCGCTTATATTGGCGTTTGGGTCGATGTTTATGAAGGGTGTGGATGACACGGACCCAAAAGTGCGCGAGGCTGGACAGAAATCCTTCATCGTGCTTTTGCAGGCAACAGACCAGACGGCGGGATGGCTGCAGAGCATGATGGATGAAATTGCACGGAAGAACCCACGAGCTTTCAAGACGATCCAAAAAGGCTTAGGAGGTGCCGGTACAACTTCGACACCCTCTTCTCGTCCCGGAAGCGCAAGTTCTTCGCGCCCTGGTAGTGCTCCTCCTTCTCGTCCAGGCAGTGCACCTTCTTCGCGGCCCGGTAGCGCAGGTAGCACTGCCAGTCGGTCTAGTTTTGGCGGACCTAAGGCATCAGAACCTGACAACGATGATGTGGATATGGAGGCGTCTGCTTCTGCGGCGGGCCCTCGTCGCCCACCTCTGAAGAAACGTGGGCCACCCTCTCGATTTGGAATGAAACCTGGTGCAGCTGGGGCCGCAGCACCTAAAGCTGCACTGGCAAGGAAACCGTCTACCGCCGGTTCGAGTACTGGAGCTTCTGCTAGCAGCGCAAGCACTGATTTCACACCTATGGCGATTTCGGTTACTGCTGAAGAAGCAGAAGGAATCATTGACGACCTACGCATTGATAGCTGGGGATCTATTCAAGAAGGGTTTGCGAGCTCAAAATGGATGGAGCGGAAAGGAGCAATCGAGGGGCTAGAAGAGTATGCCAGATCCCACTCAAGCCAGATGAGCATGCGTGTTATCGAGGCCTTTACGATGTACTTGTCGAAGCAAGTGAAGGATTTCAAGGACAGCAACATCAATGTTCTGAAAAGTTCATTTCAAGCGGTGGGAACATTTGCGGAGACAGCGGCCAGTAAATTTCCGCGTGGAGTGGTGTGTCTTGTCACCCCGCGGGCTTGTGACAAGATCGGTGATAGGAAGGCAAGTGAGGCTGTCCGCAACATGATCATGCAGTTCTGTGAAGCTACCAGTCCTTCATACACAACCGGCTGCATGATTGAGTACATGCCGAAGGTCCGGACGCCGCTTGCACACATCGAAGCACTATCAGTCTTGTCGGAGTGCGTGACGGACTTTGGCGTCTCCATTTGTAATCCACGTGCGTTGATCGACTTCGCGAAGGGTCCTCTGGGTTTGGAATCGTCGAACCCTAAGGTTCGCAGCTCGGCGACCTCATTGCTTTGCGCGATGTACTCGCAACTCGGACCTGCGCTGCTCCCGATTTTGAATTTGGACAGCTGGAAGCCTGCACTGGCTGCTACAGTCGACGCTGAATTTAAGAAAACTGGATTTAACCCAGCCACAGCCAAGGCCAGCGTGAAGCGCCAAGTGAAAGACCAGGATGAAGCCCCAGCTGCAGCGGACCCCGGTGCACTTTTCGGTCGAGTGGATGTGAGTGGTCAGATTACTAAGGAGCTTCTCGAGGATATGAAAAACGAAACGGATAAAGTGGCGTGGAAGAAGCGTTGTGAGGCTATGGACACAGTCCAAGCCATTTGTGAGGGTGCTGGTTGTGCCATTGAGTTTACGCGGCCAGTTCAAGAGGTGCTGCGCAGCTTGAAAGCTCGCTTGAATGACTCAAACGCGAATTTGAAGGTGAAGGCTGCTAATGTTATCGGCGTGGTGGCCACAAGCGTTGGACCTGATGTCGCCAAAATGTCCAAAATTCTCGGAGTAAGCCTTATCGCTGGAGTTGCAGATAACAAGAAAACCATGCAAGCGGCAGCCATCCAAGCTCTACACAAGTGGGTTTGCCACAACGATGAAACGTCGTCTTCGTGCATGGAAAGTCTGTTGTCCCCGCTGTCGGAGGGCCTCTTGAACACTGTTGGACGAGCAGAGTTGCTTGGCTGGGCAGCGGAACACCTCAAGAATTGTGAAAAACTGGATTTGAACTGCTTGGTGTCTCCGACTGTTCAGTGTATGATGGACAAGTCATCCGAGGCGCGTGAGAAAGCTCAGCTGGTACTTGTTGAGGTAATGAAGTCGGTTGGCAAGGATACTGTGCTTACTGCGGGGTGCCGCGACATTAAGCCAGCTGCCATGCGTGCACTTAAGCCACTGTTGCAGAAAGTGTGCGAAGCTGTCGATGCCAGTGGCGCTTCTACACCTTTCAACGAAGCTTCATCCATCGCTGCACCAAGTGCAACACCTCCCGTTGCCCCATCCACTACTGGCCACAGCGCATCTGGTAGTGGAATCGGTCGTGGTGGCATTCGCAGAAGAGCTAGTGCATCTGCAGCTGGCGGTACCCCGGTGAAGTCACGGCTTGCGCGTCCGGGCTCACTTCGTGCTCCTTCAACGCCTTCTGAAAGCGTTGAGAAGGAGGCCGCTCCATTGCTCAAAATGAGTACCAACAAACCAGCTAGAATTGCCAAGGGGCAATACAACAAGTGGATTTTCGAGACTACATCGGTGAGCGAGATGAATGCTCGCAAGGGCGAGATCGAAGCTGAGTGGAAGCCGTTTTTGTCGCCGGAATTCCATGCCAAGCTGTTTGCTGCGTCGTTGGAAAAGGGAATGCTGGCTGCAATGGATGAGTTAACGTTGTGCATCGTGCATCAAGCTGAAGAGGTGGTTGCATCGCTTGATCTTGTGCTGAAGTGGTGCAGCCTACGTATTGTTGACAACAACGTGCAGGCTCTGGCGAAGTTGCTGGAAGTTCTCGTGAAGCTCTTCGAAATGCTGAAGGACACTGGGTATCAGTTGGATGACGTTGAGGCGGCAATTTTGCTGCCGTATCTTCTCCAGGAGAGTGGTCAGTCGAAGCCACGCTTTCGAGTGCGGTTCCGTGATGTGATGAAGCTGGTTGTTGATGTGTACAACCCAGAAAAGTATGTTCCGTTTCTGATGGAGTGCTTCAATGGGTCGAAAAACATGAAGAGCCGCTGCGAGTGCATCGACCTGGTCGAGTACATCGTTAGTGTGCACGGGTACCAAATCATTGGCCGCAAGTGCATTAAAGACGTTGGCAAGTATGTTGTCGCCCACGAAAAGGAACTTCGTGAGAGCGCGATTAACACGCTAGTAGCTGTGTTCATGCGCACGGAAGGAGGAAACCCGGACAAATTTTTCCGCTTCGCTGGTATTACTACTCAGCAAGGTATCGATTTGCTGAACGCGCGTTTGAAGCATCTGCCTGCCAGTAGCTTCGTCAACGAAACCCGAGCACCTGGCGTGCAGGAGTCAGCCCCAGAGCAGCAAGTGCCACAGCAACAGCAGCAACAACAACAGCGAACTGGCTTTGGATTTGGCTTCGGTCGAGCCTCGGCTACTGCGACAACTGCTCCAGTTAATATCTTCACGAAACCGACAGTGGAAGATATGCCAGAGCCGACGCCAATGGCAGGAATGAATCACGCCGATATAGCACCCCACGATGGCGACGTTGACATGGGCGTACCAGCTGAGGAAATGGTCGAAGAGACGACATCGAGTGCGACCATCGAAGAGCTTCTCTTACGACCAATTGAACTGCTGATTAATTCGTCCAAAGAAGTTGTACCGGCTGGAACTCCTGCGTACGTCGAAGGAGGAAATGCTCTCAAGGGCCTGTATGCTATCATCAATCGGCCTTCGGATCCGTCAGAGGTCGAGTTTTTGCACTCCTACGTGAATGAGATCGTTCTCGCACTTTGCGACTGCATCCATGGAGCCTTTTACGCTGGCAATGCTGAGAAGAGGCCCGAGATGTACATCCTTGCCATCAGCATCACCACGTTGACGGTGGTCTTCAGTAGCGAAGCGGTGACAAGCATGCAGCGCTACACCGTAGAGCGCGTGCTTCTGGAATTGTGCTCCAAGATCATGGATCCGCGTTTGGAAAAGTTTTCAGAGAAGGCGAACTTACCAGCAGCGGAGCTAGCAACAATGCCGCACGAAGAGAAGCGATACCTGATGGTGTTCAAGGCTCTTTACAAGGCTATGCGCAAGCTGACAGAGCGAGCGAAGCCTGGGGATGTGTACCCATCGGTGATCAACCTTTTGCAGCGCCTCATGCACAACGATGTTGGTGACTACAACAAGAATGACACCCTCAAGCACTTGCTAAAAGAAGACTCGCTGGATCAGCTTGTTGGGCGTATCCTGCTCAAGTTGTCGAACGTCCAAGCAAATTCGCTGACCCCGTTCGAAGGCATTGATATCTTTGGCGTTCTCATGCAGATGCACATGTTCTTCTCGACTCTCCCTGGTGCTGAAGTCATGATGGTGGATATTGCCAACGACAATATGCGATCGGCACTGCAAATCATTGCCGAGAGCTTGATGAAGACACGGTCAAGTGCCTTTGAGGCGTCGATGAAGGACGTGCCGCCGAACTCGCCCGTACGCAAGATTATCGAAGAGATGGGGTACGGTCGGTCGCAACAGCAAGGAGCTGCTGAGCCGACGGCGCTCGGCACCACTAGCAATGGCACAAGCAATCACGTTGCTGCAGCCGCACCGCGGGGCATTACGAGCCACTTCGGTGGTGGCAGCGCCTCTAACGACGATGATGCAGCAGCAACGGGAGCTAGCATCACGCGGCAACTGTTCCCACCCGAGAGGCAGGCACTGCGCCACGCACAACAAGAGCGGTATCGGCAGCCCCACCACTCGCCTCGGAAACGCGTGGACGCAGCTTCACCTCGTTTCATGATTTTGCTGCCACCCGTGGAGCGTCGAGCAACGCACCGCGTCCGTCGAGTACAAGCGCACAGCTAGAGAACCTGCGAGAGCGGTTGCAGATGTCGCGTCATTTCAAGTAAGATGGAGTAGTAGTTAGTAGTCGCGCCGATAGACTGCAGAGGCGAACGACCAGATTTGCTGCAGTAGAGTGGCAGTCCTTCCGGAGAATAAAAGGCATTGGCGTGCTGTTCATTAATTGTTATCGTGAAAACTTGGCTCGACTGCAGCTCTACGACCACTTGCCTATGAGCGCCATGAGACCAGCTCCCGACCACAGGCAGGCATACAATGCGTACCTCTGTGGAGTGCTGCGCGCCAGGAATTTCTGGTTGGTGGTCATGTTGTACGTCAGCAGCTCCACGAGCCCCGTATAAAGCAGGATGCCACCAGCGATACAGTCGAACACGCCCTGCACCCACAGTGCTGTCGTCGATTCACTCTCATACGAGCTGCGAATACCAATGCCGATGGCTTGGCCGATGGGGGTGGTGATCGCGAAGGCGAAGTTGATCAGGAACAACTTCTTCTTGCTCTCAGTCGTCGTGATAGCGGCGCTGCCGATGGCGATTCCCTCAAAGAATTGGTGGAAGCACAACGCCGTCAAGAGCGTGTCGAATGTGGGGCCGGTAGTGACGCCGAGGTCGAGCCCTACGATGATGGAGTGGAAGATGACGCCCGCCTCGAAGATAATGGTCGCGATCCTGCGGCGGATGTTGGCGTTATGCGCCGTAGCTTTATTCTCAGCTGACAGGTTCGTCTTACTTCGATCGGTCGGGGACGCCGTAATGGTCTCGTTGGTGTGGGGGTGGTCGTGACCGAGGTTGCTACGGCGAAGGTTGGTATCGTCGACTGTGGTCTTTGTTTCGTGCGGAAATTTAACTGGCGCCACCATATACGCCCCACCTGGACCGCTTGAAGATTCAGGGGTGCTGTCATCTAACGTTTTAGTGTGCGAGTCTCCATGACCGTGGCTGTGACCGTGACCGTGCAGCATCGATCCTCCCCCAGCGAAGAAGATCACGCTTTCAGCCTCAATGAACTGCAGCACGATCATCGTGATGAGCACAATCGCCAGACCCAGGCAGCCGTACTCCTCGACAATCGGCCCCAGCGCTTCGTCGCTCAGTTTCTCGATGCCTTCGTTGACCATGTGGATGAGACCTGTGGCGAGGACAACACCGAAGGAGAAGGCGCGGATCCCCTCCATGAAGATCGAGTTGGTGTTGCACTTCGGAATCCGTTGCGAGATCACAGGAACCATCGTACCAGCGGCAGCCACCGCGAACATAATGAAGATGGCACCCGTGTCGAGCCCCATGTCTTCCAGTTGAATGCTGGCTAGCCTCCAACGATGTAGGATGAAGACTGAGGCACGCACTAGAGCAGGAACCGGTTCGCTGCCAAAACGCTCGACGACGAAGGTCTCGCCACGATAAGAATATGGACCATGCCGTCGATCATAAGCAGTAAGACACAGACAAGTTATCAGACCTCTAGGTTTTCACGATACGTTTCTGTTGAAGTAAGTATACCTAATCTTACCAAAACGCTCGATGTACAAGATTGCCGCGTCTTGCTATTTACGCGCCACAGCGACACGCTTTAGGTTCTTGTCGTGTCGCTATGTTCTAACGAAGGTTCTCGCCTTAATATATATATATATTTTATATTGCTATACCTACGACGTGTGGTTGGCATGCTCTTGAATGTGTGGCTAAGGTTTTTGGTAGGAAAATGAACAAGCGAAGACAATGTGTATAGTCTATCAGCGTCTGCAGCGAGGTAAAATTCAGGCCCATCTACCGACAAGAGCCATGAAGCCGGCCCCCGACCACAGGCAGGCGTACAACGCGTATCGCTGTGAAGTGCTGCGCGTGAGGAACTTCTGGTTCGTGGTCATGTTGTACGTCAGCAGCTCGACGAGGCCAGTATACAGCAGGATTCCGCCGGCCACGCAGTCGAATACGCCCTGCACCCACAGCGCCGTAGTGGATTCGCTTGAATAGGATTTGCGAATGCCAATGCCAATCACCTGGCCGATCGGGGTCGTGATCGCGAAGGCGAAGTTGATCAGGAACAATTTCTTCGGAGTGGTAACGGCGCTGACGGCAGCGCTACCGATAGCGACCCCCTCGAAGAACTGGTGGAAGCACAAAGCCGTCAAAAGTGTCTTGAACTCGGTTCCTGTGGTCACACCTAGGTCGAGCCCAACGATGATGGAGTGGAAGATGACACCTGCTTCGAAGATGACGGTCGCGATCTTGTGGCGGATGCTGGAGTCGCTCGAGGCTTCTTTGGCTACTTGTTCGGGCGTAGGACTCTCTGAAGGCTGAAGCACCCGAAAATCAGCGACGGGGGTGCCAGCAGGTTCTTGCATGCTGCTAGCAGAGTTGGCATGGTGGTCGTGCTCAGCCTGGTAGCTTTGACCGCCGTGGCTGTGACCATGACCGTGAAGCCCCGAGCCCTGGGCACCAAAAAATACGCTGCTTTCGCACTCGATAAAATGTAAGAGCACCAGTGTGATCAGTACAACAAGCTGCCATACTCCTCAACGATGGAGCCCAGAGCTTCGTCGCTTAGCTTCTCGATGCCTTCGTTGACCATGTGAATCAGGCCAGTTGCCAAGACCACACCAAAGGAGAACGCACGAATGGACTCCATGACGATAGCATTGGCACTGGACTGCGGGATGAGCTTCGAGACGAGAGGCACAAGCGTCCCAGCCACAGAGACGGCGAAGATGATGAAAATGGCCCCGACATGCAGCCCCAGGTCCTCCATTAAATGCGTGCGAGTTCCAGTCTTGGTTTTTCTGCCTGCCTGCGAGTCCAGTGGAAAGAAAGTGATAGCTGGTGTGGCGCTCTAGCCCCTGAATCCAACATATAGGCGTTAGGGGCTTATCTGCCTGTACGCGACGTGCGGCGCAATAACTCCAGCGCTGGAATAGCGCAAGTAGACTCCATAGGCTTGGCCACAAAAACACAGAATGCATTTTGTGAACATTCTCTCAGCGATCTAGGGATTTTAGAGACGATTTTGCTGAGAATGGAGTCGAATGAAGTGAAAAACGTGTCATGTTGGCTGTTAACTCTTCCAGAACACTTCGGGCCGCCTATATTCATTCGAATCTTGTATGTGAGGCTAGCGATGGAGCGTTTGTCAGGCATTTGGACACATTTGTGGTTAAAATGCTGCCACAAATGTGCAAATTCCGGCAAAGGACGATAACATGAAGAATTGGTGCTCCAATTCTCAACGCCACAGTCCGTTTCAGTTGGAGGCAGTGGGTCTGCCGCCGTCGGACAAATGATACGTCGCACTATGAGGTCTTACGCGGAAGCTCCCGCAAGTGGCGGCCGGCAACTCCCGCTTTCTCCGACGGCGGAGAGGCAGTTTGCAGCAAACTTTGCTAGCCCAATCGAAGAAAGTCGGCTCAAACCGAAAAAATACTCTAGCTGCAGCATGCCTACAGTACAGTACTCTTGCCTTGAGCACCACAAAAAAGAAACTATCGTCAGGCCACCATGGAATATTTCCCTATAGTCCAAAACAACGTTCTAGTGAACTTGCTTAAGTTTAACCCCTCCAACCCGGATGCTGCATAATGCAGCATAGCCTTTCCACTTAAACTGAATATATTCAGTTTAAGCGATTTTTGACTTAAAATTTGTATGGGTGTCCTTTCCCCCGACACGAGGGTATACAAATTTCAAGATAAGCCTTTGTTTAGTTTCTGTACGCGTCTTTTTATTTTCATGTGGACAAGGACCAGTGTTTTTCATTTTTTGGAATATTGAATATGAGAGGCTGTTTGGGAAACTGCAACTGATCCGTATTACTTTTCGGCGGACAAGCCCAACGAGTGGACCCTGATTGACCGTCCCCCGCTTTTCAAAATCTCCCTCATTCAAAATTTTCGCGGCCAAAGCTCAAGTCGTATGTGCTGGAAATGGTGCAAGCGCTCCGGGAAGGTAGTGCGCGACTACGAGGTCACAGGCCGTGATCTCTCCTTCAAGTCGGTGTGGCGGGAGCTCAAGGGCGAGGGTGGACGCGGAAGCCGCCTCCACGGCGCAGTCTCGACGACCGCTACTTCTACGTTCGACCAGGCGAGAGCTCAAGCGGGACGGAAGGCGTTCATTTCTTCCGAGGCGAGGAGGCAGTACTGGAATACTACGCAAATGGTATGTTTCAAGGGCTTTTGCTGTTATTGATGTTATTCTAAGTTATCGTTGCGTACTGTGTGTAGTGCTTCGGAATGGCTCTCGTGCCCCAGCAGCAAGTGCACCGCCACCCCTCCTCCCGCGCCGCTCCTGGTGACGCGCAACGCCGCTGCAGCTGAGGTCGTGCGCTTGAACTGCCTCGCTGACATCGAAAGGGCCGGGCGCGAGCCCAATCGGCCACGAACCCGGCAAGTCGAGTTCCTACTGTAGCTCAAGCTGCTGCAACTCGTGCTGCTGCAGCTCAAGCCTCAACACAGTCGGATGTTCCTCGAGCTGAGACGCAAGATCGAGAGCGCGAGGTTGTTATTGCTCCAACAACCCCACTGCTCGCACGCACTCGTCCAGCGAAGGGCAAACTACCAGCACGGCGCTCCCTCGTTCGGAGGTGTTAGCCCGATGGCGAGTACGCCGCCTCGACCTCGCAGCCCAACAACACTGCTGGCAACGTCACCTCATGTCCAAGATTCAGATGCGTCCGTGTTCGATGACACACCGTCAGACGTCACCGAGATCCCCGACAACGAGCCTGTCGAGTCCGTGTACACCAGTGATCATGAACACGGTAAGCTGTCTCTAATACTGTCCCTTATGCTGCATTGTATACTGGATGTTATGATGAATACTATACTGAATATTATGGTGAATGTTATGTTGCATTCTGTTTACTGCTGCTTTACTGTAGAGGACCACGGCGACGACGAAGAAGAAGCCGAAGCTGGCGCACTCGGCAATGAGTTGCTGGCAGACAGCACGGACGCGTTGAATGTTGTGGCGGATGGAGATGGCGCGCACCAGTTTGGCTCCATGGATTCTGGTGATGAAGCAGAAGGACGATGTCGATACTGGCGAGTACGGGTCAGACGAAGATGTGGACGCTTCTTGCGCCCCTGATGACGTTGTCGACGACCCCGAGCAGACCGAGCAAGATATCGCAGCGGAGGTTCTCTTCGCGGAGAACTTTCTGTCGCAGTTTGGTGGGGAGGACGAAGTGCTGGCAGGTAACCTGAAGAACGATGTCTTGCGGGACATGAGTGCGACGGGTTGGGGAGGATGTCGTTCAGCCTGACACCTACGACTATCTCATGACCCCTTACGAGCCTGTGAATGATGCCGGAAGCTACCCCGGTCTTCGCCAAGGTTACTCGGGGCCTACGGCTGAAGTGCTTCGAAGGGCGACTCCCCATCGCTCTATTCTTCTACTTCATGCCCGTCGTGCTGTGGCAGCACATTGCTGCCTGTTCGAACGAGTATCATCGTGAGATGCTTCCGCTTCAGTGGACGAAAGCCTATCGCCGCTATCGAGCCAAGCGACGTCTCGGCGACAAGTTGCCGAAGAAATCACGGCGTGACATCCAGCACGAAATGGAAGGTATGAAGCCCATCTTGCCCCATGAGCTGGGTCAGTTCGTTGGCCTGCTAATTGCCAGAGCTATTGCGCCGAACCGCGAGAAGCTGGCCAACCACTGGAAGACCACGGATGAGGTGCTATCTCGCGTGGGTGCTTCGGGTCGGTGCTGCCACGAGATCGATTCATGGAGATCTCTCGTAATCTACACTTCAACCCCAACAGCGACCCCAGAGCTCAAACCGACCGCGCCTGGAAGATACGCAAGGTCGTCGAAGTTCTGCAGCGGACCTTTGCGCGTGGATACGTTGCTCCATCGCACTTGGCGTTTGATGAAGCAGTGCTGCCAAGTCGATCTTCGTTCAACAAGATGCGCGTCTACTTGAAGGACAAGCCCCACAAGTGGGGCACCAAGCTCTTCATGCTCTGCAGTGCAGTCACAGCCTACTGCATTCGGTACGGATTTTTTTGGTTGTGTCATTTCATTGTGCATTATGCAGTTTAACCTTACAAATATGTCTTGTTTAAACTGAATATCGACAGCTTGAGATCTACTGTGGCAGAAGCAGCGCGGTGATGCGCACAAGACCGACATGAAGGCTGGGCCAGCGGCGGTCGTGCGAAATCTGCTGGAAGTGTTTGGACCAGACTCGAAGAAGCAGGGCATGGGGCTGGTCGTGGTTGACCGCTTCTATACATCCGTGGCCTTAGCGATTCAGCTCCTGCTCATGGGGTTCTACTGTGTCGGCACGATAATGACAAACCGACTCGGCTGCTACTGCAAGGAGGTGATCGAAAAGAGACGACGCGCCCGGCGGACATTTGCGCCAGGGGCTCATTCAAGATTGCAATGTCAAGCTGGTTCCAAACATGGCTGCCATCAGCTGGTGGGACTCGCGTCCTGTACATTTCCTGTGCACCGGTGGTAGTCATGGGCTCGATCGTGTTGCACGGCAGGACGGCGCGACGCAGGTGGAGTGCCTTGCCCCCGCGTTATCAAGACTACCACGCCTTCATGGGGGGCGTGGATGTCCTGACCAGCTGCGCCTGCAGCACTACTCACTGCAGCGAGCCCTCCGCTTCAAGAAAGTACTACAAGTCGCTCGTCCTCCGGCCTTATCGATTTGGCCATCGTGAATGGCTACATAGTTCACAAAGGCATATCACAGGGACAAGTCGTCCCGCCCGCTCACGCATGTGAAGTACATGAAGAAGCTGCACTTGCAGCTGTGCAATCTGGACGCCACGGACATGTACGAGGACAACACGTTTGGCACGCAGCGCCGCCGGAGACCCCCGCGTACGAACCCATTTCGACTGGCGGACGCCAGACGACCCCTCACACTGCGCGCCAAGTGGATGAGTGGCGCAACGCAGATACCCAAGCGAAGAGGCGACAGCGTGCTTGTAGGTGTGTTCGGTACTGCGTACGGGGACACAGCGAGCCTCGACGACTACACGTACTTCTGCAGCGACTGTAATGACACCGGCCCAATCTTCCTCTGCATGCGAGCCCGTCGCAAGAAGTACGTGAAGTGGCGATGACTTGCTGGGATATTTGGCACAAGGTGGTCAAACGGAAAGCTGATTCCGGTTGACAACGCGAAACATTCGAGTGAGACGCAAGCCAAGATCAGCTCCACCGAGCACTCCATCGTCCCCTGGCACGCCAAGCACTCCTGCTTCAACCAAGCGGCGCAGAACTAGTCCATGGGCCGTAAGCTGAATATTAGGCTGTCCTTAAGCTGCATATATGCATCATTGATATGATTACTTGTTTTGCATTCATGCTGCACAGGATTGCGTGATGTTGTGCACATCTTGGCATGCATCATTCGTGCCTTTCTTTTATCTGCTAGACGTGTGTTCAAGCATATGCCTCTCACTGACTATTTCTTTCATTTGGGTTTTGTATTGAGCAAAAAATCGACCGATTCGTGTACACGTGATTGCGTTAGATGTAGAGGTGACACGCCATCTCTGAATAGGCAAGTTTGTATGGGAAGTTTGAAATTCTGAAATTTTGAAAAGGAGAATGCTGGGGTCTGCCGGTTCTGTTCGGAGAGTCAGATCTGTTGCCCTGTCCATTTCAACGCTAAGGTGCATAATGCAGCATGGGACAGCTACTCAAAGCCTCTACATGCAGTTTATATGCAAGTTAAGCACATCTTTGTAACTGGACTGCTGCTAGCCACAGTTAGCCCTATCCCATCATATACAAAAGCTAAGTCTAATTAAGCTGAATACTGCATATGAAAAAACTTTTGAGGCTCCGGTTTGGGGGGGTTAAGATAAAACAACACACTGCATTACGAGTATCTTCTGTGCTGGCGTGTAAGCGGCAGCGTCATCACGGGGACTATCACAATAGCAGCTACTAGCCAACGCTAGCAGGCGAAATGCTGCGGTTGCACTACTGTACGGCTACTGACTGTAACTTGAAGTTTCTGGGAATGGAAGCCGTGATTGGACGAACGTTTTGGCCAATGAACAGGACCTACAAAGATGGCTACAGTACCCGCATGGTTGCAGTTACATGTATGCAGCTGGTAACCCGCGTTTCGCCAGTAACCAGTAACGCGTCCTTATGATCGTAGGATTCCTGTACGGTACTGTAAGATTCTGGTACAGTCAAATTTGGTCGTGCCTGCTGGTATAGCCATCGTTTCCAGGCGTTTATCAGCTGTAGTACTTGGCCGTCATCCTCTTCAGCGACAGCTGTGAACCTGTGCGGACACGATGCAGTTGCTGCGGGGGGCACACTTCACCCCGCAGCGACAAATGCGTTTATGTGTAACCTGTCGGAGAGAGCACAAAACGACTCATACCCCTTGGAAAGGGTCATTGAACGACAGTAACACGCAGCAGCTGGAGCTACAGTAATCGCTGGCTGCAAGCGTACGTATGAGAGACCGAGCTCCTCTACCAGCTATCATACAATCCACATAACGATCCACTGGCACATGTAGCGCGACCCGCCAGTCACTCTATCGGCCACATCGCAATTCGCGCTCCAACCAACTCCTAGCGGTATCCAAGACTCGCAGCAATGTCGGAAGAAAAATGCTGCGGATGCGTCGAGCTGCAGAGCGAGCAAGACTACGACATGAGCCTGCACGTTGGCGCCATCTTCATCGTCTTCGCGGTGTCTTGGGCTGGATCACTGCTTCCAGTTCTCGCACAGAAGGTTCGGTGGAGCACCGACTCCATCCTCATGGACGGGATCAGTGCGTTCGCCTTTGGCGTTGTCCTCGCGACAGGATTGATCCACATGGCCAACGAAGGCATCGAGAAGCTGAGCGACGAGTGCCTTGGTCCCATAGTGGAGGAATACGGATGCTTGGGCCTCGCGGTTATCCTCGTCACAATGATCCTCATGCACTTCATCGAGTGTGAGAGCTCGGTCTTCTTCGGAAGCGAAGGGTCAGCATTCCACGGACACGGACACGATGGAGGGGAAGCCCATGACATCGCTGAGCTGGGAATCAGCACTCGGAAGGGCAGCCTTGTCACCCCTCAGCTCGCAGATAACCCGTACCAGATAAAGACCACTGAGACGGTCGAGACCACAAGCAACCGCCGCCCCAGAATCGCCACGCTCATCTTCGAAGTCGGAGTCATGTTCCACTCGCTCGTCATCGGCTTGGACCTCGGCGTGACCACCGGTGAAGAGTTCAAAACTCTGCTGACGGCTCTGTGCTTCCACCAGTTCTTCGAGGGGGTCGCTATCGGTAACGCTGCCATCGGATCAACCAAGAGTCGTAGCAAGCTGATGCTGCTCAACCTCGCGTTCGCGGTTACCACCCCAATTGGCCAGGCCTTTGGTATCGCCATCCACAGCTCGTACTCGAGTTCCTCGGCAACGTCGCTGTGGGTACAGGGGATTTTTGACTGCGTGGCCGCAGGGATTCTGCTCTACACGGGCCTGGTTGAGTTGCTGACGTACAACATGACCAAGAACCAGAAGTTCCTATCGAGAAGTACTCGCCAGAGGTATACGCTTTACGCCTGCCTCTGGTCTGGAACAGTTCTCATGGCACTCGTCGGTAAGTGGGCATGAGGTGGTAGTCGGCGTCTTCGCTGATAGAGTATTCGTGTAGAGGATAATGTAACGTAACAAAGTGTGTGGTAAATAAAAGACCTACACTTTTATGTTGAAGCTGAACACCACTCTGTTCGTCCTCCCATTCACCCAATTAGAAATCGCCAACTCTCCCAAAGATAAATCACCCAATCGTAGCATGCCAGGCCACGCCAAGCTCAAACCCAAATTCAGATGGCTACACTAAAGTTGCTTTGACCACCATTATCATTCCCCAACTTTCCCTGCCTACTAAGTACATCCCAACGCTGCAATGGCCCGCGCTTCTGCAATGGAACTGTTCGGCTTCATGCAAAGCGGCGCGTCTCGACTTCAACACACTGTGAACCAGCACCTGCACCTGCTATCAGCCGCCTCTCCTGCCACCGTCTCGACCGGCTTCGAACAAGTCACCATTTCCCCTTCCTGCAGCCTCCGCTCCACCTTCGTGCACAGCCCCAGCAATAAAGCCTCCACAGCCCCAAACTCTGTATCAGCAACTAGTTCCGAGGGCCACCTCCAGGCGCTTTCGATCGACGGGGTCGCTCTGCTGATCGTCTCGTTCTTGGATGGCGAGTCGCTCGCTCGTGTTCAAGGCGTCAGCACTGCATGGAGAAGTTTCATCCAGCAGTACAAGGAACCCCTTTATCGCTCGCTGGTCGAGGAGCGTCGGGTCTTCCACACTGTCATCACGTCCACGTCGGCGTTCAAGTCGTACCTCTTCTCTCTCAGACACGAGCTGGACCGAGAGCTCGCCCACACGCACGCTGTGCACCCGACTCACCACGCGCTGGAGCAGTACTGCGCCTCGACCGAGAACCACGGGTTTGTAGCCATGTTCTGCGACATCATCGAGTTCCACGATCCAAGAATCGCTCGGTTCGTCGGTTGGAAGCGACAGAGCGCGCTTAGTATGGTGCTCGCAGCGACACCCGACCACGTCATGAACTTCCGAAAGCGTTCCAGCTACATGGGGCCCATCACTTTTGTGCCGGTCGACAACCCGCTCTGGCCAGTGTTCACGTCGTCGCCAGTCGATGCTCCGGGATTCATGGGCTACGCGTTCGACTACGTGACCATGGTGAAGGGCTACGAGGCTCTCAAAGACACCGTCGTCAAGTCCATCCTCAAAGAGCTCATGATCTTCGACACAACTGAGAACGCCGCAGCATATGGACGTAGCGCCGGTAGAGCCCCCTACGCCGCAATCCTTGAAGACGAGGACGCCCAGGTGCAGGTCGGCCAGGCTGAGAGGATCAGCCACCTGACCTTCTCTTCGCCACTGCGCCGACAGCTCAGTAAATACCCCGTTGCCGAGCGTATCCGTCGTCTGCGGGACAAGATCAAGGTCGTTGACGACTGCATCGCCGCGACTCCAACCAACACCAACTGCAGCCCGACTCCATCTTAGAAGCCACAAGTGTCTGTACATTGCAATTCATCTAGTTTCTGGATCTGTATCTTCACACACCTTCTATTCGCCGAGGGACTCTTAGGACACCGTGCACTGCGAGACGCCGCCGCACACAAACGACGTGCACGATCGCTGCTGATCCAAAAGTGCCGCTGCAAACTTGTTCCCTGCTTGCTGAACTTCACCAGCCGTTTCCATCCCGACGCCGCTACTGCCACATCCTCCAGCACCATCCGCTTCCTCTTGCTGTCCCTGCCATCGCTCTTCGTAGCTCTGTCGACGATGCGCCTTCTGCTGGTGCTTCTCGCGCTTCTTCTTGTCGCGTTTCTTCTTCGCGTTATACTTCTTGAATGCCTTCGAATCGCCGTAGTAATGGCAAAGCACCGAGTCAACTTGGTCTACCACAACGCGCGGCTGGCTCATGTACGTCTGCGCTGGTATTGTACCCTTGGGGTCAATCGGTCTACTGCCTTCGTCCTTCGGATTGATCAACGGCAGCTTCAGATATCGGCAGATCGGGTTGCAGCGGTGCGAGCCTAGAAATCGTTCAAAGCCTCGCAGCGCCAAGTTCCCCTTGCCAAACTCTTTCCCTCGCCTCGTGTGGATCTGCGGGTCCGTATAGTGGTCACCAACTCCTTGGATGTCGACCACGAGAATTTGTTGGCCCGACGCTTCGTACGTGAAATGTGAGAAAGCCTGTGGGGTGTTGCGCTCCAGCTCGCTCACGTAGCCAAAATTGTTGTTGTGTTTGTGGTATTCCCCTGCAATGAATGGCTCCACGCCACAAATCGTACCACTAAGCGTCAGATTCTCGATAGTCTGGTCTCCATTTCCACTAGCAGCACTGGGAATTAGCTGAAGAACCCATGCCTCCAAAAATTCAACACGTCGCGGGGGATTGTAGGAATTGTACAGCTTGGCGTACTTGGCGGCCACAGCTTGCATCTCGACGTCCTTAAAGTACGTGTCCGGGTTTTCATTGGGGTCGATGGCAATTTTCGCCACGTAGCTGGTGCACTTCGACATGACGCTGTCCTCATCAATGTCGTCTCCTCTTAATGCAGGAGGTGGCATACTGAGGTCTTGCAGGTGGAAGACTTGACGAAGCCCACCCTTTGCGAAAGGCTCGGTATCGATTTTTATCTTGATTCTCGACGACGTCCACTGGCAGATAGCAATAATCAGAAGATTAGAGTTGGTAAAATACAACAAATCGCAAGATATTTTTGCTTACCTTGCGGTGCTCTGAGTCGAATACGTGCTTGATCGCATCCCGCTCACGTAAAAGCTCAAAATCAGGTGGCTCGCGATAAATAATTGGCAGCTCTAAGGAGAGCAGGTCCGACGTCTTCGCGATTGCTACAAGCCACATTGACCACGTTGAATAGCATTAGTACCAACAATCCCAGGGGAGCATGCGTGAAATGCACGCAAACGGAAAACTAACATAAATTTGCTGCTTACTTTGATCAGCTTCACTCAACTCGTCCACCAACTGCACACGGCGGTCCTTGTACTCCGTCACCGTAATGAACCCCTCCTGATACAGCTTCTGCAAGTTCCGGAGCTTTTCAAGATTCTGGCCATCACTTTCCACCGAGTAATTGGAGCCCGACGCCGGCGTGGAGCCCAGACCTCCATAAAATCCCCCCTGCATTGCCTGCGACGGCCACGATCCGTCAAAGAAATCATCCACCGGCTGCACTTCGGACTCCAGGGGGCCGTCTCCATCTCCCTCCAGCTCCTCACTCAGCTCTGCCAGTAAATTATCAACTGCAACTGCGTCTTCCTCGTCCGTTTTGTGCTCTTCCTCCTCCTCCTCCTCCTCGTCCACCTGCTTCCGTCCCTCTCCATACTCAAACCTCGCCCCCACGTCATAAAATGAGTTTTCCTTGTGGAAAAATGACGATGGCGCCCTGGAACTTTTCGTGAAATTCTCCGAGCACGTCCTTCTCCGTATGGCCAGCCTGGCCAGCTCCGCCGGGTCGGCCAGCGGTGGCTCGGGCTCGTATTGGTCCTCTGCACTGAAGTGGCTGTAGCTGCTGGAATCGCTGAACCCGGACGTGTGTTTCCTCCAATTGGGTCCTTCCTGGCTGTAGAAATGGGTAACCTTGGCCCCACTGCTGCGTAGAACGATGTCGGAGCTGTGGAATCGGCGGCGAATGGGCACCACGTCGTCTTCGTCCTGCGGGTAAATGGGTCGAGAATTATTTGGGTACTTCCAGAATGGGACCGACGCGGGTGTATTAGTCCCTGGTTTTAGCGCCTCCAACAGCTCCGCAGACGACGAGGCCGAGGACGACATGGAGCGCTGCGAGCTGCACGGCGAGAGTGACGGAGCGCGCGCCAGCGACGCGCACGGGGACGCGAGCTGCGTCTGCATCTTGGCGTCCTCTCCGATCGCCGGCAGCGCCATGGCGGCGGTAGTCGGTCTCTGGAAGTCTGCGGCTTCTCGCTCGCTTCTTTGACAAGTGACTGGCGGTTTGTATGGGGTACAAATATAATGGGGCGAATCAGAAGTTAGTATGCAAAGATCGATTTAAGCACGCTGATTGGATAAAAGGAATTTTGGACACCTTCCGTTTCGAGTGGTTGCGGGTTGCGTGCGGGTGGCACTGCGTGACATCCACTTCAACTTCGCTTCGCGAGTTGAACTACATGTATCTTGATGCGGGGAATGCGAAGGAAAGCTTTGTCGTTCTGGCGAAAGATGAAACGCTACGAACTTGCCATGTATTTCTTTTTAAAACAATTAAAAGAAACGCTCATGACCCCCCTCTCATTCACATGAAATCCTCTCCGTGTGCAGCTTCTCTTGCTCTCCTGTGGGCGATGGCTGTCCACTTGGACCCCCAGCAAGACTCGAACGTCCCGACCGACGTCCACTTAATGCGCCGCCCCCTCTGGTAGTGAAGGACCTGCCTCACGGCTTCACGATGCTCCCTCGAGATGGCCTGGAACCCACTCGTCTCGAAAGCCTCCATCTCCTCCGTCAGCATGTAGCACGAGAAGACTTGCATGTCTGTGCGGTAGCTTGGGTCTTCGTGAGCAGCGCGTTTGACAGCTTCCAGCGCGGCCATGAAGAGAAGACCAATCCCCGTCGTCGAGCTTGAAGCACGCAGCCGCTTCACAACGTCCCAGCCGGAGTGCTCGGGGAACAGCGTGGCAAAGCCGGCGTGCGTTCCGAGGTTCCAGTCTTCGGTGCCGGCACAGAACACACAGATCTCATTTTCAATGAGTTGCGTGTCAAAGGAAAGCATTTGTTGCTGCAACAGTCGTCCCTCCTGGTCCAGCTCGACTGATACTTCACGTCCTTCAACGTCAAACTCTGCATCGTGGATACGAGGACTTGGTGGCGTTTGCAGCACTTGGTGGCGACTGATAAATCGGATGGCTTCTGCTTTGGTCGGGAAAGAGGCGACGCTGTTTCCTCTGTATCCGAAGGTCTGGCACATGGCTCTCTCCCAGCTCTGGAAGACGCCGACACGCCGACCGACGGCCACCGCAAACCAGACGCCGTTCTGGTTGCGCTGGCGGCGCTTCGAGACGCGGTTGTCTCGAAGACATTGCTCCGCCTCAGCACGCGTCGAGAAGCGCTCGAACTGAGCTGCAGGGTATCCGTGCGTGGCGGACAGTGCCTGCGTCCGCGACCTGAAGACCCCCAATCTGTGACCTACAATTACTGCGTACCACCATTCAGGGCAATCCATCTTGAGCAACTTGGAAAGTGAGCTGAGGAGAACTCATAGATGGGAGAAAGGGCCTCTACATCTTGAAGTCGTTGGTGAACTGCATGGGACGTTGCAGTTAGATGAACCAGAGGAAACTTCTGCCTACTTAACGCAAACAAAATCAGCGTCAGTCGCTACGCACCGCGACTCATGACGGGGACGCTCAAACATTTAAGAACTCGATGTCGACGCTATTCCCCCGAGTAATGCAGAGTGCCTCACAGCATACGCTGGGCCGCAGCAGCTCCACTGTTATCGTTTCCATGGCATCATCACCTTCCGGCAGCATCGAACGATTCGAACTTGGCGCAACCGTAGCGACGACCACTCGCTTCAGCGATGTGAAGATGACCGAGACGCGAACTCCCGTCATGGCGTAGAGGATCGCCCATACGATACGTCAGCAAACAGGAGAACTGTTCTCAACCCCCCAGAACGTCGCGGAATGGGGCTCTTGAGGCAACGTTCTGCTCTTGAGCCAACTCAAAGTCGTTGGCCCCCGTTAAAAGCTGCGACTTGTGCAACCGGTCTCAGTAATCTTCCAGCGGACCAATCAGCGTTGATGCTCCCCCAACGTGGGGTCGGGCATCAATGTAAGCACCGTGATCTCTCTCTGTCCGGTGGTGATCTCTCTCCGCCCCATTAGCGAATCCGCCTCGCCTCGCACAGGTTGGTCTCCCTCCCTCCATCTTACTCCATGAAGCTCTCTACAGCTGCATCTGCCTTGTTCCTCTCTGCATGGGTCGGCCACTGCACCATCGATGCATTGCCCATCGCAGAGGTGACGCTGGACGCCGAGGCCGAGTGCGTGGCTAACGGAGACGCTGCCTGTGTGTCCCCGCAGGACCTGTACGACTCCAGCTCCAGCTTCACGTCTTCCGCCGGCTTCTCCTCTGTCTCCGACAACATGTTCAGCACTCGACGCATCGCCTACAAGTTCATTGCCCGCGAGCAGGGCGAAGGCGTCGGCGCCACGGTGCGACGCTCGCTGGGCTCGCAGCAGCTGCGCAACCTGGACCCGTTCCTGATGCTGGACGAGTTCAACGTCGGCCTGCCCGGCGGCTTCCCCGACCACCCGCACCGCGGTTTCGAGACGGTCACGTACATGCTGCCGACGTCCAAGGGCCACATGCGGCACGAGGACTTTCTGGGCAACAAGGGCGAGCTCCGACCGGGAGATCTGCAGTGGATGACCCCCGGTAAGGGCATTCTCCATGCCGAGATGCCCGCTAATGAAGAGAAGGCGCACGGTCTGCAGCTCTGGATCAACCTGCCCAAGGCCAAGAAGATCATGGAGCCGAGGTACCAGGAGATCAGTCGGGATACGGTGCCGCATGTGTGGGACGACGACAAGAAGGTCGAGGCCATTGTGTTCGCCGGCGAGGTGTTCGGCCAGAAAGGTCCCATCGAGACGGAGGCGCCCGTGACGTACATCCACTTCTTGATGAAGCAGGGCGCCAAGCTCGAGTACAAGATCCCGGACGGACACAACGCGTTCGTCTACACGCTCACTGGCAAGGGCAAGTGCGCGGGTGAAGACGTTGAAGCTCATCATGCTATTGTCTTGGAGCAGAATGGTGACGGCGTGCACGTGACGACGGACGACAAGGACGGCCTGGAGTTTATCGTCATCAGCGGACAGCCGTTGAACGAGCCTGTGGTGCAGTACGGCCCCTTCGTCATGACCTCGGAGGCGGAGATCCACCAGACTATTCGAGACTACCAGAGTGGCGCGAACGGCTTCGAGAACGCGCCCAAGTGGTCGTCGGAGATTGGCAACCGCCGTTGAACGCACCAAATGAAGACACAATGAACAGAGCCACAGTAGCATTTTGATGCAGCACTGCTCTTGAAAGGACCTTCTTGTCTGGCGGGTTATGGCTAGATAGATATCTAGCAAGTAGGAATGCATTGCATGCATCGAGGAACCCACTCAGCCAAATGATCAATACATCTATTATACATGTATCCTATCATACATACTGTAACAGGACTTGGGCAGTCACGGTGTGGTGACCATGGACTCCATGGTCACCACACCGTGACTGCCATGGCATGGAGACGAACAGCGGCACCTCGCTGTGCGGGCCGGGCGACGAGTCGGACGTGGCGAGCGAGAGCGGCAGGTACGGATTCACGATGGAAGGTCACCGGATTCGGACGGGGAACGGGCAACCGTACACGCTAATGACGGCAATTCAGCGAGCGATTAAGACCAAAGGGAGGAGGCAATTTACGTTGTCCGGCGGTCGGCTCTTCCGGTTCAGACTAAATGGAGGAGGCAATTTACGTTGCCCACGGCCTATAATAGGCCATCGGCGGCGTCTCCCGAAGCAATTATTCGCGACAAGTTGCTAATAGCGGAGTAAGCTTCCAGAAAGAAAAAGAAACACACACACACCGCGCAATCTTATCAATAGGGCGTCGAGATTTGGCGCCTCTGGATCTTCTCACTAAGTTTGCAAATTTCTGATGAGGAGGTGTGACGTTGCATCGATTCTCTTCTGCTGTATTTCTCCGTGCCGTATCAAGTCCGTTAATGCACCTCAACGCGGAAGGACAGTGTCGTCTGGTACAGAGGGCGACCCAACCTGGCTAGGCCGAACCTGGTGGTGGGTATTTACGTGGTCCAAGGCGCCACCCAGTTTCCGATGAAGAAAGGTGATAGGACCCGTGCAGATAGTTTCTTTGCAGGGCTCAACTCGCTGCCCTGAGATGACCCCAATCGCCACCAAATTATTTCTCGGGGCGGTAAACCAATGCAGCTGCTGAATCACCAAGTAGCTGACATTGTCCTCTTCCATCTTGAGCATCCCAAACGCCTTTAGAGCCGTGACCTTGTAGTAAAGTCGGCCTACCGATAGCCTCCGAGCATCACCAATCTGCTCCGAGGGTCCAAAGTGGAGCCAACACAACACGGCTCAGTCAAAACCGCCAAAGTGCGGTGCGTTAGCGCCACGTAGATCACCGCAGACGTCACGCGTTCCACGGAGATCAGCCCAAGCACTATCACCACAATGGCGCCGTGGCTGATGAAGCTCCATAAGTAATACGAGACACAAAGCGCCGTGGGCTTCGAGCGTTTCAGGTCTGAACCATTCAAGCCAGACATCAGAAGCTGAAACACGCGAGCACTCACGAACCCCCCCCCCCCCCCCCACGAACGTCGTCTCGTAGCTGAAGAGCACGCGCTTGACTCGCTGCCGCCACTTGTCGCTGAGCCAGTTCATACTCTCGACCATCTCGAACATCAGCAGCATCAAACCGGACAAGTTGTAGCCCAACGACAAGTACTGGATCCGAGTCGTCCAGCCGTCGTTGGCGATGATCAGGAACAAGTCCGTCATGATTCCGTCCACGATCAAGTAGAGCAGCGCCGCCCTGTG
Organism: Phytophthora melonis; assembly: GCA_024211575.1. Classification (NCBI taxonomy): domain Eukaryota; phylum Oomycota; class Peronosporomycetes; order Peronosporales; family Peronosporaceae; genus Phytophthora; species Phytophthora melonis. Next base: position 108,785 of record JAMXKT010000008.1, read on the forward strand.
GTAGTTCCTCGACCCGTGAGCAGACAAGCGCAAGCTCTCCTGCACGAAGATCATCGCCTCTTTTTGGTTGATACCGACGCCCATTTCCGTGCACTTTTGACCATAGCGCCTGCACACCAGATAGCTCCGACGGATCGTGAGGCCGCGATACACCAGCCAGAGTCCGCCCACAACGGCGTACCAGAACGACATCCTTGAGGCCGTGCCCCCCATATCGTTGACCAGAAAGACTCCGTTGATGTCGAATGTCCCCAGAGCCCGTGCGTACGTGTACCCGGTGTTGTCCTTGGTGCAAAACGTCTCTGCGATGCCGTCGAAGAACGAGTAGAACCCAATGCTGCCATGGTACATGTATGAGATGTACGGCAAGCTGTCGTTGGCGCAGGAGGAAGGCGTTCCGTGATATGGAGCTGTGATGCTGCTCCCAATCCAGTACTTCCCGTGGATGTTGTACTGCGGGATGATGCTGTGGCAAACGATGCCGCTCTCCGTCTTGTAGTAGTGCGTAGCCTCGATGTTCCAGAACCCGTCCACAGGACACAGAGACGTCATGTTCGCCACTTCCTTTGGAGTATTGGGGGGAATAACGAGGACATGGGGCAATTTGCGCGGCTTAAGGAAATTGGCATAGCTTCGAGCGTGGAGTGCCAGAGGCACCAGACCCACAATGACATAGCAGTCGATGAGCTACGAACACGCGGTCGTTTATTGCCTTGATTTTCAGGGGTGACGATTGCCGTCGGGTGGGCCCCTTCTCAGACGCCCACCCTCTCTGCAGCATCACGAAGAAGACGAAAATGGCCAAGTGAGTTCGTGCCGACAAGGGGGCGACATGACATGAGACTACGTGAAACGAACGAGGTCTAACTGTGTAATACAGACCAAGATAAAGCACTTTCGCAAACGTTTTCACAGCATTGCAGACAAGGGAGCATGTTTCTCGCCGTCACTCTAACAAAAGCCAGACGCGATCTAGCTTACGACAGACCGCCCAGCTCCAAACCGATGGGCAAGTGATCGCTTCCGACGACACTCCCGCGAATGTACGAAGAGCGCTAAGATAGTATACAATAATGGAAAACAAGCACGACACAGTTAGTTTCAAATGCTCTGTCAAAATAAACCTCTCTGCCAAATCCACTTACCACATTCGGCATGAGCTTCTCGGACACGACGAAGTAGTCCAGCCGCCATCCCTTGTTCTGCGCGCGCATGTTGTGGCGGTAGCCAAAGTACGAGTACTCGACCTTGTCCGGGTGCAGGTGGCGGAACGTGTCGACAAACCCGTTCTCCAAGATGTTGCCGAAGCTCTCGCGCTCCTCGTCCGTGAAGCCGGCGCTGCGCTTGTTGCCCTTGGGGTTGTGGATGTCGATCTCTTGATGAGCGACATTCAGGTCCCCGCACCAGACCACCGGCTTGGTCTTCTCCATCTCCTTCATCTCGCGCAGCATGGCCTTGTCCCACTGGTTGGTGCGGAAGTCCAGGCGCTCCAGCTTGCCCCCGGCATTGGGGACGTACGTGTGCACGAGCCAGAACTTGGGGAACTCGAGCGCCAGGAAGCGTCCTTCCTGGTCCTTGCCCCCGTTGGCGCTCTTGCTCACGCCCTTGGAGTCGTGGTCGCCCACCATGATCTCGTCCTTGACGCTCAGCGGCTTGGTCTTGCTGAAGATGGCCGAGCTGGCGTAACCTTTCTTGACGGCGCAGGACCAGTACTGGTGCTCGTACTGGGGCAGGAAATCCTCGAGCTTCTGGAGCTCGTCGCGGCAGATCTTGGTCTCGCTGAGACAGAAAATGTCGGGGTCCTCCTGGGCCACGTAGGCGCGGAGATGGACACTGTCGTCCCGCTTGAGGACAGCTCGGAGACCATTCACGTTCCACGCAACTATTTTTATTTCAGCGTCGTCCGACCGCTTCGAAACACCGTCAAATGCTGGGAACGCCTCGATTTTCGCCTTTAGGTCGGCGGAAATGGGCTCAGCCGGTAATGGGCGCGCGCGGTCCAGGGATTTTTTACCCTTTTGGCCGGCGAAAAGGGCACCCCACGCGCTCTTGGCGTCAGCCTTGGGCTTGGAGGCCTTCTTGGGGCTGGGCGACGGCTCCGATGCCACCTCGACCGACACCTTTGCAGCTGCGGCAACAGTCTTGCGCTTCTTCTTGGCCGGAGAGGACGCCGTGACGGCCGCCACCGCCTTCTCCGCCGCCACCTGCAGGCGCTTGCTCTGACGCACCATTTTGCCCCGCGGCCACAGAAAAAAACGTTTAATAACAAGTGTAATATATGACTCGGAGATGAGCCCCCGATGTATAATATATGACTATATGCTCCGTGAGAGGAGCCATTTGCTGTTCTCCACGCCGATACAATTAAACGGGGGTGGGCCACAATGCGTGGAGAACAGCGAATGGCTCGTCGGTGTATACTGAAACCAAGTCAAAATCAGCTTCGCGTGTAGAATATATGGCACTTCAGGAGTACGAGCAACCCGTTGGCAACTACCTGAATACAAAAATGCTATAAAACGGCCTTTCTCCTAGAATATCACACGCCAGGGACGGATGAGTACCGCGGATTGTCCCATAAAGAATATCCTAAGTCGGAGCTCCAATAATTGCGTCGAATTTGTAATACGACCTTTGCCCTATCACTACAGAGGAGATTCAGGATGCCCCAAATTGACCTCCCCTTGTGGACGTTCGGTCGAATTGCTGTTATCAAAGTGTTAGCAGCTGAGACTGTGAGCATAAAAACCCAGTGAAATAGCATCTATGGCGCCGACTGCTTCGCCAGGTAGGCGGCGATAGTGGGCTCCGTCTTGCCGTCGCTGCGAGCTTGGGGTATCCGTCCACGTTTGTGATGATGGCATGCAGAGCTTGCACATCGCATCCGCAACAAGCATATCCAACCCGCAGCAGGACTAGTGGTGTGCTCGCTGAGCAACCATAGTGAGGCAGATCCGAACGGGCATCATGGACGGGAGTACACGCAAGGATTCATGCTGGGTTGCTGGAGTAATCTGTATCCAGTAACTGCACCTACAGCTCTACCTGGGCTGCCGCGACAGCAGGAGAGAGCGCTCACAAACTAGCTAAGGTAGTTCACTTTGCATTTTGCATCTAAGCTGATAAGTACACGTTGGCTTAGCGGGAGTCCCAGCTCCCAAGTATCGTGACCACGTCACAAAGTTAACTTTAGTATCGTGTAAACGATGAGAACGCGCAGTGGACGATCGGCTCTAGGTGACCAAGTGGACACCAGCGGCACCATGGAGAACCAATCGGCTACTGAGGCAACTACGGTGAATTCGAGGACGGGCACTTCGACGAACAGCTTCGCGGCTGCAATCCCGGTGACATCGTCTTCCCTTATGCCACCCTACGTTACGGACATCTCGCACCCGGCTTTGGTCAAGTGGACGCGAGAGAGACGTGAGTATGAAGATGCAGTTGAAGCTCGCTGCGCGGCTACGGGTGAAGACAAGGGTAAAGCGTTGAGAAGTGTCAAGAACTCTTTCAACAGGAACTTGTTGGAGACTCTCTGCAAGTTTGAGTGGGGTACGACCGTGGAGGCGAGCAGATCGTTGCTGAGCTCGACAAGATTGTCGGCAATGTCATGAACGACGCTGTGGTGGACGTTGACTCGATTTTTGGCAACAAGTTGAAGATGGATCTACGTGAGCGTGATGTGAAAGCGAGAGTGATTAACTATTTTATGCTCTGTGACGAGATCATCTTGCAGCATGGGCTGGCAAACACTTTTGCGACTACGACGGGAATGAAAGAAAAGTGCCGGCTGTTGAAACAACATCTAGAGCCTGCAGCGCTGAGGGATGCAGTTGATGCGCATCATCGATTGGTGGACAACTCCAGCAAGTCCGATGATCATGCACTATACCTGCTCGTGAAGGAGAAGGCTTTAGAGCAGGAGAAGGTCTTCCAGCTTCTGGTAAAAAGGAAAAAGCTGCCTCCGCCGGCAGTGCAGGGCGGCAAATCTCGTCGAGTCCAGGAGCAGGCGCAACGACCGAAGTAAAAGGAGCAACGTGTCATCAAAGGCCAGGCACGTACCGTACTCGTTCCGAAGTCGAACTCGGCAGCGATTGCAGCGAAGACCAAGCCCATGACCGGGTGTTTCCACTGTGGTAAGGACCATTGGCTGAGTCAATGTACCGAGCTGGACGAGGCTGGCAAGGAGGCGCTGCTGGCAGAACGGAAAGCCAAGCGGGGCACTACGAACGAAAGCAAACGTTTTCGTGCGAAGCGTTTTGACACGCCAGTGAGCAACTCCCGTGACGAACAAGCAACGGTTTTGATCAATGGAGTTCTGGAACTGCCATACTGTGCTGATAGCGGCTGTGACTGGAATGTCATCTCGAGGACGCATGTGAAACAACTTTTACAGCAGGATGACAGCGTCGAGCTCATCAATCTTGACGAAGTGGTTCAGGCACGCGCTGTTGGCGGTGCTGAATTGGCTTCTGCACAAGCGGTGGATCTGAGGCTAACGCTCAATACTGCTGCAGGTCCGGTGCGATGCCAGCACCTTACTCGTTGCATCATTGTCGAGACCGATGAGGATGAGGTCCTTGTAGGCAAGTCTTTGTTGGCCGAACTGGGTATCGATGTGGACCGTCAGCTCGAGTATTTGGCGTGTCGGGAGATCGATGACGACGACTTGCTCGATGATCCTGACGGACTACCAGCATGCAGACCTACAGTTGGAGAGATTGTGACGAACGTTGTGGATGCTCTGGTTCGTGACGCCGTGGATCGAGGCGTGATCGACGAATACACGACTGATCGACTGTATGCAATTATCCGAAGGTATGGCGGATGGAGATTGGAGTTGGGGGATGACCCGCCAGCGCGTGTTCCTCCGCTGAAGATTAGGTTGAAGCCGAACGCCACTCCTTACAGGTGCAAGGTTCGCCAGTACAGCCCCGAAAAATCGGCGTTCCTCGCCGAGTTCAATCGGAAGCTAATGGCACTTGGCTGGGTGTACGAAAACAGAGCGAGTCGCTGGTGCTGTCCCGCGTTACCTGTGAGAAAGCCTGGTACAGATGAATTCAGACAGACCAATGACTACCGACCTCTGAATGCGGTGACGGAACCAATCGCAGGAGTGATGCCAAGTTTGGAGGTTGCATTAGAGCACTGCAAGGGCAAGATGTTCTACGCCGTGTTTGACTTCCTCAAAGGTTTTTGGCAGCTCCCGCTCGATGAGAGCTGTCAGGAGTTCCTGTCTTACATGACCGACAAGGGCATTTTTACTCCGACACGTGTGCCGCAAGGGAGTACAGACGCAGCACTGCATTTCCAGTCAACGATTGAGATGGTGTTGGGCGATTTGGTGGGCATGTCTGTCATAGTCTGGATTGACGACCTGCTCGTTTTTGCGGACACGGCGGAAGAGCTTTTGGAAGCAATTGAGGCAACATTGACACGCTTGGATGAATACGGGTTGATCCTCAATCCTAAGAAGAGCGCCTTATTCCTGACTGAAGTGCGATGGTGTGGAAGGATCATTAACAAGGCTGGCATCGGTCATGACCCCGAACGCATCCAAGCGTTACGTGACATGCCAGTACCGACAACTGCCGCTGAGTTGCAGCAGTTTTTGTGTGCAAGCAATTGGATGCGATCGACTCTGGTAGACTACTCGAGAGTGGCCAGACCTCTGCAGGAGTGCCTAGATCGCGCTCTGAGCGGCACAAAAAAGACAAAGAGGGCCGCTGCGGGGATAAAACTGGAGCTCATGGATGACGAACTGAGAGCATACTCCGAAGTGAAGGATTTACTTGGCAATTCAGCGATGCTGGCTTTTCCTGACCCTGCAAAACAGCTATGCGTGCTGTCAGACGCGTCAGATTCTGGTTGGGGACTGGTAGTCACGCAAGTGAGTCAGTGGCAACCGGACGTACCGATTCACGAGCAAATGCATGAACTCCTGGTCTGCATGGGAGGCAGCTTTACTGGATCGGCGCTCAACTGGAGCGTGATCGAAAAGGAATCGTTCCCGATTGTGCAGGCATGTGAGAAGTTGGAATACCTGCTTTTGCGACCACAGGGCTTTCGACTATACTGTGACCACCGGAACATCATCTACCTGTTCTGCCCTGGGAAAGAGCTCAAAAAGCACGTGAGGGGAAAATTACTGCGCTGGTCGACGAAGCTCTTGGAGTACCGCTATACCATTGAGCATATTGAAGGGGTCCACAACGTGTGGGCGGATCTGATATCAAGGTGGGGTGGCCGAGCACTACCGGCAGCACGTTGCAACGCGGTGAAGCGTTTCACACGATCTAAGAGGACATCTGCAGCGACCAAAGGTGACAAGAAACTAGTACTATGACTCCACTGCGTCCTCTAGACGAAGACAACTTCGTGTGGCCCACCATTGAGGAGATTGGTCGCGAGCAAGCCCGACACATGGCTCCATCGGGGGCAACCCTCGATGATGATGATTTGTGGCGTATGAGTGGAGTGATTTGGATACCGAGTGGGGCTACAGACCTGACCCGCAGACTGCTCATTATTGCACATTGTGGTCGCAACGGGCACCGCGGCATGCATGTGACGCAGAATCACATTCGCCGGTTGTTCTACATTACTGGTCTCGACGTGATTGTGCGCGACTTCTGCTCGAAGTGCTTGCTTTGCCTGCATGTGAAGGGTGGGGTTATCATTCCTCGGCCATTCAGCGAGACCCATCACACGTTTGAACGCAATGAGACTCTGCACTGGGACTTTTTGACACTCGGTGAATCTTTTGGTACATCTCGCTACGCTCTAGTTCTTAAGGACGAGGCGACGCATTTTGTCGAGCTAGTGGCTTGTGATAGCCCGACTTCGGAGGTGGCTGCGAGTGCGATCTTGGATTGGTACAGTCGCTTCGGAGTGGCTACTGTATGGGTGAGCGACACGGGATCACACTTTAAAAGCAAGGTGGTTGCTGAGCTCAGTCGGCGACTCAAAGGACGTCAAGAATTTATCCTCGCATACTCGCCTTGGAAGAATGGCTCTGTGGAGCGTGTGAACCGAGATATTTTGCAAGTGCTGAAAGCTTTGGCACTGGAGTTCAAAGTAAGCATCCACGACTGGCCCTACCTGCTACCACTAGTGCAGTCGAGCATTAACCACTCGCCCGTACCGTCACTCGCCAACCGTGCTCCAATCGAGCTGTTCACTGGATTGCCGTGCCCGAGCGCATTGGACACAGTTTTCTTTCCGGGGGAGAAGGGGCGTGGCCGAGTGGCTACATTGGACCAGCTCCGCCCTAGCACGGAGCAGCAGCTCACCAAGCTGCGAGAAGACATCAGGGACATGCACAAAGCTGTACAAGCAGAGCGCGAGCGCCAAGCCCAGAGGTACCGAGGGCGACCACACTACGAGCAAGCAGTGAACTTTTTCGGTCGGCGACTACGTGTTGAGGTCACGTGTCGACGAGAAGTTGCACGCAAACAAGCTGCGTGTGATGTGGGTCGGCCCTTACCGTGTGGTTGGCAGCGCTGACTACTACTTCACGGTGGAGCACCTGGTCAACGGTAGCACGATGGACGTGCACCCATCTCGGCTAAAGATGTACGCTGATGACTCGCTCAATATCACTGAGGAGCTCATCGACCACATCGCTTCACAAGGAACGCTGCTCGCTGTGGAAGCGATTGTGGAGCACAGGATGAACACAGACATGAACGCATACGAGGTGAAGGTAAAGTGGCTGGGTCTCGAGACGATCGAGGACTCCTGGGAACCCCTGAAGACGATGAGTGAGGATGTCCCCCAACTACTTCTACAGTATGCAACAACAACAAGTGACGATGGATTCCTACGCGCCGTGACGTCCGCTAACGATTCGAAGCAGTCCCAACGCTCAACTTGCCGCAGAAGCTGAGCTATGACAAGAACCCTTGCAACCTGATGATCGGTTTTGGGAGGATAGCAGTCTTGCTCATGCCCCACGTTGAGTTGGCCTCCATGGCAATGGGAACGTGCATGGATAATATGGAATACAATGCGTATGAAGTCTGAAGTACTTGCGAGCCATTGCAGCAAAGAAATCGGAGTTCAACCATTTCGGGTCCTATGATTGGACAAAACCCCGGATTCTGGTTTATGATTGGGTAGTGGTGAATCGTTGCAAATCTTCCGAAGAGCAACCTGTAACACTTCAACGCGTTGAAGTTGGTGCACCGTCTCTGGACCACATGCGACGAGACAGATCGACTGGAGCAATGAAGCGACGAAACCTGCAGCGGAGTTGGTAAGCTTGGGGGGCAGTGTGATGATGGCATGCAGAGCTTGCACATCGCATCCGCAACAAGCATATCCAACCCGCAGCAGGACTAGTGGTGTGCTCGCTGAGCAACCATAGTGAGGCAGATCCGAACGGGCATCATGGACGGGAGTACACGCAAGGATTCATGCTGGGTTGCTGGAGTAATCTGTATCCAGTAACTGCACCTACAGCTCTACCTGGGCTGCCGCGACGGCAGGAGAGAGCGCTCACAAACTAGCTAAGGTAGTTCACTTTGCATTTTGCATCTAAGCTGATAAGTACACGTTGGCTTAGCGGGAGTCCCAGCTCCCAAGTATCGTGACCACGTCACAACGTTGAAGTCCGGGAAGACAGACTTGATCTTGTTCTCCGTGACGTCGAATAGCTGCGGGTCGGCGTACGAGATCGTGTCGCCGAGCACGAACTTGCCCGCCACGAGCTTCTCAAAGGTAGAGAGCTACGTCGGCACCGTCTCCTCGATGGAGACCTTCTTCTTCTGGGCCTTTTCGGTTTCGTCCTCCGACTTCCGCATGAAGTCCATGAACGGAGCGTCCAGGTCGCACAGCGAAGAGGAGAACATGTCAGCCTTCCGGGCCTCGGGTAGAGGCCAGCGAGCCTAGCGGAGTAGCGAGTCATCGCTATGCTCTGGTGTGGTGGAGCGAGAAGGAAGTTTCCGGAAGTCGGAAGTCTTCAATCGAGGTAAATGTGATCTCCCGCAACAGTGACATCGAGCTCCAGGAAGAGTGACCCCGCAGAAGATGATCGGGCTCAAGCATCATCAGCTTAGGGAGGGATGACGTCGATCTCGGGTATAGAGTGATGATCTGGTACCCGGATTGCGTCGACATCCTACAGAGAGCCGGTGGCGCCACCAATGAAGCCGAGGGAGCCAGAGAGCACGCGGCGGGACCATAGGAGAGCAAGGGAAGATAGGACAAGGACTTAGGCAAAGCTAATACTGAGGAGAGTTGTTTTCACCTTCTACTGATCAAGTGGTCTTCGCCTTCGCACTACCGGGCACGGGATATACTTTGGCCCACCCGACGCAACGCAAGCCGACTCCAGCCTCAAGATCAAGGAACCCCGGACGCCAGGATAGCTTGGCCCAGCGTCCGCCAACCCTCACTTCGACCCACCGCTAGAGGAAGCGGCAAGCAAGGAAAGGCAAAGGAAGGTCACACACCGACCCCAAGGCAACCCCAGGCCAAGATCACGTCTGGCCGGCGCGTAACGATCCAGGCAACCCCCAGATCGTAACCGCCACAACTACTCCGGCGCAGCGTGAAGCATATCCGCGCTGCTGCCACAAGTTCCCGCTGTCCGCCAGACAGTCCAAGACTCGACCCCAAGCGCGTCTTCCGAGATCATCCGAAGAGCGATCCAGCCCACCGACGGGTACACAAGGTGAGGATCAGCAACTTCACGGGAGATCGGAGTACCCCCTCCGTTAGTCGGCAGTTCGGGCACCGTGTGCAAGAGGACCCCGCGATCTGCAAATTTCGCGGAGCCGCTTCGCCACAATGGTGCGCGTGCCCGGATCTTTGGATGACTCGGGATTTCACCGTGAGTCCCTCCAAGAGGATGCGCAAGCTGAGTTTGGACAAGGGAATGAAGCGTCGACGGAGATCGGATCGCCATCGACGCCGTTGAAACACGATCGATCCGCGGATCGGTAGAGCCTATGGAGGAGCTCTACCGACGGAACAGAGGAAGGTCCGGCGACGGACCTAGAAGAAAAGCCTCAACCTCCTCCCCAGGTCCCTTCAGGGACCCCGCAGGTCTCGATGCGAATCGTGACCTGCCGGACGAAAGTCCACCGGCACAAGCCGGAACCCAACCGCCCAGTGTTAGATCAGCCAAGAAAAAACCTGCGAGATCGAAATCATCGCGGAAGAAGATGAAGGCTCCAGACTCCGACGCGGACGATCGAGCCGATCTCGCGCTGAGCGTGACCGAAGATCAAGTGGCTACAGCATACTACACGAGGGAGCTGCACGCCTTCCTGCTGCAGGACGACGTGATGAAGCTCCTCCGACCAAAGCTCCTCGGTGATCTTACGGGGCCAGTGTCACAACCGGCCCCGGGATCGGACAAGTTGGATGCCGTTCAGACTTTGCTACGGCTGTTTAAGGAAGTTGGTATCATTGCAGGAATCTTGGATGCGGAGAGCCTGTTTGATCTGAAGCTCAGCACGATCCAGAACTCGGCACAGAAGCTGTTCCTGCTACTGAAGCCGTTGGTCGGTGAACCGAAGCAACCCTCGAGAGAAGCATCAAGATCGCCCAAGAAGGTATCGAGATCAACACCAGTCACGCCGGATCATCCGCTTCCCAACCCAGGTGACCAGACGGCGACGTCGTCTCCATACGTATCGGCGACGGAAGAGGTGGACTCTGACAGTGTGGATGACCCGCCTACACGCATGACGTTGGGACCCTCAGGTGCTGCTATGTTGCGAAGTCGAGCGGAGCGGGCCGAGCGCGAGGTGACGGTGCCAACTCGAGAGCCGAAGATCGCAACAACGTCAGTGCGCCACTCTCCGGAAAAGCTTGAGTCGTTCTTCCAAGCGGCCATGGAACGCTTTCTGAAGGAACAACAGCTGCCGATTACCGCGCAGAAGTCACAGCCGACTGGGGATCAAGATGTGGAGATGGAGTCTGTTGGATCACCAAACCGACATTCTTCGTCATGGGAGTTCGACCCCGACGACCTTGATCTAGAGCGACCTGTGCGCGCGGCGATCGCAGCGACAGCTTCTACGTCAACCGGAACCACCGGTGCGGCACCACGCATCCGCGTGTCTGCTATGTCAGAGCTGAAGGATTTTTCGGGGAAGGATGGTGACGAAGACCGAGCTCGATCTTGGGTCAGCAAGGTAAAGTCGTCCTTCGTTCGCGACCAAGCGCCCGATGATGAGAAGTGCCTGGTATTTGGCGATCTACTCACGGGTCCAGCGCGAAACTGGTACCGTCAGCTGAGTCGGACAACTCGCGCCACGTGGAAGGACTTGCTACAGAGCTTCCAGATCCAGTACTGTGGACGTGGTGTCTCGGTTGCCCGCCAGTATTATCATGCTCGGAAACGATCTGATGAGTCGCTTCTGGAATACCTTCATCGACTTAACGTTGCAGGTCTGCGGACGCGCCTGCAAGTCAAGGACGGGCCGCCGGATGTGCGTCGCGAGCATGTGGAGCATTTTATCGAGACTTTGGATGATCGTGATCTAGCGGACCAGCTTGCCCTACTCCGGATCCCCGATGCGGACACTCTGGACGAGGTTCTGCGATCTCGCCAGCGTGCCAAAGCGCGACAGAGCAAGACTGTGTACGGCTCGATTAAACCTCGTGTGAAGCCGCAGGCCGCCGCTGGTGCCCGCGCGGTACGGGCGATCCAAGTGCAGAGCGACAGCAGCGACTCGGATGCAGGATCTAGTGGAACAGAGGAGAATGGAGATCTGCGCCGGGTGTATGTTGCCAGAGCCAGTGACGGTGAAGTAATGACTGAGAGTCACCCCTCCGACCAAGACCGGCGTCCGCTGGATCAAGAGCGGAATCGTCAAGATCGTCGATCGGGACACTACTCGAAACCGAAAGACATGGGGGCGCCCTTTCAGCGGTGCAGTCATTGTGGATCTACCAAGCACGGTGATCTGGGATGCTGGAAACGACTGACGTGCGAGAAGTGTGGCAAGCGTGGTCATCCGTCAGACCGCTGCCTTTTCGTCTGCAAAGCCTGCGGAGAAATCCATGACGAAGGAAGCTGCCCGATGGAGGAATTTTACAACTTGATCCGCCAGTGGTACAATCCCACCAAGCACGGAGGCATGTTGCCCGAGTCCGCGGAGAAGATGTTAAACTAGGACGCTCGCCGGGTTGGAATCCGGTACGAGACGAGCGTTCTCAGTTCTGCATCTTTGCGTATGTCGAGAAGCAGTCGCAGTCGACTGTAAGCAAACTCATCGACAATACATGTGATCTTCGAAAGAAACCTACGGCCACCGTATCAAGTCTTCACCAAGTTGATGAATACTCAAGATCGAGTGTGAAGATGGCTTTGGACGTCGCGTTGGGAGAATCGCGTGGTTATTGGAAATACCATGTGCCCGACAAGAAGTTCAAGCAAGCGAAAGCTGTGGGCAAGATCAACAACGAAAAAGCCACTCTGTTGTTTGACAGTGGTGCCGAAGTGTCTATTCTAGACACCGCCTTTGCTCGTAAGGTGGGGTGCTACATTGATGAAAGTCAGACATTGGAGTGTGAAGGTGTTGGAAAATCTCCATACTTGGCGGAAGGACGTGCACGGCTCAAAATCACACTCGCTGGATCGCTGGTGTATTTCTTCGATGTCTGGGTGGGACCGCCGACCGGTGGCCAAGACTTGATCCTCGGCATGGACTTCATGGTGCCGGCCGGAATCCGCCTCGATCTAGCCGACGGAACTATCTGCCTGCCGGACGAGGTGCGAATTCAGCTTGCTGGAAGACGTCCGCTCTACGGTGACAAGGTCGAGCAAGTGAACCTGACCGACTATCGCGAGATCGATGTGGCCAGATCAACCGAAGTGAAGCTGCGCGTGAGATCAACGGAACGTCAGAAACTCTGGGTTACGCGCGGCGACCGATGGGTGCCTACCGTGACTGGTGGTCCAGGCGAGACCTGCTACCTACAACTGACGAATGTGAGCGATCGCAAGTTAGTGTTGCATCAAGGCACACGACTCGCGATGTGGTTGTCCGGGGATCGAGTGCCGCGCTTACCTGGGTATGTCTCCGTCGGATCGCGCCGGTATGCCGAGTGGCAGAACTTGGCGTACCAAGCAACCACCGACGCTACCAAGGACGTGCCTGGGCCCACCGACGTGCAAGGGCCTGCTGTGGATCGGCCGCAGTACACAACGCCGACCGCGATCTTGGCCCGCCCGGCGACGCGGCCGGAGGTGACAACAGTACGTGCCGAATGGGAGTCGCCCAAGAACCCCGACGATGCCAACCCGGAAGGGTCGCATGACGACCCCATCGCGTCTCAAGCGATGCCCAGCAGCGACGACGAACCGAAGAACATCGACGAAAACGGCGCGGAAGAAACGCGCCATGATTTCGCCATGTCGCAGGGGGCGGACAGGCCATCGGGTGATTACGACGCTGAATACCCGGTCTGCGACACGGAATGTTTGGATGAACGCGTCCCGTTGGTGCGACGGGGGACGTCTAATCAAGATCGAGTGGTTGCGACAGACACAAATCAGGCGTCTCATCAGGATTACGGTGGTGCGACAGGCGCAAATCAGGCGTCTCATCAGGATTACGGTGGTGCGGCAGGCGCAAATCAGGCGTCTAATCAAGATCGACGGGTCGTAACGGACGAAAACCCAGCGACTTCCTGTGACGTCGGAACGGCGCGTAAACCCACGCCCACGAGTGATCTTGAAGTTGATACGCGCCCAAGACCAGTCGAATCAGAAGATCCTGAAGTGTGCATGACGGAAGGTGGTGATCTTTACGCGGAAGACATCGAAGGTCAAATGGCGGTGCTCCCAGAGTTCACCACGACTGAGGAAGTCGCGATCACCGACATCCAAGTTGGAGATCCTGACGAAAACACGCCGGAGGAAATTGACCGGCTGCGGCAGATCATCTGGCGACGGAAGCACTTGCTGATGGGAAAGGGCAACGCCTTACCACCGGCCGCAAAAGGTGCGATCTGTGACATTGATGTCGGAAATGCGAAACCAGTTGCTCAACGGTGCCGTAAGGTGGCGCCGCAGTTCCGCGAGAAGCTGGAGCAGCTAATCAAGGGACTCCTGTCGGCCAAGATGATCAAGATCTCGACATCCCCTTGGGCGTCACCAATCGTGGTGATTGTCAAGAAGAACAGAGTTGACATCAGACTCTGTATTGACTACCGTCTGGTCAACAGTCTGACGCGCTTGATGGTCTACCCGATGCCGCTGATCAACGATCTCCTCGAGGACCTCGACAAGGTGCTCTGGTATTGCTCGCTAGACATGGCCAGCGGTTTCTGGGTGGTGACGATGACAGATCGAGCTCGTGCGATCTCCGCGTTCATCACTCCCTGGGGACTGTATGAGTGGAATCGAATGCCATTTGGACTGAAGAACGCACCGCAGATCTATCAGCGGCTGATCGACAATGCACTCTACGGTTTCCTCAAGATCACGGACAACCAAAATCGACAGGGCCAGCTCGACTTGTTCAAGGATGGAGAACCGAACGATGAGCAGAAGACCTCTGTCCTTGGTCGCCGATCTTATATCGATGATATCTTGGTTACGGCTGGTTCGTGGGATACGCTGTGCGAGAAAGTGGAGAAGCTGCTAGATGTCTGCGAGGAATGGAACTTGTCGATCAGCGTGGCCAAGAGCTTCTGGGGGTTGAAGAAGGTCGACTACTTGGGACATCGAGTGTCGGCGGAAGGCTTGGAGGCTCACCCGAAGGATTTATCGGCTTTGGCCAACCTGCCGTTCCCGACCACCCTGAGATCGATGCAGTCGTTCTTAGGCAGCCTCAACTACTACAGTAGGTTCATCGAGGACTTCGCGATTTACGCTTCAGTGCTGTACGAACTCCGCGAGGCCGACTTCTACGAAATCGCCAGGAAAACGAAGATCGAGGCCAGCGCAGATGGTGTCGAAGATGATAAGCACCAAACTGACAGTGACAAGTGGGGCCGAGCCATCACGGCATTTACGGTGTTGAAGGACAAGATCGTGAAGGCGCCGATCCTGCAGCACTTCGACCCAGATCGGGAACCGGTGGTCATAGTGTACGCCAGCAAGTGGGCGATCTCTGCGGCATTGATGCAGGAGCACGAGGGGGTGTACAAGCCAGTCGCCTTCACTAGCCGGACGCTCAAGCCGAACGAGATCAACTACGGAATGGTGGATAAGGAGGTGTTGGCGCTGCTCAGAATGCTGGATGTCTGCTACACGCAACTGGTCACAAGATCGATCAAGGTCCTGACCAGATACTCGACGTTGGCGTGGCTGGTGCACTCATCCGGCCTGCAAGGACGCCTCGGACGCTGGGCAGCGCTACTGTCGTCATGGACACTGGAGATTGTGAAGTGCACAAAGAGAGAAGACGAGATCTTGGGTGTGCTAGCCGCAAGCATAACGCCACGCGAGAAAGTCGACGCCATCTTGACGTCGATCTCCCACAGGAAGCAGCCGCGACAAACGATCACGATGCCGCCACCCACGGTAGAGGCTGATGAAAAGCTGCTGGTGGTTAGCTTCGACGGATCGGCTCGTGTGAAACGAAGTGGGGGTGCATACAGCGCGATTGTGTGGGGATTGCCGGAATGGAGAGTGATCTCGGCCGCTTCGGAGTACCAGATTGATCTTACGGTGAACGAGGCGGAGTATCACGGTTTGTTGCTTTGTTTCGATCTCCTGGCCACCCAGGACAGGGACGCCGCCTGATCATCTGCGGAGACTCCAACCTGGTCATTCGACAGATGCGCGGCGAGATCGAGTGCAAGGCTCCGAGTTTGCTGTTGCTGCGCCAGAAGGCTATGGAGCAGTTGCGATCGTGGCCCAACCACGAGTTCCTCCACATGAAGCGGGATTGGAATCAGAGTGCAGATCGACTGGCAAGTGCCGCCCTCCAGCGAGAAGGTGGCACGGTGATCACCTCGGACGAAGAGCGCGAGAACTTGAGGACGCTGAATCGACTAGACGAATTGTTAGTCCCGCGACCCGACACGACTGTGGTCAAGATCGCGGCAGTTACGAGATCCAGACGGAGGGCAGCCCCAGAAGTGTTGCAGGAATCGATTGTGCAGCGAATGCGGACGGAGCGCATCTGCCACGCGCAGAACGAAGAGAAGTGGATTGTCGATCTCAAGAAGTATCTACTTGGGGACGTGCAGGACCTGACCTCCGCGGAAGCAAAGATGTGTGCTAAACTCGCAGAAGATTACGAGATCGACGAGGCGAGTCTGCTGTTCTATTGTCCACCGTCGAAGCGCTCGAATGAGGATCGTGATCTCGTGATGCGGTTGGTGATCCCGGAGACCCTGCAACAGGACTTCCTGCACCATTACCACTCGAGTCTGGAAGGAGGCCACCAGGGCATCGGGAGAACCTATCAGAGGATCCGAGCTCATTTCCACTGGAGAGGACTCTACCAGAGTGTGCAACGTTATGTGGGTCAATGCGTGGACTGTGAGACGGGTAAAGGAAGGCCGACTGCACAAGGAGAGTCACCTGGTAACCTCCAAGCCACCTACCCGTTCCAGATCATTGCCATGGACCATATCCCGTCACTGCCCAAGTCGTACAAGGGGAACACAGAACTATTGATCTGGATCGATCTTTTCACTGGGTTCGTGATTGCGAAGGCCAGTTCGTCGCGGACAGCTCAAACGATCGCTGAAAACTACGAGGAGTGCGTGTTCCGCCGATTTGGCGCCAGCGAGGCGATAAGACACGACCGCGAACCTGGATTCATGTCAGACTTCTTCAGATCGTTCAACAAGATTATCGGTCAGAGGCAAAGGGCAACTATGGCGTATCGGCCTCAGGCCAATGGCACCGCGGAGAGGATGGTACAGACGCTCACTCGCGCCCTGAAGATGTACGTCGAAGACGTCAACCAGCGAGACTGGGACGAGTACGCGGAACGCCTCACGTTTGCGCTCAACACGGCCCAAGATCGGATTCGTGGAGATACACCTTTCTATTTGGTCCACGGCTGTGACCCTCGTTCTACGTTGGAGGCGATGGTACCGCTTGGATCAACGCGCCGGCGAGATCGACAGCCTCGCAGATGGCGTTACCATGTTCAGAAGCAGTATCAGCAGGCCCGGCAGCAAGTCAATGAGCGGCTACGAGAGGCCATTCGGGATCGAGCTGACCAACACAACGAAACCGTGCGTCCACTCGAGATTGAGGTTGGAATGCAGGTGTGGCTGTATCTCGACCGGGTTAAGGAGGGCTATGCCCGCAAACTTGCGCACATGTGGCATGGCCCATTCCGGGTGGCTAAAGTCATCGACACCTACGCCGTGCGTCTCGAGATCGCCGGAACCGAATATCGACTGTTCCCAGTGGTACACATCTCTAAGCTGAAGCCTGTGCGCGTCTTCCCAGACCGACCGAGCCTCACCCTCGCGACTCAGGCCCAAGATCGCTTCGATTTTGATGAGGCACTGCTACCCGAAGATAGTTGGGAAGCAAATCTCGACGACGACGAGTATGAAGTGGAGCGTATTGCCGATATGCGATCTGGACGGCGTACTCGGTATGGACGGGTGCTACGGGAGTTCTTGGTGTACTGGAAAGGATATGACGAGCCATCGTGGGTCGACGAGGCTGACCTGAACTGTGGAGCGCTGTTGCATGACTACTTGCGCGAGCGAGTGCATCGAAATCGCTTCGAAGTTATGCAGTCGCACGAAGAGCAGTAGTGCGGCGAGATCGTGCACCGAGTTGGTCGACGCACGAGGCAACGAGGCGAAGGGCTTGCGGGGAGGTAGCAAGTCAGGAGGAATGGAGGTGTATGAGTTTGTATGGATCAGTCAGCCTTGAGGCACTCTGTGTCGGGACTGACTGCGTGGTCCGCGATGAAGAGATCACGCACCAGAAGGTGGAAAAGAGGATGTCAAGTATGGAGTGTGCAGGCCCTGACGAAAGATCGGTGCGGAGAAAACTAAATGCAGAAGACAGACAAGAAGACGGGAGATGAGGATCGCGAGTTCGATTGAGTTACGTAAAGTGAAGGGACGGCGCCACATACCTACTGGGCAACGAGGAACTTATCTGGGAGGCGAGCGATCTGCATGGCAGGATGAGCACTCGGTTGCTGGCGGAACTGAGTACGCCACGGCTCTTCGCGGTCGACGATCTCGAGTGCATCAGCCAATGTTTGCGTGTCGTTATCCACTCGTGGAAACCATTCTTTCAGATCGCGTGGCTTGGGGAAGTGCAGGAAGAACGGGTCCAACAGGATGTCGAGATCGCACCTACGAAGGCGCAGCGCGGGAATCAAGTGCTTGCGCAAGAACCTCCGCCACGCCACCCCAGCACGGCTCCGCCGCTGACGGCGCTCCTCATGATACGCCGCGAGTCGAGGATCCGCTAGCATCATCGCGTCGGAGATCGGAAAGAAGTGGGTCGACTCCCAGAACGCGAGGAAATGCCGCTGCTCGAGATCGAGATACGCATCGACGAACCCCGCTGGCAGCTGATGGGACATGAACGTCAGCGGCGACTCATCTGTATCCATGACTGACTGACCAAGGCGGAGGATCGGCACGCAGCAACGCATCGACGGCAGCACCGGTGATGAGATGTTCATACGTACTGGGATGCGGATGTGATTCAGGGTCGATCTCTGGAAATAGCCATTCGGACACGTTAACCAGCAGCTTGCCCAGTACGCGGACGTCAATCTCCGCCACTCGTAGGTGGCTCACGGTCTCACAGTCCCACGGGATCACCTCGGACTGACGAAAGGGGCGAAGGTGCCGGTATCCGGGGATCCACTGCGTGCGTGGCACCGTCGTCGGCCTGAGGGTCGCGTCGTCCACTTCGGCAATTGCCCGCTCGGCGTCTTCGATCTCGTCTTCGCGCTCGACGTCTGGGTTCTGAGTGCTGTCTTGATCAGGACCTTGATCTTGGGTAATTGCTTCACGATCTCCCTCACGGCCATCCTCACTCTCACGGTCACCCTCTGACCCATCGTCGGCATCTCGCGGAGCCTCGGATGCATCCTGGGGAGGAGGATCACTTGTCGCGCCTTCTCGGTCACTAGACTCGTCCGAAGAGCCGCCCGGTGAGTCTCCCGCTCCAGCTGAGCTCAGATCGATAGGCCGACTCAACGATCCAGTCGCAGTCGTAGAAGATCGCCGGTGCTCGGAGCGTGAACGTGAAAGGGCGGCTCGTGACTCCTCTTCGAACCCCTCGGCGCCAGCGTCCATGTCGTCCTGGGCCTCCGGTGACAATGGAAGTTGCCGGGGAGAGGCATCTTGGTGTTCGGGTGTCGCATCACGGATCTCGACCTCGGAGGCGTCCGCCGCCGTATCGGCGTCAGCGGCCGTGTCAGTGTGGCGGGACGATCTGGAAGAGGCTAAACGCTTGCGAGGCGGAGATCGCGAACGGGACGGCGCACCCCGACGAGGAGCAGACGAGGATCTTGAGGTCTTGCGCGCTCGCCCCGAAACCGGAGATTCACTGATGGCTGGAGGCATAGCGCGTGCTTCACCGGAGGCAGCTGGAGGGCTGGACACCGGCACGGTGAAAGAAGATGGCGCTGGGAGTCCCACGTCTTGTCCCATGGCCGCCGCCACGGAAGAGTATCTCGTGTACGCCTCCGTGTAGCTGTTATGGAGAGACTGATAGCTCGCTGAAACCGCATCCTGCGTCTGATGAAGCCTTTCCAGCTCGCGTTGGGCGTCAACAAGCAGCCGGCCCGCGACGTGGCTAGTGTCGATCCATTGCGTGAGCCGTTGCTCTAAATGAGCAGTGTTAGATCGCATGGAGTCGACGTGAGCCTCTACAAGCGTTCAGACAAACAAGATCAACGGTCGGTCAGCAAGTGACGTCAAAGCGAACAAGACAACAATGTCGGAGGAACTTACGCAAGTCGTGGAGCTCGGTCCTCCTCTTGAGATGGCGCTCGGTCTCCATCTGACGCATCTCCTCGACGCGGGTAAGCTGGCGTTGCGCTTCGCGGAGACTGCCTTGGAGGCTGTCCCGCTCTTCACGAAGTCGAGAAATCCGGCGAGTTTGGGAGTCGATCTGCCCGCGTAGTTGGCCGACCGCCTCTTCCAGGGCACCTTCCGATCGCTCTAGCGCGTCACAGCGCTGTCGTGTCGCCTGATGGGCGCGACGAAGCCGCAGCAACTCGTGATCTTGGGTTTGGAGTCGCCGCGCTAATGCTGGGGTGGTACGGGACCGATATCGGGATGGTTGGTCACGGCAGCGATCTGGGCCTCTAAGGAAGCCACTCGGTCGAGGAGCTGCCGGATAGTGGCGTCAGAAGTCGCCCGCAATCGATCCATCTCCTCCTGGGTCCTGGCGGCCGCCTCCACTCTCTCCTCCAAGGCCTCTACGTCCAAATTGCGCGATACCAACAGTGAGTTCGATAACTGAAGTTCGTGAAGCAGCCGATCTTGGCGTTCCTGGCAGCGGTGAGCGAGGGATTGGACAGCAGAAGTAGAGGAGTCGATCTGGCGGTGGAGCTCATTCGAATGGCGAAGTGCGGCGACATGCGCCCGTTGGAGCTCCGAGTGCTCAGCCTCCAACTGGATATCAGCGTCGCCATGCGCGAGCGCCCCCTCTACCTGACGGAGCGAGGCTTGGATCGACTGGAGCGAGTTGTGGATCAACGTCCGGTCGAGGCGAGGCCGATCTAAGCGGACGGTTGGGGCAGTGGCAATCTGTGCGCATGTCCGGCAGGGAGGCGGACGATCTTCCGGATTTCCGACGCCCACGCCGGGGCCAGCGACTGCGGCAAGTAGTGCCAAACCGGTCACCGAAGGCCCTGCCGCCGATGAGCCAGTGCTTGGAGATCTGGGTGACAGCGATCTGGAAGGAGTAGCGCCTACGCTAGCAGGTGGAAGCCGCGACGGTGGAGACGGCGCTGCTTGAGGCGAAGACGGAGAAGGCGGCGTGGAATGCGCCGGACCACGAGGCGCTGACGAAGCTTGATCCGGGGACGTTCGCCCGAAGCCAGCCCATCAGGGGCTGAAGACATGGAGCGCGATCGTGAGCGCAACACAGGGAGACGGAGTGGAGATTGACGACGGGTGCAGCGAGTGGATGCCGTTGTGCGACCTCCGCTCGTGCAGGGGACGATTGTGGTGGAGCGAGAAGGAAGTTTCCGGAAGTCGGAAGTCTTCAATCGAGGTAAATGTGATCTCCCGCAACAGTGACATCGAGCTCCAGGAAGAGTGACCCCGCAGAAGATGATCGGGCTCAAGCATCATCAGCTTAGGGAGGGATGACGTCGATCTCGGGTATAGAGTGATGATCTGGTACCCGGATTGCGTCGACATCCTACAGAGAGCCGGTGGCGCCACCAATGAAGCCGAGGGAGCCAGAGAGCACGCGGCGGGACCATAGGAGAGCAAGGGAAGATAGGACAAGGACTTAGGCAAAGCTAATACTGAGGAGAGTTGTTTTCACCTTCTACTGATCAAGTGGTCTTCGCCTTCGCACTACCGGGCACGGGATATACTTTGGCCCACCCGACGCAACGCAAGCCGACTCCAGCCTCAAGATCAAGGAACCCCGGACGCCAGGATAGCTTGGCCCAGCGTCCGCCAACCCTCACTTCGACCCACCGCTAGAGGAAGCGGCAAGCAAGGAAAGGCAAAGGAAGGTCACACACCGACCCCAAGGCAACCCCAGGCCAAGATCACGTCTGGCCGGCGCGTAACGATCCAGGCAACCCCAGATCGTAACCGCCACAACTACTCCGGCGCAGCGTGAAGCATATCCGCGCTGCTGCCACAAGTTCCCGCTGTCCGCCAGACAGTCCAAGACTCGACCCCAAGCGCGTCTTCCGAGATCATCCGAAGAGCGATCCAGCCCACCGACGGGTACACAAGGTGAGGATCAGCAACTTCACGGGAGATCGGAGTACCCCCTCCGTTAGTCGGCAGTTCGGGCACCGTGTGCAAGAGGACCCCCGCGATCTGCAAATTTCGCGGAGCCGCTTCGCCACACTGGGAGTAAACGGAGCCATCAACCTCCAGAATCGGCACCTGGCCCAACGGGAGTTTGGACTTCATTGCCTCGTGGGCCTCAAGCGAGATTCGCTCATCCGCGAAGGCCACGTTGCCAAAGTTGAAGAGCATGCGCGTGAGCTCAGCGTAGCCCTTGCTGTCGGAGCAAGTGAGCTTGATTTTGGGCTGAATCATGGGTGGACCTTGAGGGCTTCGGAGTGACTTGAGGCGAGCGGAGAGAATTTGCGAATGAGCTCGTTGCCGTCACGTGGACCAGCACGAAGGACATTTTGTTTACGATTCGAGATGTCTAGCAACATTGGCTAATCGTTCACTAAACGGCGAGTTCCCACGTTTACGATAGCGCTATTTTCCCGTCAACAAAACAGCAGAGCTCATGCTCTGTTGGTGCTGCGACGAAACTTTGAGCTGGGAGGCGGTTTTAGCGATTTACCGACTCCCCTTTGAAACCAGTTTGACTTAGAAGACGAAATCTCCAAGACCTCCGTCTCGGTGCATTACGAACTCTCCCGGCTCGGTTCAGCTGGCTGTTACACAAACATCGGGTGGGGCTTTTCATCAAGGAAAATGAGGCGGTTCAGCAAGGCGATTTGAAAACGGTGGTTTATCGAGGGCTTTTGTGTCATTGGCGATAAATCGAGTCAAGATGAACATCCTATGCTTTGCTGACCTCGTTGAACATCCACCCATTGGTTCACACTAACGAATGCCTTTGATTGCCAAAGACAGTCAGAGGCGCTACGACCGACTCACCACGCATCCAGTGTAGGTTTCGATGGCAGGGTAGGAGGCACTAAGCCGTGGGTCGTGCCCTCAACTGTATTGCCGTTGAAACCCCGTGTACGTGCAGCACAGGACCAAGTTTAGTGGCCTGGCGTTGCCATCGCCGCCAGTGCAGGGGAATACAGTCCATAGCCAAGTATGTTGTAATCGATAACGATATACAGACGTAGTTTATAAATGCTTAAGCAGGACCAGCTCGTTTCACTTATTTGCCTCTCAGTAACTACTACCAGTGATTCCAGCAGACAGCCGGCCGGGCGACTACCGCGGGCGCGTGTTGTTCCAACATGCGATCCGTAGGCGAGGCTGCAGCGCCGCGTCGCTCTCGTAGTCGCCTCTGCAGAGTTTCCCTCTCGTCAAGTTCTGTTATCTTCTTCAACTCCCATCCTACAGCTAAGCCCCACATCCAACGCCTATGCCGCTTCTCAATGTGCGAGACTGCGCATATTTCACCAAAGTAAACTACGACGCTCTTTGCATGTGTGCATGTAGATACTGATGCTGATAGCGACGATCACAGCGGTGTGTGGTTGCGCTACCGCTCCTAGTGGAAGTCCTAGTGCCAAACTGATCAAACCTCGAACTTGCAGTACATCAAGTGCTTGGTTGATTCTGCCGTGCCACCTACAAGGTTGTCATTGTAATCCATCGTACGCTGCAGTCAAATAATAACATCGAAGATACGCGCAGCTAAGAGCAACATATCTTGAACCCTTCAATTCTTTAAGCTGGGTCACCGGTCGCGACACGAAATTCCACTCATGAGTCACGCTTTTCCTCTGGATCGTGGCGGGGGCAACTTTTAGTTTGTGCGGGCCTGAAGAGTACCGCCCTGAGCATGCCGCTAGACGGAGTACGCAGTATTGCCTTTCAACCCCGTTAGGTTATGTTTCCGCCGGTGCTCCAGGTACCGGGAACAGCCTTACTTCTGAGGAAACGAGGCTTACTTCTGAGGAACGGCAATTCTGGGAGGAAAATTGCTTGTTGTAAGGTTACATTCAGTTAGAATATGCATAACTTGTCGAAACCGTCTGCTAGTGAGCACAACATGCTAGCCGACGTGGGGTCAGACAGCCAAAAAAACTGACGTCACTCAAAGACTGCCATCACCCTGGTCTCTTGTTGCTTGTTGCTCGTTATTCTAGCCACTGTAAGGGGCGTTCTTCCTAGACAGATACAGTCATAGGAGTCCCGGTGGCCCTTTGGTCCAGCTATAGCTATACTATCCACTACCTATGAGACTCCGCTGGGAGGTCGCTACGCAGGCCCGCATGAAGTGAATCCAGACGGCTGAAACTGCGGACAGTATGGGCTCTACCTTGGTGTTTCCTCAGAAGTAAGGAGGGGTAAAAACTAACCAGAGGGTTTACGCAGAAGTTAGTGTTTTCCTCAGAAGTTAGGCATGGGAGGGCCTTCCTCAGAAGTTAGGAAAAATTCCTCAAAAGTAAGTGGCACCCCAGGTACCGGGCTATACTAAACGACTCGAGTCTCTAAAATTGCCAGCGCAGCGAGTGGCTACGCTTCTAGCAATATGTACGTGAAGGCGAATACAGCTGCAGGATGCAGCGTTGTTCGCCTTGCTCGAATGAACGCGACGTGTGTCATAGTTCTACTGGCATCTTCTACAAATTGGTAGTCTGGGAGCTACATGTACTTCAATGTCATGAATCCCGTTCGACTAGTCTTTACCGCTAAGTTCAAGCGTATCGTGCGTACTACGTGTCGAACGGTATAATTGGCGACAATTATTAAATATTAAATACAGCCTGTCTGGTGCGGCCGTAGTGTATGCGGGTCGGACGAAAAGCAGGTTATGCTTACAAGCTTTGGAAGAGGGACTGCATCAACGCCCTTGGCAGTTTCAGGGTCGAGCTCCGCCGTTTGACGGGTGGCGTAGACCTCCTGCACGTCCGCGATTCTCTCGTACAAGCACACTCGGCCGAAGATCGTGCAGGCTGAACGTCAACAGCAGTATGGTGATGCCCCTAGGTGCCATGCGGCAACGACCTCGATGGACGACCGAAGTCCTCATTGGCGCACTTCCGTCATAATGCCTTGATGAACCTACTCTGTCATACAAATCCTTGATGAGCCACCGTTTTATGGCGGTCCTTGACGAGACGCCACGATTACTCGATGAAAAGCCCGTCCCACAAACATCATTGAAACGAGCAGTTTTACATCTTACCGGAATGCTAGTATCCTAGTGTTGCCCCGTAGAAATAGCGACGAAAAGACGAATACTATTATTACACCTTGGTTTTCTATTAACTGTGAAGACAAATGAGGAATAAAAGGAAAACTAGGCACGCCCCGTAAAATTAGACACGAAAAACGGCTTTTACTACCATGGCTTTCAGCTATGAATAAAATCCAGGGCCTTCTGTGCGCGCTAGCCTCCCTTGCCTGTTCAAGGGAATGCCAATGCCTCCAACATCGTCGCTTCCTGCATCCAAGTGCGATAAATTACGCGAGTTCAGCAAAGCCCGGTTCTCCAAGCTCGTCGACGCATGGTTTGCAATTCAACTCGCGCACTACGGGGGGAAGTACTCAATTGAAAGAATGCTGGCCCTGGAAGAATACTCTCGCGAAACCTCGTTGACCCGAGTGCTGTTTATTACCGTCGGCGCTCCACTAGTCGTCGTCTCGGTTGTGTTGTTGCAAGAGAGTATTCCGCTTCAAGACCCGGCAGCTGGCTGGAAGGCCAACTACGGCTTCTGGATTCGCGTGGGAATGGTTGGAGTTGCAGTCGGTATTGCAACCACCGTCCATCTGCGGTTGTGGATCGGCATTCACAAAATCTCTAGTCTGCGCACGTTGTTGTTTTGTCTTGTTACTGGAGGTGGATACATTTCAACTGGAATGGCTGCAGCTTCAGTCTGGGTATTTCCTATTCCATTCTACATGTTCACTCTTGGCGGAATAACCTGGGTGATTATACTGGTGTACATCAGAATTGTCATGGGAGCTCGCGCGTTTTGGGAAATTTTCGATCAGCACGAGCTTCTTCGTCGAATGAAGCAAATATCGGTATTGCAGGCATTTCTCTACGTCGCGTACCCGTTGTATCAAGTACTTTTCACCAAGACAATCCACACGTACTACGAGCTGCCGGTCCTTCTGTTGCTTCCGGTGTTCAGACTTGTGATTAAGAAGGTGTTTGCAATGGCGGCCTCGCACAAGGAGGATATCATTCCGGTCCACGCCGTGTTCACTGTCGACTTCTTTGATGCGCTGTACATGGCCACGTTCATGCAGAGTCTATCGATAACAACGCTACTCGTAATTGTGACGGTCGACATCGTCCAGACTGCGGTGGAGTTGCAAGAACTTCATCAGCGAACAATTCGTATCGTTGCGCGTACGCAAAAAGTTGTTGGTCCGACTACCAACAACTCCTACAATGGTAATTTGCTGAAAGTTGTCCGGTCGCTGTGTTCCTCTTCTGTGGTGCTTCAAAAGCAGAATCGTGCTGGGATAAGCGTTCGCTCCTGCATGTAGTGGGTGGCGGCGTGAAAGCCCAACCACGACCACGCAGTACAGTCGAGTGCGGCGGCGATGCTGGGCAGCGCACTGCTGCCAGCATGTGGTTGCAGTCAGCCATGTGTGCTGTTGCTCAGCGAGGGCTGCT
This sequence comes from Phytophthora melonis, assembly GCA_024211575.1. Lineage (NCBI taxonomy): Eukaryota > Oomycota > Peronosporomycetes > Peronosporales > Peronosporaceae > Phytophthora > Phytophthora melonis. The sequence goes on from JAMXKT010000008.1 coordinate 135,183, forward strand.
GCTCAGCCAGTGCTGTTGCCCAGTATGCAGTGGTGTTGAACTTGGACAACGCAGCCAGCGAGTGCTGGCTTGGCGTGCTCAAGAGCACATCGTGCGTGCGTTCGTCGACTCAAGCTGGTGCGAGATGCAAGGTGCAAGTTGCAGTAGGGAGCTCTTACTGGAGTCGTGAAGAGAGCCACCACTGGGACGCTGGTGGTGGCGATGTAGAGCAGCTAGTCGGCATGCATGTTTAGTTTTCTCACTTTTGCTTTTATCTCAAAGCCGGCAAGCGCAATACACTCGGCAGACAACTGAAGGAAGTGCCAGCCAGGGATCCGTAAAAAATAATAAGGCGCTAAAATATATTCCATATTAAATATTTAATTATTCATTTTCTACGAGAATATGATTTTCGCGTATTTGCAGCATTTTCAAATACGCTGTGCAATATGCTAGACAGCCAAAGGATGCGCCATTCTTGATCCATAGCGTCCAATACTATCTACAGGCTGCTATATAGTACTTAAGTATGTGTTTAAATAGTTGCAAGTCAATTTGCAGGCATGTACGCACAGCTTCGTACTATCCCCCCGCCAGCCGATGGATTCAATTAAGGTGTCCTACAATAGGGAAGAAACCTACTACCGGTACTTCGAAGTATGTTCTTCACGTGCCATCAAAAACGGCAACCTTAATTAAGACATGCTACGGCACCAACTAACTTGCAATCCCCACATGTGCTAGTAAATGCAGCGCTGGGTGCATGTACAATGTGGCATACGCACACAGCGTTAATTTCAAATGTTCTTTTGCGTACAAAAGCTCATACTAGTAGTACAAATGTACGCTTGAACGTAATGCAAAATAATGGAATTATTCATTCTCTGCTCTTCACACACTTAATTAATATCACTACGGAATATTGCCCTTCACTGGTGCCAGCTTCCCCCGACTGTGTTCGCGTTTTTTCAGTGCGACCTACTACACTGCATCGAACACCAAGTTTCACCGGAGAGCAACAAGCTGTTGACGATTCTTGAAAATGCCCACCAAACGGGCTCCTTGGCCAGATTGTTTGATCGTTTGCCGAGTATTGTCCGCCTCCCATCGCAGTCAGCAGCGATAGGACCAACTCCCGCTGACCTAGTAAATCCGAAAAGCCGACCTACACACCGCAACAATGCGGTACAGCCTTGCCCGCCTTTGATTTTAATGGCCAGCCCCAAAAATCCACGGACGGAAGATCTACACGACAGAAGGGCCTCGAATAACTCAAGCCGAAGAAGGTCCGTTGTGGACAGCTCGGTCGTCCTTAAAGACGCTCTCGAGGTGCTATTCACCTCCGAATGTCTCTTGCTGACGGAGTACGTGGAAGTGATCATCCCTGCGCTGTACGGCGCCTTCATTCTAACGATGACACACCAATCAAGCGCCCAGTATCACACGGAAATGAAGGAAGTGACTCTTGAAAATGTCAATGGCATGGTCTTTAGGATGTTCCTGTACGCGCTCCTGGAGCTCGCGTCATTCGCCGTGCTCGCACTGATCACGAAGCGCAACTGCGGGATTAATGCGCTCTATCAGCTTGCATTTGTGCTGGAGAAACAAATGGCGTTCATCCAGGTAACGCTACTCATGGGGGTACTCATGACGCTCACATTCCGCGTCGAGCACTTCGGTGGGTCAACAAAGTATGTGTTCGTAAAACTCAGCAGTAAACTGACACTTTTCATTTGTTTCGTGTTTTGTTTGCAGGTGTTGACTTCTCTTTTCAGTTCGAATGGATTACACATAATTAGGATAAACGCCCTTAAAATCCACGCATGTAGGGCACACCTCCCAAGAAGCCTTGAGCCATCTTCCCATTGCGGACAGTACAATGAACCCCACAAGTTCGACAATGATCCCATACATTCAATCCTCTTCAGTCTCCCGTCGCGCCTGAGCCCCCAGCTATCTCGTTCCAGAACGCTTCCCAGTACCGTCCTCCAGTATGTGCCTTCACTCGGCACCACTGCACTCGACGATTCGCTTGAGCGACCATCAAATCTTCCAAAAGATCGCGGTTCTGGACATCCGTGGCGTTCACCGTGCGCCAGCCATTGTTCCACCACTTGTAGACCCACTTGCTCATGGACTCGACCAGCAACTTGCTGTCCGAGTAGATGAACAGCACCTTGCCTTTGTGCTTATCCTCAATATTGGCACGTTCCAGTGCAGCCAAAGCTGCCATGTACTCGGCTCGGTTACTGGTCGGTCGAGGTCCTTCCACTTGCTCCACGACGTCCCAATCTCGCTGGTGTGGGAAAATGCACGCAAACACTGCGTCACAGTCCGGCTCGCCATTGCGCAGTGCACTACCGCCACAGAACGCCACCAAGGAGCTGGGGTGCAGAGGGTCCGGGAAGTCCCCGCTTCCGCTGTTCATGGCATAAGCGAACCAAAGTCGAGACCCACCTGTGTAATTGTAGCCATGGTCCACTCGTAGTCCGTACTGGTTGAGGAACTCGTGGGCCTCTTCAAAAGTCGGGAACTTCTTGAACATCGAGCGCGAGTACCCGCGCGTGTGTCTGAAGGCGTCCTTTAGACTGGTAAAGATCCCCCTGCACCGACCGATCGGTACGGCGTAGTACCAGTCCCGGTCTTCTTCTTCTTGCTCCTCCTCCTCCTCCTCGGCGTCAAGATCCATATCTTCGTTATCACTGTAGCTGCTAGCGTCTCCGTACGCCATGTCGGTCCTGCCGTTAGACCCCAGATGGAGGACGAGTCCTAATTCCAGCCCATACTTGTCCACGTCGGAAGTGCTTTTAGGCGGTACGACTTAAACTAGAATGGAACCGATCCCATTCGGTGTAGTGGTAAGGGCCGCACATCGGGGACCGGGAGGTTGAGGGTTCGAGTCCCCCAGGGGGCAGGACTTTCAGCCGGGGTAGAGCGGGGTCGATAGTGTAATGTACAGTACCCTACAGCACATCTTGACATGGCTTACACCATCCAAAAGGGACGGTTATCAAATATCTCTTAACCCCTTGGTTCCCAACGTCGTAAGTTACGACTTTGCCAAAACGCAAAGTCGTATAATACGACATTGAGGGAGCTACAATAGTAAATGGCTCGGCCAATACTTAAAACAAGACATTTCCAAAAAATAAGATGCAAGAGGTGAGATAGCAAAATTCAAAGACAGGTCAGCGGGAATGAGAGACGGAGGATTGCGGGCGTGCTGTGCGATGGGATCCGGAGTCATTCTAGAACTTGCTGGATGGCGCGCATTCGTACAAGCCGTCGTGGAAGACTGCGGCCGTCGCTGCGGTCGCACGGGACATCGACTCGGGCATTTCTGGCGCCAGCTCCAGTGCCATAGGCTGGACCTCGAAACGTCCAAGAGGGATCTCAAAGGACTGGAGCTACGTAGCCCGATGGCTCTACTGTGCTTATTGGCGAGGACGCAGTCGTTCAGCATGCAATCGAGACCGGACTGTTAGGCAGTGACACGAATGACGACAACGAAAGCAAGAGCGAAGAGGCACCGCTGCTGACGTCGACGGCCAAGGGGATGAAGATATCCGTGCGTCGCAGATCGACACGACCGCTCAGCTTTCAGCACACTCTGGACGCGTTGTTTGAAGCCCCAGTCAGCCAAACGTTGAGCTCTCCCAGACCGCTGTGTCCCGGGCATTTGATTTGTCCCCGAGTACGCTGTTGTCGGATGACAGAGCAAGTTGCGGCTACAGGTGATCGGCGAGCGGGCGTAACGAGTGAGGAAGAGGCAAGGCAAGTCCCAACACAATCACCAGGGCGAGTGTTACGACCCCGCGTCCAGGTGAAGCAGGACATCAACATCGTTCCTGAAGACGAGCGTATGAGTGACTATGAGAGCTTTAGCTCCGGGGAAAGCGACGGAGAAGACGCCATTGATGATGACGATGACTGCACTGCTGCTAGTGACGACGAGGAGACTGTGTCTGAAGACGACGCTGTACCGTTGATGAAGCGTTTATCGCATCGCTTCTAATTGGTAATAACTCTCTTACCAAGAAAGAAGCTGATCAGCGAGCAGCCGCACTACGTGCCATGAAGTGGACTGCTGCGTCGTCGGCGTTCGAGGATGGCGTGACTCTACCCAGGCTTGCAGATGGAAGAAGCCTGACCCGTGGCTGAGCTGCGTGCTCTTTACCACTCGCCCCTACTTACATTCTTCTACTTCATGCCGAAGTCGTTGTGGGTCACGATTACCGACGAGACGAACGAGTACAACAAGCAGCAACTGGACCAGCGCGCTGAAGCTATTCTAGCTAAGCAAAGGTATCCGAGTTAGCGGGCGCCCCCGCGAAACGTTGGCTCAGATTCGTCGGCGCTTAAAGTCAAGCCCGCCGTATGAGACCCACGAGATATTGCACGTCGTTGGGCTTCTTATTGCCCGTATGCTCTGCCCGCAGCGGCGCGTCGCTTTGCTGATCACTGGTCGATGACTGAAGATGGCGCTATTCCGGCAGGGACGTTTGGTCGGTTTATGGGGCGTAATCGGTGCCAGAGCATCTTACGCGACTTGCACTTTGTCGACAACAACGCCACTCGCACACGTGACAAACTGTGGAAGCTTCTGCCCAGTTGTGAACAAGTTGCAGCAGCAGTTTTTAGCCGCATGGACGCTCCCGGCTGTGTTTTCCTTTGACGAAGGTGTGCTTCCTTCAACCTCAAAGCGCAATACGACTCGAATGTTCATGCCAGACAAACCCCATCGCTATGGTTCTAAAATGTTCATGCTGTGCGACTCAAGAACAGCGTATTGCCACAGGTATGTTATAATATCTTTGCACACCTCTGTATTTACGATTTGTTCCTAACGTGTACATCTGTATGTCGTTACGTTCTAGGTTTGAAATTTATGCGGGCAAGCGCAGCTCTAGTGACGGTGGTGCAAGCGCATTCGATCACAAACTGGAGCTGCCGCCGTCGTTCGAAATCTGAAGATAGTGCTCGACAGCAATGCACGACACGCTTGGCACCTAGTCGTCGTCGACCGCTTCTATTCCTCCGTTCTTCTGGCCATCGAGCTGCTTGCTATGGGCGTGTACGTGATCGGAACTATCATGACTGACCGCCTCGGGCTGGACCAAAACATCGTCGAGAAGCGGAAGTCGCGACCAGCGTTTATTCCTCGCGGCACGTTCACGTTCTCGCGCTCGGTCGCAGTTCCAAGCATGGTAGCGCTTCACTGGTGGGACCGCAAGCCGGTACACCTATCTGTGCACGGGATCATCGATGGCAGCTTCGACAATCGACCGCAACATCAAGCAATTGGGCCCCATTACGGTGCCGTGTCCGGCGGTCGTGAATGACTACCAACGCTGGATGGGTGGCGTAGATGTGAATGATCAACTGCGCCTACAAAAATTCTCGCTGCAGAAATCTACCAAGTTCAGAAAGTATTACAAGAGCTTGTTTTGGGCTTCGTGGATCTAGCCTTGTGAACGCCTATATTTCGCACAAGGAAGCTGCACGACTTGACGGGGCTGTGCCGCGCTGAAACGCGGTGAATTTTTCGGCGTAGTGCAGAACCAACTTTTTGCAGCTCAAAGCCGATGATTTTGACGGCGTGGACGCTTCGCCGCTACCCAGCAGCCAAAAGCGCAGACGTGGCCCGGGTCGCCCCACGCATGCGCTGGAGCAATCCGAAGACTGGGTGACCGTCAGTGGTGTTCAAAAGCGTCGGCAGCGCTCATGTAAGGTGTGCGCTCTCCTGCGTACAAATGGAAAGAAGAAATCGTTTGCTACCACGTACTTCTGCGAGCGTTGCTCTGTCGACGACGCGAAATGCTGGCTGTGCAACAAGATCCGTCGCGAATACAAGGGTGAGGAAAAGACATGCTTTGCGATCTGGCATGACGACTTCGACTGTGGACGAGCTGTTCCTGCTGCATTGGGTAAGAAAGTAGTTTTGCGGCGCCCCGGCAAAGAGGCTGGCAAACGCAAGAAGACTCGTTGAGAACTCCGTCTCAACGGCGGAGTTGCTGTTGACGACGAAGGTAAGAATGACAATGAGTGCCAGCAAGTGTGAGCCCTTCCAGGGCAGTAATGATAGCCATCGTTGATGCGTGTTAGTTTTGGTTGGATTGTGATGGCAGTTTTCTTGAAGTCTTGCATCTCTTGCCTTGTCTTTTTCCTAGAGTCTGGATTCACTGTGCAGAGTTGTGCAGCCAAATGGGGTAAGTTACGACATTGTGAAGATGCCGAGACACCGGAAGTCGTAAGACTTACGACATTGTGAGAGAGAACCTGCTCAAAACTAATGCACCCATCCTGACTTGGATTATGCACAGCATACAAATTCCCAGTGAAAAAACAAAGTCGTAAGATACGACATAGAGTACCGTAGTTAACGTATTTCGGGTCCTGGATTCCGGGAACCAAGGGGTTAAACTAGAATGGGGACAAAACCAGTCAGCAATCCCAATTGATGGGGTCGGGTGCAAGGGCACCTCTTGGTATTGATGGCGCGAGTCGATCCATTGATTGACCTGTATTAACGCCTGATGTGCATCCTAGCTCGAAAGCCACTGAAGACCACAAGCCGAAGGTATGAGCAGATACTACGCGGTTGTAGCTGGATACTGCGTGGGGATCTACACAGAACTCGGCGATGCGTTGGCTACCACGACGGGATACTCGCGCGCGAAGCTCAAAAGGTTCTTTAGCGGCGCTCGGATGTTGCTCAACTCACACGGACTGGAAATCAACCATGGACACAAGTAGACCGATTGCTCCCGACTGTGGTTTGCCTACCCACTGAACGGTGCAGGCTGGGACCCCAAGCACCCCGACACTTTGGTCGCCTTCGGCGGCGGCAGCGCACTGCGCAACGGCCAACCGAACTGCCACGGTTCATGTGCCTGTATTTTCCCACACAATCGAGGTTTGGACCTCGCTGTGCCTCTTCCAAGAGCGACAACAAACGGGCCGTGTATATAGCAGCTTTGCTAGCCTTGATGCGGGCCAATGCCCTGGATGTCGATGGCGCTCGATCCCTCTACATTTACACGGACAGTCTGGTGTTGGTCGACTCGATGACGCGGTGGATCTACAAGTGGCAATGCAACGGATGGCGCACGGCGAGGGGGACGGAGGTCAAGAATCGCGGTATCTTGGAGGAACTCGTGAGAACGCAAGGCAGGCGACGAGTGTTGTGGCGTCATGTGAAGGCTCACACCGGAAGCAAAACATGGGAGGCGCACTGGAACCAAGTGGCATACAACAAGGCACTAGCACAGCGCAACAAAACACCCTCGAGTACTAAGCCGTCCTGCTAAGCCTGCGGAAGCAAAAAATAAAAAATAAAAACTTGTTGGTATTAATTAAAAAAAACAAATCTTAGCTGTTCACTAGGCCACCAGCTAAAAACGTGAAATATTCGCGAGTTACCGTAGTGCAACTTAGATATCAGTGCTATTTTCTGGACAATTCTGCGTTTCAGTTATTGTAATATTTCGATATAATTAGTCTAACCGGAGGTATTTTCTCTAACTCGGTCACTTTCCGTTGAACTGATGTGTAGCATCTTATGTCAGAAAAACTGAATAAATATGAATCATTTCGCATTATCTCCGTCTGAGCATAGCGATACGCAATCTTGTCCATAAAATACACTAGTCTGACTAAATGTGAATACGGCCGCTCGATATACTCGAGCCTGGAGCCCTGTCGGCAAGTTCTAGCGGTGCTATATGAATTCTTTTTCATGAATACCCTAGGGTTCGATAGCGTCGCACATATTGGCGACGTCCAGAAGCAGTAAAAAGTCACACGGCCGATGGGAAAATCCTCTCAAAGCATATACATTCAGGCAGGGCTCCTCCAATTCAGTATAATATTGAATTGGTAAAACTGCATGTCAGTAATAATGATTCAAATATAGCGATCACCAATAATAAATTATTATAGTGCTTAAATATTTCGATTTCATGCACATTGACTGTGTTTTTGTATGCCTTGAAATCATACGACTCAATAATATAAATTTCAATATGGCGCGTAGCAATAATATATATTTTCATCATATTTATTGACAATTTTCATATTGAAAGTTTTTATTCATACCCCTGCATTCAGGAGGTTCAATATGTTTTTGCATTCTTACGAGCCTACAGCAAGATTCGAAGCTGTGATTTGACCCCAGACAAACATTTATTCGAAAAGACCCTCTTAATGCAACATAGCAATCACAAATTTAAATAAAACACACATATATAGAAAACATGCAGTGAAGTCGCTTGAAATGAGAACTTTTGCAAACTGAGCATCATTCGCTCAGACAGACCTTTTGCGACTGTTATCTAATGTGTGTACAGTAGTTGTCCAGACCTGGCTACTAAGTCGACCGCAGCCCGTGATACACAGACATTTCCTAGCCATAGACCTAGTCTGCAAGAAGTTGTGGTGCAATCGTGGTTTCAAACTCCTCTTCTGGGCAGCCACGTCCATCGCTAGCGTAGTGCAGCCCTCGCTTCGGTTCTCGTGGAGCCACTCGACAACCTCGAGATACCCGTTCCCTGCTGCTCCATCCATTGCGGTAGTCGTGCAGCCCTCAGTTTGGTTCGCATGTAGCCACTTTACCACGTTCAACTTGCCGTTCATTGCTGCAAGGTTCATCGCTTTGGTCGTGCAGCCTTCCTGCCTGTTGGCGTGTAGCCACTTGACAACTTCGAGATGACCGTAAGATGCCGCCAAATTCATCGCGCGCGTTGTGCAGCCCTCTGTTCGATTCTCACTGAGCCACTTGACCATTTCCAGGTTGTCTTTAGATGCAGCTGTGTCCATGGCGTACGTTGTGCAGCCCTCGGACCGATTCTCGTGTAGCCATTGCACGATGTTGAGGTTTCCGTTTTCTGCAGGCCCATTCATGGCGTCAACGGTACATCCTTCCGAGGTATTTTCATGTACAGAATATACCGCCACTTCCGACACCATATGTTCGGTACCTTTTGTGCACTATATTATTTGCTGCAGGGGAAGCGACATCTAACCGAATCGATACAATAAGCATGGCGCCAACTACACTTACATCTTCGTCGTGCCCCCGGTGTGTGCGACTTCGTCATCCTCACCAGACTTGTGAACTACCGGATGATGCTGTTAGCCCTGTCCTCTACCAGCAGTGCGGTCGCGCGTGTAGTCGACAACAGTTCTTAGCGCCACTGCAGTTAGAAAGTCGCATTCCCAAGTCTTCGACAAACGCGAAGCTCATAGCAGTTTAGAAACGATATCAGCGTGCTCGCAGACAAGCTCATGTCAAGCGCGTTCCCTCGCCTCCAAGCGCAGCTTATTAGCTTTCCTCTTGACGGCGTTTCGATGCCGAATACGCGCTGCTCTCCAGCCTTCCGAGGTTCTTCGGGTCCCTCACTTTGAGGACTTGCGACGCTCGCTTTAGTCGTAGGTCTTCCTCACTATGGCGTCTGCTTGGACATGCTCGTTGCTGTGCTCCGTCCGCCGCAATTGCTCGAATGGCCCTCATTGTCTCGTACCGTTCGAGTCGTGCAGGAGTGCTTACCGCGCTCGCGCGAAAATTGCCTTCTAAACCTAATATTTGTAAGTACCAAAAATAATGGAGGTCATATGATATTAGCAGTGTCGGAAGTGAGAGTACCTTCTGTAGCCATTTTACAACTTCGAAGTGCCCATTACCCGCTGCGTCGTCAATAGCACGACCGGGCGGGGCTTCTTTCAGCTCGTTATGCAGCCACTTGCGATATCAAGGTGGCCACTTGACGCTGCACTGCTCATTGCATAGTGCCCATTATCGCAGATATTGTTCGCTCGGAGTAGACGAAGAATATCGAGACGTCCATTTCGTGCAGCGTCGGCACGACAGTTCTGAGGACAATACGAAACGATCCACTTAAGCACGTCAAAGTGGCCGTGGAGCACTGCCTTATCGAGATGCAGGATAGATTCGTCGGACTGGAAGAGATATTCCCCGAGTTCCTGCACAAATCACTTGGCTGTCTCCAAGTGCCCGTTGTCCACTGCCCCGGTCAGAGCCCGCCACAGTTTCGCTTCCCCGGGTAAACTCCGGATTTAAGCGCCTCAAGGTTCCCATTTTGCGCCGCTACGGCTGCCCAGAAGTCCTCCGCGTGCTCAAGTGCTTCTCCACTCATGCCTTCCCGCAGCCACTTGGCCATCTCTAGATGATTTCCTTGCAGTGCGAATAAAACTTCAATGCCGTTCCACTCAATGCCGTTGAATCGAGACACCAGCCGTTGCAGAATCTCCAGCCGTCCGAACCTCGCCGCTTCTGCAGCAGCCGACCTCGGGACGGAGCACTCTGTGAAGTGAGTTGCTAGGAGCTCAACCAGCTCCAAGTTCCCCGCGGCCACAGCCTGGGTCACCCCTTCCGAGAACTGCCATTGGCGGAATTGAGGGTCGCGTCTGCTGCTTTCTGCAGGCTCCGCGGCATCTTTAGAGATGAGTCGACGCGCCATGTGCAGCATGTTGGCGCCACACGCCCAGACCAGCGTGAGCTTTCGTGACCAGTCGAGGAGTTCGTGAAGCGAGACTACGACGTGGGGCAGGCGAAGGGCTTCAGGGCCACTGCGACATACGACACGGACGCACATCAGAGCTTGGAGGTGCAGGTCCGTACTGGTGTCGAGAGAGGGAACTGGAGTGACCACCAGGAGAGCTTTCGGCAATGCGAATTTAGGCTTTTTGTTCTATTTTAGGGGAAATTGCTATTTTAGTCCCAATTTTGGGGAATTTGCAATTTGTACCATGATCTTGGTAATGCGACCATAAATATTTTCAGAGCACAATATTAGATTTTAGATGTTAGCGCATTGCGAGCAAAATTCCCGCGAACATTGCATTCGGGCTGATACCTATAATCCACTCAAATCGTAAAGAAAAATATGCCTGCGAAGTAGAAATGAAATCAAAGCGTGCGGTTAGTTTGCTACAAACGAAAAAAATCTGCAGAACTGACTCACCAAAGCGTAGAACGCGGAGTGTGAGCGTCATGAGTACCCCCATGAGTAGCGTTACCTGGATGAACGCCGTTTGTTTCTCCAACACAAACGCAAGCTGAAACAACGCATTGATCCCGCAATTGCGTTTCGTGATCAGCGCAAGCACCACATAAGATGCGAGCTCCAGAAGTGCATACAAAAACATCCTTAGCACGATGCCATTGACATTTTCAAGAGTGACTCCGTTCATTTCCGTGCGATCTGGGCGCTGGATTGGTGAACCATCGTTAAAATGAATGCGCAGTACAGCACCGGCGGTGGCACTGGGATGATCACTTCCACGTACTCGGTTAGCACGAGACACTCTGACGTGAATAGCACCTCGAGAGCGTCTTTCAAGACAACGGAGATGTCCTCGGCGGATCTTTTTCGGCAGTACCTTGAATCTCTTCTGTCGAGTAGATCCCCTGTCCATGAATTATTGTGGCTGGGCATCAATGGCGACCAAGGCTGTACGAAATTGTTCCTATGCAGATATCGATTATTGCTTCTATGAATTCAACAGGACTCGGTGCCATCGATGCTGACTGCGATGGTGGGCGGACAATACTCGGCAAGCGTTCAAACCATTTGACTGTAGACCCCGTTTGGTAAACATTTTCAAGAATCGCTAACAGATTGTTGCTCTCCGGTGAAATTTGGTGCTCGATACACGAACGAACGCTGCTTCAATCTTGAATTTGTCTTTGTAGGACCCCAGAAGAGGAACACAGCTTCCAGCAGATTGCTCTTGCACGAACTATTGGTAGTAATAGTAGTACCAACAGCTTGTAGGGTACGAGCAATGATACGAAGCGTTCGTTGGTGAAGTTCTTGCAGTTCCACTGCAGATTGCACGATATCAACCGCCGCAACAAAATTAATAGTGGTCGACAAGCTGTGCATGAACGTATCCAGGTACAGCGCATCGAAAAAATCCACAGCAAAAACGGCGGGGACTGGGATCATGCCCTCTTTGTGCGACGCCGCTATTGCAAACTCCTTCCTTATTAATCACAAGTCGGAAGACTGGGAGTAGCAGGAGCACTGGCAGCTCGTAGCATGTGTGGTTTGTCTTGGTGAAAAGGACCTGGTAAAAAGGGTACGTGACGTAGAGAACATCCTGCAGTACCGATATTTGCTTCATTCGACGGAAACGCTCGTGCTGGTCGCCTGCGCGAGATCCCATCACAATTCTGATGTACGCCAGTACAAGCAGTAAAGTTACTCCACCAAGCGAGAATATATGGAATGGAATAGGAAATACCATGACTGCGGCTGCAGCTATTCCAGTTGAAATGTATCCTACAGTAACAAGACAATAGAAGGCAGTGCGTAGAGTAGATAGCTTGTGAATGCCTATCCCGAGCCGCATGTGAATAGTACTTGCAATACCGACAGCACTTCCGACTATTTCCACGCGAACCCAAAAGCCGTAGTTGGCGTTCCAGCCGGCTGCCGGGTCTTGCAGCGGAATACGTTCTTGCAACAAAACAACTGCGACCACTAATAGTGAAGACCCGACCGTAACAAGCTGCACTCGAGCCAACGAGGTATCACGAGAGTATTCATCCAAGGCCAGCATCCATTCAATGGAGTATTGCCCCCGTAGTGCGCGAGTTGCATTGCAAACCATGCGTCAACGAGCTTGGAGAACCGGGCTTGACAAAATCCATGTACAGGCGCGCCGAAATTATAACCGCACTCGAAAAATCGATTTTTTGAACCAATGATTGTGCTTTCAGCGCCTAACCGCTGCTTATGATTCGTCTAAAATCGATAGAAAACAGATGCAAAAACCCGAATTGAAAAAGGCGTCACCGTTTTTTCGCAATGGACGAAAAACCGACTTTGGGCCGGGTCAAAATTATAGCCGCACCCGGTAAGCTATCGGTAAGATAGGTAACAAACTCTTGGAAAGCCGTTTCAAGCGTAATAAATGAATTAACTCGATTAAATAGCTCAAATAACGTCTATTAAGGTGCTTAAAGAGGTCAAAGCTGGCGCGGTTGACAAGATTCAATGGAGACACGTACTATCTTGAATTTGTATACAATTCATTTGTTTGACAATGTGGTGAGGCCTACAAGTGTTAGCTGAGGCTGCCAGCTGACCCGTGTCTTTTTGGCGTCTATTCGACACGGTAGTGATGTTGGGTTTGCTCAGTTGAGCAACATGTACGAGAGAACTCGATCGATTTTTTTCCGGGTCAGTGCAAATCCTTTATACTTGATGTTTGTATTAGAAAGGACCGCCAAACCCTGTCACAACTTTCAACCAAGTCTAGTCCCGTACAGTGTATAGTTTAGTAATGCATGGTGTACACATCAAAAGTAGGGTATTTCTTCTTGCGAATAATGCCCGAGTTGCTATCAAAAAATTCCTAGTGTTGTATCGGAAGCCCGACCAATTTGTCACTTAGTGGTTGCGCACTACTTACATCGAGGTTTCTCGACACAGATTGAACGCAAACGGTTATTTTCTGCCGTGATATCTGTAACTATATTGTTTTACCATCTCTAATCGCTACGCGTGTCCTTTTCACCTTCATAGACACCGTGACACGAATTGGCACCTCACTCGCTCCCCTGGTTGGTGTACGGCTGGGTACTCACCACCCCAAAGCTTAACTCAGCAGCCTAAGCACCTTAACAGACGTTATTCGAGCTATTTAATCGAGTTAGTTCATTTATTACGCTTGAAACGGCTTTCCAATAGTTTGTTACCTATCTTACCGATAGCTTACCGGGTGCGGCTATAATTTTGACCCGGCCCAAAGTCGGTTTTTCGTCCATTGCGAAAAAACGGTGACGCCTTTTTCAATTCGGGTTTTTGCATCTGTTTTCTATCGATTTTAGACGAATCATAAGCAGCGGTTAGGCGCTGAAAGCACAATCATTGGTTCAAAAAATCGATTTTTCGAGTGCGGTTATAATTTCGGCGCGCACTGTAACTGCTGGCTTGCTGATGGCGGAGGCGACGAAGTTGAGATCATATCGTCTCGATTCACGTGAAAATGTCTTCAGTTCTTGTGGTGAGCAGGCATTTATTGTCTCTATTGATTGCTCCATCCATTTCCAAGTTTAGTTCCCAGTTTTAGTGTCCAAGGCGAAACGAGTTTTGTGTCTTATCTGTTCTTGCTGTCCGGTAGATTGGAAATTATAGAACAAAGCACGTCTGCACAATTTTTAAAGCTAAACTTCTACAAGCTACAGATTTCAAGGATGGTTTGCTTCATTACTGTCTACCGCGCGAGTAAGTGATGCTTCACGAGAATACTCTTCCAAGTCCAGCATAATGAAGTTTCTGCCTCCGCAGTTAGCAAGTTGGACAGTTAACCATTCAACGAGCTTGGATAACCGCGCTTCACATAATTCACGTAGCTCATTGCAACTTGCAGGGAAGTGGAACACATTCGAATCAGACTGTCTGATTCGAATGTGTTCCACTTCCCTCCAATGACCTTCAAATTGAAGGTCGTTCATTGACCGCAAGGGTCTTCCTTCACGCAGAATTCATTTCTCAATGAGAAATTCTCATTTCTCCCTGGAAGCCTCAAGCGGACGCCATGGCCAAGAAGAAAGGAACGTACTACGCAGTGGCGGTGGGCAGGATCCCTGGGATCTATCGAACGTGGGCAGACGCTGAACAGCAGATCAAGGGGTTTTCTAAGGCCTAGTTCTAACCGCGCGCCATGGTGCCATGCCATGCCATAGGGCTAGGTACCGATTTTGCGTGGCACTCCGTTTCCGAATGAAATGGCCTGCGCCATGGCAAGATGAACTAGGGATATACGAGCAGAGTTTAGCAACCCGTCGGCCAAAAGCGGGTTACATAGGCTCCTAATAGGTGTATAAGCTAGTATATGCCAGCAGAGCGAAGTCTGATATCCGTCGCGATCAATATCCTCATTATGGCACATGGCACGACCATTTGCCATGGCACCAAAGCGTGCCATGCATGGCACTTTCATGGCACCAGTTACCTAGACCTGAGGCGCTCTCGGCCAATGAAAAATGAGATGGCATGGCATGGCACGGATGGCACGCGGTTAGAACCGAAGCAGAAGCGCGCAAGTTCATGAACAAGTACCGGGGCAGTGATGCCATCGACACGAGTAACGTGAACGCTGACGCACCTCGAGGCGAAGATACCGTGGGCGTCCTAAGCCAGCTACTGGGGTCAATGGACGTCAGGGATACCATCCAAGGAGATGATACGTGGGTTGAAAAACTACGTGCTCGCCATGGCAATGGTATCGTTGCGTTTTGTGCCGGTAGCTCGCCTCTCAACGGACGCGACGGATGTACAGCGGCATACGCAGTCTCATTTCCTCTCGAGCACATTCACTCTCGTGCTGTTACAGGCCGTCGAACAATCGTTCAGACTGCCTAGCGGCAAAAGCGGCCACGACTATTGCCAACGAACTGGACCCGGAACGGCACCGAGCTCTTGTCATCTACACCCGCTACGAGGGGCTGGTGCTTGCAATGGCAGACCACAATGGGAGGTGTAAGCGGGCCATCCGTTGGAAACGGAATGGGTGGAAAACCTCTGGAAACAACCTCGTGGCAAGTCAAGACATTTACGAAGCGTTGCTCAAAGCTGAGCGTCGCGTGATCATTTGGCGCTTTCTTGACACAAAATCGGATCCCAGTTGGCTTGTGCAGCTTCACCAGGAGGCTCATGATGAGGCCGACAGCGTGGCTCGCACTGCCACTGGTGCTTCTTAGCCAATCGGCTATTCTTTAGCACTGTTGCGACTCAGTGGAAATCCACATTTGACCAGCCTGTTTAGTTTTATCTTAGCAAGACAGCCTAGGCGAGCATTATACACTTCTAAATTCACACTTTTGATTCGACACTTCTCTTTTTCTACATGTATTTCTACCATTCGCATCTAGTTGGTACGTACAGCATCGATACCACGGAAAGTATTGAAACCCGACTTGCACACGTGCTGCTTGAGCTCAACAAGCGCGCGATTCATGATTTTTGTCAGCGTACACTTCGCCCAAACCTCTTCTCGCCGAGTGCGTTGGTCGCTGGCTTTGACTGTCGTATTGATCTCCGACCAGGCTGTCGGTGGGAGGATCTTAAACATCGGGCTGTCGCAGTTGGCTATCGTCTTCGGCCACACACTCTTGTAAAAATCACCGATCCATTGGCACGTATGGACGGTGACAGGTGGGTCCTTCGGCATGACGAAATCCAGATTGTCTTCGCACGGGTTGGCCATCGTACCGTCAACAAAATCCCAGTACTCGTGGCCTCCGCCTTTGAAGCTGGGCGACGAAATCCCAAGATGCGAGAGCGCCGTGTGCTTGATGCCGTTGTTTGCTGCTGCGATCGAGTACGCGAACATCTCGGCGATCCACTCGTTCGAGACCTGTCGAGTTTTCACACATAGGTGGCAGTAGTCGTCGACCATGCGCAATGCATCGCGTCGTGTCATGATGTAGGGCGGACCTATATTGCCGTAGTATTCCGCACCGTCCGCGCATGAAACATTACCACAAGGGAGACCTTCACACACTTGCTTCAGCACATCAGCCTTGTCCTCCGCAAAGAATCCGCCTTTAAGTGCATTCCAGTCCTGAGCAAGAGCAACGCCGTCGATTACCGTGTCATCCACAGTCGACGGGTCACGACGTCCGTGGTAGAATCTGGACATGTTCCTGCCCGTGTTCGCTTCAAGCGGTCGAAAGAAGAAAAAATCTCCGTCTATGAGCGCGACGAGCTCGTGCTTGACCTGTGGAATCGCATTCTGAAGGAAATGACGCAGCCCGAACGGTTTGTTGTAGGCTGGGTAAGTGTCGTTAGCTCCTGGCTCCGGGTTGACTGCGAAACTCGGCGTGAAGTGGCGTCGGAAGTCGTAGTACAGCTTCGGTTCCGCCATCACACGAAGCCTCTCGCTCTCCGAACAGCCCGACAGAATCTGCGTGATAGGACCCTTCTGTCCGACCCACGAGGCTGTGAGCTGCACCACTGTCTGCTGAAGAAGTCTATTGCGTTGGTCGCAACTCGCGCTAAAGACAATGTGTATGTTGCTTCCGTCGTGGTCGGCCGAAAACTTGGGCATCTCGTGGTCAGGAATAGTCGTCGCTGGCTGCTCCGTAGCTTGCGCTCCAATAGCGTGGCTCCCATTCGCAGTATCCGCCAGTAGATCGCGGATTTCCTGGAGCAATTTGTGGTTCTGCGTCTGGACTTCAAGCGCCGCAATGTGGGACGGAACGCTGGTGCTTGCTAGTGTTCTTGTCGTCGCGAATCCGTAGTAATTTAACGCCGTCACGAGCACCACGAACGCGAGGCACAGCGCGGCCTTGCCCGATAGAGATAGCGGCACCCGTCGACTTGACGTCATCGTCGCGCTGCGAGTCCTGGAATGAGCTCAAAGCATTGCGTGAGTTCATGGCGCGCCGAGGTGATCGACTGCCACCCAAACAGTTAGCCATATGGGATCAATGACTTAGCTCATCGTGACTAGAGAAGAGTATGCGTGTGGACATAGCCATTGCACGCTCAAATCAGTATGACGAGAATACAAACTACAAGTATAGGTAGCTGGCTAGATTCAACATGCGGACTGAGGCACTGAGAAGCACGGTAATACCTGAGAAGCGAACAAACAGTGTCTATAGCGATACGTGCGTCGCACTTGTCGTGGGCACTGAAAACGAAGCTAAAGAAGAGAAAAGTTTCCAGTTCCTTTAGTAAATGTGTAAATAAATAAACAGACGAAGACGAAGTTCCAGCAGGTTTGTTATTATACGTTCCAATCTAACTCAATCACGCGATGAGACGTGATTAGGCACCCAGATAGAGTAATCCAACCGCAATCCGAAGCGACCCTCGATCCAAAGTGGGACCATGCAGACGCCAAGCCGCTTAGCTTCGCTCTCTTCATTCCGGTCCCAACTTCATGAATGCCAGCCACTTGTTACCACGATTTACACGTTGGTACCCCCTGTAGGAGGAACTGGGACCGGCGAATTTGTGTACACTTCGTGGTAAGAGATACACGACGGTAGATCATGGTGCATGAACAGCGCGCGTTGTTCTCCCTCTTCACGACAGGATGACGCAGCTTATACGAGAGATCTCACAAAATACACCTCGTTCTACGAGAAAGTTTCTGGACCAACTAGCCTGGACCAAAACTCCATTCCCACCGGAACCTATCATAAAGAGAGTTCATGCAAGATTAGGGATTATTTCTTCTGAGACCCCCCCATATTGCATAGGCTTCCTTGTCATGGGTTGGTACGAGTACGACTCGGAGACGGGCTACGACTACCATGAGCCCGCGTGGTTCTACGCGGTGGCGGTGGGGCGTTCTACCGGCGTCTTCACCAGCCACGAGGAGGCCGCAGCGCAGGTCCACGGCTATCCGGGCTTCCGCATGCGCAAGTTCAGCGACTACGAAGACGCCCGCGACTATTTGGAGGAGTTTGACATTTACTGCGACAGTCTGACGGAGGACGGGAGTCAGGAACGAGAACGAGAAGAAGAAAATGCAGTAGAAGAAGGAGAAGATGGAGATGATGACAACTGGTTCTACGCGGTGGCCGTGGGGCGCTCTACGGGAATTTATCTGGACTTTGAGGACGCCAGGGACCAAATTTATGGGTACCCACGATCCAGGATGGAAAAGTTTCTGGACTACGACGAGGCAGAAGAATATATCGAGCAGAATCAGATTTTATATGAAGAAGAAGAGGAGAAAGAGGAAGGAGAGTTGAAGGCGCCAGAAGTGTGGTTCTATGCGGTAGCGGTGGGGCGCTCTACGGGGGTCTACATGAACTACCAGGAGGCGGTGGCCCAGGTGCACGGGTTTTCAGGCTTCCGGATGAAGAAGTTCCGGGGTTATGAAGACGCGGAAGAGTACATTGCGTTCAACCAAGTGTATTCAAGTGATGAAGAGGGGGGAAGCGAAGAAGACGAAGGACAAGTGGTGGAGGAGGAGACCTGGTACTATGCCGTCGCAGTAGGACGCACAACTGGGGTCTACACGGACTGGCAGGCGGCGATGGAGCAGGTGCGCGGCTACTCTGGCTTCCGGATGAAGAAGTTCTTCGGCTACAGCGAAGCTCAGCAGTACATCCGGGATAACCGTCTGTACTATGTGGAAGGCGAAGAGGAGAAGAGCGACTACGAAGAAGCAGAAGAAGAGGAAGTTTGGTATTATGCAGTGGCTGTTGGTCGGTGCGTTGGGATTTATACGAACCGCAACGACGCTCTCGACCAGGTCTTTGAGTACTCGGGCTTCCGAATGAAAAAGTTCCTCGACTATACTGAAGCCCAGAGCTACATTGACGTCAACCAGGAGTATTATTCAAGGGACGGTTGGGAGGAGAGCAAAGAGGAGCCCGTCATGGAGAAGGAGGAGTGGTTCTACGCTGTCGCAGTTGGACGCAACACGGGTATCTATTCGAACCACGAAGACGCGATCGAGCAAGTGCACGGCTATCCCGGTTTCCGTATGAAGAAGTTCCTCGACTACGACGAGGCAGAGGAGTATCTCGACTTTAATCGGGTGTATTCAAGCGAGGAAGAGAACGGGAGCGCAAGCGAGCCGGAAGAGGAATTCGAAACCTGGTATTACGCCGTGGCAGTCGGACGCGACACTGGCGTCTACACGGATTGGCAAGTCGCTAGGGATCAAGTCTACGGTTACTCGGGCTTCCGCATGAAGAAGTTCTTGGATCTTGGTGAAGCATGGGAGTACGTCAGATACAACAAATCCTACTAAAATACTGCTACGATTACTAATATCAGCATGCCTCGATAAACAATTGCGCTCGATGAGGTTGATTCTTCAAGTTGCCTTCAACTGCGTACCGGGTTTTATCACGTAACGTGTAACAGGCAAAACATCTCAATAAAAAAGTTTGAACATGGCGTGGCGACAGTCAATAATTGGAGTTCCCACTGGGCTATTTGCATGCAATCTCGCCGATTCTAAACCTCTCGACATCATCATACATGTAGACTAAACAGCAAGATGACTTGAACGATTTTTGGCTAAAGATATGAGGGGTTTGCATCAATCATAAGTCTACTTCAAATGATAGTTAGGGACACACCGTGTTCTTTCCATTCCCGCTCATCCTCAACTTAACGCCAGTATGGGAGGCGGAAACATGGCGAAGACGAAGACAGCCGCACAAGAAGTCACGACGCTGGCGCGAACTCTAGACTTGGAGCAAGTGGCGGATGCAGATATTGATAAGGGCCTCAAGCTCATCGAAGAAGTCCACAGGTATTTGGAGCAGACGAACCTTAACAAGTGCAGGCGTTGCATCGCCGTACTCGGTACAAGTGGAGTCGGCAAAGGCACGTTGGTCTCACTGCTGTTTGGAAAAGGCAGACTGCTTGTCCACCACGAGAACGCGTATTCACGTGTGCTTGTAGCTGAGAAGCCACTTCGTGGCGTGCGACGCTGATTTCGAACCGGGGAGTACGGAGTTCGTGGAGGGAATCGCGCCTGACAAACGCAAGATTCCTGCCTTTGCCTTTAGGAAGCCTGCTAAAACGGACGAAGAAGGCCACGATTACTCTGAAAGGTACCAGTCCGCTAAACGTGCTCTGCTTGACCGGCTGGTAGTTCCTGCGCCCCCACTCGGTGTGCTTGAAGGATCCGTCCCCGAGTCAGCTCAGCTATTACTGCCTAACTTTTGCAACCGGAGCATTGAGAAAGCACGCGATGCAATTTCTCGCGAGTTTGTTCGGATCTATCAACAGGGCTTCTTGCGACGTTCCCTTGACGAAATCTCGGCATTGCTGGACGCTTTGGCGAGTCAACAACCCCTCGACTTTACAGCTATGATTCAACTACTGCAGCTTGTGGGGCCTCGTTTGTGCCGCCTTCAGACAGCTAGCGCACGCTCTGTTTCAAAAGCCGCGAACAGATTGGAGCTAATGGAGCGATGGACTGGGAGACGTGTGATACTGTGCAAGGAAGAATGGCTGACGGAGCAGTGTCGGAACGTCTTGAAGGACGCCGAGAGCGTTCTCGTTACGGTAAAAGAAAATGTTTCCAACTATCGACAAGTAGTGAAAAACAAGGAGACGAAGACGGTGGTGATTGGTGCGTGGCTAGGACGAAATCCCCACCGTACAGACCAGGTCGACCATGAATGCCATCTTCGCCGGGCCCAGCACGGGAAGGAACTCGCGCCGGAGCGCTCCCTTCAGCCGACAAATCGATGGCGTTAATTCGAGCGATTTGACTCACAATGATCACGTTGGCCCACACACGAAGAGGGGTATCGATCGTAGCTCGCAAGAACCCCACTAAAACGACTGTAGGGATGCCGGAAGATGTGTGCACTATCCTCACGGAGTCTTTGATATCCGCAATGTCTTCCTCAGATAAGTGCAAGTACGCTCCTGAACGACGGTAGCACTGTGGATCTCTTCAAGTCCACTGGGCAGCAAGGTGGTCCAGGTCAGCACGCTGGACGAGGGGTTGACGGAGTTGATGCTGTGAACAGTGTATCGCGCTTTAAAACGTCAGCTGAAGCGTTGGCTAGGCAGTTAACCTCGCTCGAGAAATGGGAGGCCGGATTTAATAAGATACCGGGAGGAATCGAGCTTGAAAAGCGCTCGAAGGAGGAATTACCTCCGAATAACGGGTATGTCGTACGTGCTGCACTCGGAGCAGTGGTGGCAACGGCGGCTGGTGCCATCAGTGTCGACGTTCCAGAACTTGCGGCTGTAGTTGGAACCGCTGGGTGTGCAGTTGGTGGTGGGAGGATAGCGTCAGCGTTCGGGAGAAATACGAAAACGGAGCTCAAGCTGGTGCTGCACAGTGTTCCAGGCGAGCGTGGGGTCCCGCCCGGTTATCGAGGCAAAGGGGGCAGTGGAGGTCTCGGTGGGAAGTTTTACATCTTTGAATCTGGCAAAGAAACGCTAAAGTGGCAGGGCGCGCCAGGGGGGTTTGGTGAGCCAGGAAAGAAGGGGAAAAACTCGTCTCGTGGCAGATCAAGCAACACCGTGAGGGGAAGCCTTCTTCACGAATACGACTCGAGTGGGCAACAAGGCGGGAAGGCATCGCTTAAAGTGACGGAGGAAGCGGATTCTTCGCTTTGCATACGGAGTGAGACCTTGTTCACGCCGAGAAGAAGATCGGCTCCGACTCCGAACCCACTGCTGCCTTTTGATGCGGCGAAGGTTCACTACCAAGAGGTTTTCAAGCAGTTAGTTGACGCCTTTCCTCAGTGCAATTTTGCGGATATTGCCATGCCGTGAGTGGGTTTTGGAGCCCGGAATGGATTAGACAAACGACGGAAATAACACTAAAAACAAGGTTTTCTTGCTGCTATTGTGAGCTCTTGCACTTGGTAGCAAAATAGTTTGCAAGTCTTTCAGCTAGGAATTGTGGTGCGTGACATTCAAGGGTTGCGGCCACGATGGAGACGGTAGCTCTGGAATGGGTCAGCTCGCAGGAGGTGGAGCCTCGACATGTAGTGCAGTTTGTGCAGCAGCTCAGCAATGTTCCGGAGGAAGCCGCGTGTGAAGTTGGCGACATTTTCTCGCGCCGATGCCGTGTGGGTGTTGGAAACGACGACAGACGCCGAATTCGCAATGAAGTCCACCTGAGCTGCGAGCCGCGAGTTGCTGCCTTTCTGTGCAAGAAGTTCGGGTAGGGAAAAAGTCTTTTGAGAGGAGGTTGGATATACAGGTACTCACTCATTGTTTTCTGTTTAGCAAGCAGACGCAGCATGTTACTGGTGGTGAAATCATCCGTGTACGATGCAAGCGCGTCTATCCAGGTACGAATCTCTTTTATGCCCGGGAAGGTGTCTGGCCCTCGATTTACCGATGACGACCTCAGGAGCCAAGCCTCTTGGAAAACTTGTAGCAACCTCAATAAAAGGGCATGCCAGAGGTAGCAGCGGACGGGAAGAGCAACAAACTGATGAGCCTACATGTGAAGCGACTCTGCAGCAAGCGGTAAGATCGAGCCATGACTTATACCAAACGACTACAGTACTGTAGTAACCTCGCCACTTGAACAGGGCGATAAAACCCCAACGCCTGCACTACCGATGGACAAGGTGATAGCTCTGATCGACCTCCTCGGGGATCAAGTGGTCGAAGCCCAAGAAGCGTACGAGTTATTTGCCGACGCTGATGCTCCTCCACCTCGACGAATGACGATGCTGGGACTCACCAAAGCACTCGCTAAACTCTCGTACGTGCGAGTCGTCGTATTTTATCAGCAATGGGTTCATACTGTTCGTTGCTGACGCCGGTCATGGTCTACAGCAAAAACGAATGGACGGCAAGACCAACCTCCGTCAAGATCACCGTTGAAAGCCTCCGATATCTACTGACGAAGCTTATCGCGAGCAACAACGTTGCTGTGAGGCGAATCCCTTCAGCCACCACAGTGCCGTTTCTCTCGTACACGGACTTCCTCGCCTGCTACGTGGCTTTCCTCGCCAGTCTCCACTCTTCAACATAAGAAATACACCAGTTCACTTCACGAGCCTAAGTTTAAGCTGGAAATACATGCAATGACGTTGAGCAGCTCCATCTAATTCAAGGTTTCCTTCCCCCTCTCGACCGATTTAGCCTTCCCTTCACACAACGAAACACTCGCCCACCTCAACGTTCCTTCCCCCCACAAGTCGAGTTGTCAAGTCTCACGCTTCTAGAACCCGAGAACGACCATGAGTCTGCTCTCCTCTGCGTCCAAGATGCCATCATCCAGCGAGGGAGGCGTCAAGATCAAGCGCAAGAGTCGACGCCGTCGTACCAGTTCCCCCGGAACCCGTTCACCGGAAGAGCCGGAGCGCCCTCAGATCGAGTTCGAGCCTCCTCAAGAGCGATCGCGAGGTAGTCGACGACTCCATCGTGACGCTCTGAACGATGACGGTTCTACCACCACCAGCCGACGTAGAACGAGCGTCGCGAGTTCTACCACTGAAGGAAGCAGCAGTCGACGCACGCCAACGCACTCGCACCATCGCCACTCGACTCTCAGTGGGGCTTCTCCCTCACTAGCAGCAAAGAGACGACCGGAACAACCTGTGGACGCCTGTACGACAGGTAGAAGGACATTGACGTCGTCCGCGTCCTCCATTAGACCATCGAACCGGAAGCGTCTTGAAGACCAGATTGCTCCGGTAGATCCGTCGTACCGCTTTGGTGGCCGTCAACGCAGTAGCGGCAACAACAACAACGACGCGGAATTCAACGAGGACGAGCACCACAATCTAACATTCGGCAAGTTAGGAGCTGGGCCTGAGAGTTTGTCTATCCAAGGCCAGGAAGACTGGCTCGGTGGCGTCAGCAACAACATCACTCACGCTGCCACGCGCGTCACGCTTCCGTCACGCGCCAGTAAGTACCGTAACTTGTCCGCTGGAGTGAACAAAAAGTCTCGAGCGCGCGCTTCAGCCGTTCCTGGTAAGGACCTTACCGACCGTCCGCCATCCCGTCAGCGCCACGCCTTCCCCACGCACCTAATAGACGCCAACGCCTTCGACGCCCCTGAGACCACTGGACGACGCGGAGGTAGCTCGAGCTCCAGCACCAGCAGTTCTCGCAGTAGAAGCGATACGTCTTCACCCCTGAGGGCGTCGCAGGCGATCGTCCTCCGTCGAGATACATGGTGAAAGCTAAGCGCAACAGCAACCAGGGACTGACCCAGGACCCAAGCGCGCCGTCAAGACGCGGTGTAGTCGACAAGAACTCGGGGTTCTCCTGTAACCAGGCGCACCACGACCCAAAGACCGACGGGTTCGCAGACGTGGACGAGAGCGTGCCCCCTCCGTTCAGGATCGAAGTCACGACGGACGCTAGTGAAACAACACTCGACTCACCCGCTGAGTCTCGCTCCACCCTCCTTCAGGGCTGAATCCGACCAAAACTGCCCGACGCTGGCCGTTCAGTAACCAGGAGCAGCTCTTGCGGATGGCTGTGAGGGGCTCGGACGGCAGTCGCGGCAGTGACCAAGCCATGTCGGCGGATCTTGACGCGGGTCAGAGCCCCCTCCAGTGGTTCGGCAAGGACGACCAGATCAACAACGCGCACCTGTTCGAGACGATCATCTCTCTACCAAGTCCCCGGCCTGCACTGGAGCCCGACGTGGACGTCGCGATCGAGGACGACCTGGAAGACAGCGACGGACCGCAATACCACAGCCGCAGGGTCATCAGCAAGCAGCAACAGCCTCAACACGAGCCGCACCAACCCATTGAGAACCATTTCCCTTCCCGCCGAGCTGCTGCAGCCTCGAAGCTCACCGCTCCAACTACGACCATCTCTGTAGGGGCTAAACCCGAGCAGTGGATCCGTTCCAGCACCAACCCCTTCTTCGTCGGCGCAACGTCATCATCGACCGTCGACTACGACTCAATGGACCCGGATACTGCCATCGAGCAGACGCCGCTCTACTCGTCCGAGGACCTCATGACCTTAGCAGCGACCGAGATGACGGACCTCCACTTGGACGACTACACGGCGCTAGGAGACGCCTCCATGCCCGCCCCACCCCCGTCGACTTCCGGGATGGGCTGGGGCGGCTCGAGACTGCTACCGGCGTCTCGCTCCCCGCCACTGCGGACTTCTCTGGGCAAGGACTTCCTCAGTCTCTTCGCTCAGCACTAATAAAACTTAATAATAATTTTTCACGGTCTTGAGTGTCGCCCCTCCACCGCTTGGAGATACGTGAGTGTGCTCATGAGCGTCGCTCCAAAGACCGACACGAACAGGACGCACCCCACACAGCAGCACATGATCGACAGACGGATGCACATCTTGGGCCCCACCAGCACCTTGATCATAGCCATCGGGTTGGCCGTGAACCTCATGCGCCCGACTGGAGGGGGCAAGTACGGATTGAGATTGGGCGCGTTCTGGCCTTTACCCACTGGAGACGCCAACGCCTCGTCCTCTGGGACGATCTGAACTGAGATACCGATTCGACCCATTTCCATTGACACGGCCGCTTCGCGGTCCGTGAAGTAGATCGGAATCCACTCGGCGTCGTCGGGGAGTCGACCGAGCCCCATAAAGTCCAACAGACCGTTGAGCGCTGCCTCCGCTTCAGCTTCGTCTTTCTGAGCTTTGGCGAGTTTACGCTCGGCTGGCGAAGGGTCCTTCCTCTTGGGTAAGCCACGCATCAACTGCTTTCGCTTCTTTCGCGTAGATTTCTTTGAGCTTTGACCCAGAAGAGCGTTATCTTCACGAGGGGTTAACTTGACGCTGGTGTCAGTTTCCTCTTCACTTGAATCATCCTCACTCTCGCTGGTATCTTCATCATTGCCACCTTTATGAGAGCCTGGGAAGCCATCACCAGGGAGAACGGACTGTCGGGCTAGACGCTTGAGCTCTAAGAATGGCGCCACGGAGCGATTCGTCTCGTACGCGCGACGCAGCCACTTGTACAGGTCGAGTTGAGCCTCACCTAGGACGTCGTTCCACTTGAGCACGTCCTTATCCCAGAGCTGGATGTGCAGTCGCGCTAGCTCGGGCGAACGCGGAGGGAACTCGGTCTTCATAATCAGCCGCCAGTTCCAGCACGGCTTGCCATTGGAGCAGCGCCAATGGGTATCCGTACTCTCGGCCCGACTGCTGCTGCCTGAGTCGCCTCCACTCTCCATCCAAGCCTTCACGAAGTAGTCGTTGATCTCGCTCTGAGCCTGATCCTGAACGTTCTCCGCGCGCCAAACCACGACTCGAACCTCGAACGTCTTCGGTGCTGGGGGTGAGATGTCCACAGGTTCTACGCGAACAGCCTCCTGCGTGGTTAGAATATCCACCCAGAGCTGCAAGAAACCTTGAGACGTAGTGCGACTTTGAGGCACGTACAGATGACGGTACTCAATAGGCTTCAAATGCGAATGACCTTTCTTCCCGGTAGAATGGCCCTGCCCGATCTCCTGCCATTCTCGATGGAACCAGCGCTCCTCCAGGTCAATCGTCGTGGATCCGATCAACTGATCCATGAGTCCACGATCCCAGACCCCGATCTCTAGTTGAGAGGCGCCAGGCAGAGTCGTCTCCAGCTCGAACATCTTGAAGAATTCCGGCTGCAAAGTGTTTGTGCAGGCATTGGACCGGTCATTGATGCGGTTGCTGCCGAGTTTCAGCCGTAAGTATGGGTCGGAGTATCCGTTCGAGTTCTTCGCCTGTAAATTCTGTCCACGTAGCACGTAAACTCGCACAATGAGCGGTTGGGGCCCATCTTGAAGACGACGAAGCTCCAGAAACTCCTGCTTCGCCCGCTCCTCCTCTTGTGAACGTAGTTCCTTCTTGGCTCTCCGCTCTATCACAGTGATCCGGCCTTTGAATATACCGGCGCGAAGCTGTACTCGAACTCTCTGGAAGCTCAGTAAACTTGGGCGGGATAGCACTGGCCTTCTCAGCTGGTAGGATTCCAGTGCTGGACTGGTAAAGAAGTCCTCGAGCTCTTCTCCGCCGTACTCAGAGATCCACCAGTCCCTTCCTCGCAGATAAGGAGCGCGGTGAAGCTCCTGCTGACGAGAAGTTCGAGGGGACCCTAATAACGACCCCCTCCGCTCCCCTGTACTGCGATGAGCGAGTAATAAAGCAGACTTCCCAGCGTTGTATCTTCGCTGCTCTTCCCTTCGGCGCTGCTCAATCAAAGCAGGGTCAGTGTCGTCCAGGGTATTAACGGTGCTAACTCGTGCGTGGGAGTACAAAATGGAGGGTAAATACAGGTCTCCAACGCCAATTCCATCGTCAATCGGGTACTCCTTCTCCGCTTCAGGCTGGCCTTCATCCAGTAAATAATCCATCGGGTCCTCTTCATCTTCGGGTTTCTCATCGATTCCTTCATTTTTCTCCTCCGTCCGCTTTTTCTTGCTTTTTTTCTGACTCTTTAGGAGACTTTTACCCTTTGACGGGCTGCGGAATGGAGAGCCCGAGCCGTCCGCTACCTCGATACGATACGTCGGACTCCACGGCAGTTTATTCGCCAGATCCACGATACACGAGGCCAGCGTCGTCTTGCGAAGGCCCCCGAGGGTTGAATCACACACCCGAATCTGCAGTTGAGGGGCGTATAAAGTATCAATCGGCAGCTTGACGTGCGCCACGATCCGATCGAGAAAGTTGGCGTTCTTGCTGCTTCCCGAAGTCCCCGAGCCCGATGGCATCCCGGATTGAGTGCGTTTTACGCTCGATCCATCCACGAAATACCCCCCAACCAGCTCAAACTCGACGTGTGGACGCCGAACTCCCAATGTACTGAGCGCTTTCAAGTGTCTGACACCCAGCGCAACGACGTCGAGGTTCGCCTCAGTGTACTTCGGAGTGATTGGGGCTGGCTGGCGGAGAACGGCAGGGGGGACAGTGCCCGCATGGTCGATGTACTGAATTGCAACCAGCAACTGACCCACGGATCCCCCGCCTCCAGCTTGCTCCGACAGCAGGAGACTCACTGAGGTCGACGAGCTACTTCGAGGGCGCTTGAGTTCGTACCACCGAGGCTTTGGAGATCCCGCGGTAGCAACAGAACGGACAGCAGAAGCGAGAGATAACCGTAATTCTCCAAGAAGCCCAGCAACCCCACTTCCTCCGACCGAGTCCTGCACTTGTAGGACGATCTCTGGAGTGTAGATCACGTCGGTAGCTGGTACGTTCGTTAAGAAGACGAGCGACTCGTAGAATAACGGTGCGGGGGTACTCTGGCGCACCATTGTGCGCTTCAATTGGCCGCAGCATCGAACTTCCACCACTGGACTCGGAACGCGTGTGATCCCGGCTGGGGACTCGAGTCCTCGAGCTTGGAACACGTGGACACGGATTTCCCGGTGCACTCTTGGGAAGCGGAATGGACCGAATAGTTCCGTAGTGTCCTCTTCGTTGCCCCACGGATGGCGTGTAGCCATCTCCACGCGACCGAATCCTAAGCGCAGGAGAAGAACGCCAGGGTTCTGAGACCGTTCGAGGGCGTATCTCGTCTGTCGTCTTGCTAGTTCCTCCCGTAGCACCACCCACTGACACTTGCCAGTAAATCCACGCGCGAATAATTCCTCCGCGCGGAATCGAGCAAAGCTGACGCTCACAAACTCCTCCTTGCGACTTGTCGCCGCTGCGACGCCACCCACAGCTCGACTCAGGGTGACGATGACGTCCGGAATTTGAGTCAAATCCGCCGGTAACTCCAATGCTGAGCGATGCTCCATACACTGCTCAAATGTAGCCGTACCATCCTTCGCCACTTCTTGGCTCTCGAAGACAATGGAGTACGGACCTAGGGATATCGTGACGCGAACTTGAGATGTACCGCCAGTTAGGGACGGTAGCGTGCTCCTTGGCAGCTCCACACCGCAAAATAAAGCGCCTCGCAGCATATACTTGACCGTCTTTGGGGTGCTGCGTTCATACCGTTGGCGTTCTACAGCGGCCATGGGCTTTGTGTGCATCTTCTCACCTGCTTCAGACGGCGGAGACTCAACTCGGACCATCGACACGAGCACCCGACCGCGATACGTCGAGCCGAGCTCAGCGTGACGAGACACGAGTCGCTGGCGCTTTTGGTTTGTGCCGCGTAACGGAGGCCCATACAAATTGTACCATCGAGGAGCTGCAGCTAAGAGCTGCTGCTGCTCCTGTTCAATCTCAATTTTCTCCTGGATCGCAGCCGCACTCAGCTCACCTTCCAAGCCAACGCCTTCATCTTCATCGCCATCTCCCAGCATTAAATTCACTTTCTGTGGACTGCTGGGCGCTGCTTCCTCCTCAATCGGGGCCGCTGGAACTTGTAAGAAATCATGTGACGCTACGCCCACCAATTCATTCGGAGACGTGAGATCACGGTCCCAAATTGACAGCCCGATATGTCTCGAGAACGTTGGGGTACGCACTGGCAGCCACAATTCCTCGTAAAAATCAGGAGAGAGGTTCCCTCGCCCCTTTACAGTAACGCACGAGGTTTTACACGGCGTGTTGGCGGCGAAAACGACTTGAACGAATGCGTCGATCCCCTGCGCGCCGATCAATAACCCGCCAGTGTCCATAGCAGGCAAGTGCTCGGCTCGTAGCACCCGCACGACCAGAAAGTTCAGCTTGAGCTCAATAGCTGGAGGCACCAGCACAAGAGGCGTCGGTGTGGCTGGACTGCTGTCGTCGGCTGGGGGTTGCTCGCCTGTGGCTTCTGCTAGCTCCTGCTCGATCTCAGCTTCTCGGTCGTGAACCCGCAGCGCGTCGCCAGGTCCGAGCACAACGACACTGACGAGGAGGAACCCCTGGATCCCTCGGTCCTTTTTGCTCAAATTATCGTGAACAGCGATCCACTGGCGGTACAACTCGTGGTCCGGCTAGGCAGTAGACAGCCGAGTTAGCTAGAAAGAAAAAGAATGCGATGCAGGTAGAGATTTTACGTACTTGGGCGTAGACGGAGAGGCAGTCAAGCTGGTAAATGCCGATTAGATTGTCCTTGAGAACGCGCTCCTTGTCGTAGACTGAAATCTAGTCACAACAGGAAGAATAGTTAATGTAAATAGGATGCTATCGCGTTAATGCGCTCGAACTTACCTTTATTGACGCCTCTCGTAGCTCGTGGCGACCAATATTTGGGAAGTTGAAGAACAAAATCTCGTCGAAGACGCAGCCCAGCGTGTCGTACTTCGTCGACGTCTTCTTCGTCACACCCAGGATCTCCACTTGACAGTACGGATCCGACGTCCCGCTCAGCTACAACCCAGCATCAATTAGTTTTCAACCTCATTCTTCGGTCAAGTACGACCCACGCACGTTCTCCCCCTTGAGATCCCGCGCCTCGATGACGTGCACCTGCACTTGGTAGTCGCCCTGTTTCAACGCAGCAATCGCCGCCGCTGCTTCTCTTTCCTGCTCTTCTCGTCTTATTAGAGCTTTTGTACGAGCGTTCGCCTCCTCCGCCGTCTCGTCCTCCTGACCCACCAGCAGCTCCGCCAAGCCCGCGTCCGCCGCTCCCTGCTCCAGCTCCACAGCTGCTGGTCCCGACTCGAACAGCCCTTGGTCGTTGGCTTTCGTGTAGACCAGAGCCACCTTGAGCTCCAGCTCCGCCCCCGTGTGCTGTCCGCCCACCCCCTTGTCCCTCAGCTGGAACCAGCGCTGCGTGATCATCCCCGGGAGACTCGCGATCTCGGCCGACGAGATGACGACCTGGCCGAGGAAGTGCATCTTGAGGGGCAGTCGGTCTCGGACGGAGACCGTGACGCCCGTGGTCCAGTCGACGGCTCGGAACACGAAGACCTCGTGCCACCTCGGCTCTCGGGTCTTGCTCATGACGCTCGTCTTGTACTCGACACCCAGCGACGTCAACTTGACGTAGCAGCTCAGCGTGTCTCGCGGGGCCGAAGGCGTGAGGTTGCGCGCTTGTAGCACGGTGATCACCATGGTGTTGGGCAGCGTGTCGTCTGGATCGTAGCATAATAAGGAGAAAGAGGTGAGGCTCTAGATGAGGTAACTGAGGGTAGCAGTTGACTAACCCGTACCTGCGTCTTCGGCGAGGCGAATCTCTTGTGGTAGGATGTCGACGGGGGCGTCTTCGGACTCCTCGACATCGCTGCGGTTGCTCCCCATGAACGCCGACCTGGAACGCGCCATGGCTAACGGGATAAAGTGGTGTAGTGATGCGTATCTTCGAAGGGGTCAAAGGATATCGAGAGAGATGATGATGACCTTTCGGGAAACGTGCGGTGGAGGCCACTTCAACTTGAACGACCAATCAGCGACAACTTGTTCAGGTGTTAGCGAGTGAATCTGTGTTGGAATGAATGCAAACTGAAACGAATAAATCGGCATGGAGCCACTCGTGGTCGACCTTACTCCCACTTGATCATCAGGTCGCTGAAGTCGCAGTTGGGGAACGTGGCCGCCAGTTGCGAGTAGCGCTCTTCGTACGTGGCTCTCACGCAGTCAAGACCAAGCCCCGTGTTGTCAACTGCGCCACGTCCTTTTCCCGTTGGAGGCTTCGCACGCGTAAGCTTTGGTTGGTCCTTGAGACTGACTGGCTCAGCATTCACTTCAATGTTTGGCTTGCACCTAGGGCTGCCGAACCAACCGCCGGTGTAGTACCATTGCTGGATCGTTGCAGTGAAGCGTAGGCTGCCGAAGCCATCGCGAGACGCCGCTCCTGCTATTCCATCGAGACCTTGGTGGCCAATCGATCCAGCGCCTTCCCAAACATCTTGAGCTGAGCGAATAAGGAGAATGCCTCCTTGTCCACCACCACCGCCTCGACCGCCACTTCCAGCGGGTCTCCGCGGGTTCCCGGGCTCGGAGTCTCTGATAATCGTAAGATCTTTCTTGCCAGGGGCTCCATTCAAGACCCCGCCGAGCGGAGACTCTGTCCTGTCGAATTTCGTAAGACGCAGACCGCCCTTTAGATCCCTCGGAAGCTTGGCATCGGTCTCGGAGAGGAGCCCTCGGTCGATTTCTGCATTGATGGCGTTCAAGAACGCCTCATTGTCATACTTGGAGTCTTCCCCACTAACTCCATTGCCGCCATCCTGAGCATCGCCGCCACGTTGACCAGAAGAGCGAGCAGTGCGTAGAATCTGGTCATCATCCATGAGGTCAGGGG
Source organism: Phytophthora melonis (assembly GCA_024211575.1). NCBI lineage: Eukaryota > Oomycota > Peronosporomycetes > Peronosporales > Peronosporaceae > Phytophthora > Phytophthora melonis. Next base: position 167,715 of record JAMXKT010000008.1, read on the forward strand.
TCGGAAAAAATAATATCAAAACAATTATTATGGTATTGTCCCGCTTCAATTATTTATTATTGGAAGTTCATGAAACCAATACAATATGATACTGCCCCAATAATAGCAATACAATACCAACTTCTATGAATTCTGGGATTGGGCGTTCAAGAATGATGAAAAATGCTACAATAAACTTTTATAATGTCTATTTTGCGTGTCGAGGGCACAAATTGTTCTAGCCTTGGGTGGCGAGGTTTTTGTAGAGCAAGCGGTGTATACTCAATAGCGGACACTTACCAAAGCCGTCCTGGAAACAGTACGGGGCTCGATGGCCACATCCACGGTCACCGCAGTCTTGCAGCCGAGGTGCTGAACGCTGAACCCGAACTGGAATGCTAGGCACTAGGCCAACAACGTCAAACTCAGTTATGTTAGGCCACTATTACGCAGGACAACCACAAAGTGAAGCCCCTGGCTGCTTTGAAGACTCAGGACACGGCTTCTCATAGCTATTAGTATATCTAACAAGCAAACACAGCCACGAGAACAAGTAAGTCTGCATATGAATTCAATTCTCTCTGAGCTGCTGGTCTCCGTCCTATCACTTCGGAGGCAGAGCACAGGACACGCGTAGCTTCATTCCGTTGAACTCCTTGCCGTCCAGCGTCATAAGCCTCCACCTATATTTTCTCACTGTATAGATTGGCTCGACACCTCAGGCATAGTTGGGGCCTATGCGTAAGGTTCGCGTGAAGTTTGCGACATTGCTCTCACATTTTGGCAATAAATAGCTCATGTCACGGATGGTACAATATACTTAAATTGTACCAATTATTATTATTGGCTGCCTTCATATTGCCGTTATTACTACTGCAGCTTTGGCTTCACAATACAATTTCATACTGTATTGTCCGACCCCTGCGTGAGGTTATCACAAACCACCGTCAAGTTCCCTCCAGGGAGCCCCGGAGCGCCATGACCGCCGTCTTTCCCAGCCACATCATTGCACTTCTGAGCGCTCGGAGCTTGACCAACTGCAGACAGAACAAGGCATTGCTGGGCCGACACTTGGATGGACGGACTCACAAGCGCAACGTTTGCCCATATTTGCAGCTCCACGTCGACCTCCAGAGAGGCGAAGCCGATGAGAATCACGTTCGGGATCATGTCGACGCCATCGATCGCCATTACGCGCTTCTTCACGAACTTTTCAATCGCAGCTTGCTCCTCAGACAAATGCAGATGAAACGCGCTGATTACCAACGTGTTGGACGTTTTGGTGGGCTTGGGGCGGTATATCTTGACAGCATTTCGCAGCCCCACGAGCTCCGCTTTGGCACTTTCCAGGGCGACATTGGCGTCACCACTGAGCCACTCGCTCACCTTGCACTTGTGCCCTTCAGTGTCGTCGGTGGGCAAGCTAAGCAAGAGCTCCCTGATCCTGACGAGGTCTTCATCGCGTCGTAAACGATCGCCGTCGACGACAAGTCTCGCTAAATTATCCGCCGCAGTTTGTATCGTCATTTCGCCACCATCTTGGAGTGATCTCAGCGTCGAGTCAATCTCGGCATACGTCCCGCGGTACGCAGCCCAGTCATAAACCTTCAAGAAAATACAAGAGAGCTTGTCCCGCATGAGCTTGATGCAGGCTCTGTCGATCTCATCCAAGAGGAGGACTGCAGCGTCTGGTAGGGGCTCGTCGTACACCACCTGGGGTGAACGCAGCTTGGTCAATGCCGCCAGAATGTCGCCCTTCCTCGCCGCATACTCGCGGGAATAGTCGTGTCCATCGGGGTTCGCTCGGACTGGCGCAGGTAACGCGAACGACTGAATGTTGCGCTTGGTTTCATCGAGTTCGAGGTCGGCCGTGCTCTCAGGCTCGAAGTCGACCGCGCACTTGGTGTGAATGACCACCGCGTTATCCTCTCGGATCAAAGAGCTGTTAATCAGATCCTGCAGCATGCGTTGCTGGGGGCCGTCATGCAGCGGAGGACTCACCAACAGAAAGCGCGTGTCGTTAACATACTCTAATATCCAGTTGTAGATGAAATTCACCACGAGCTCGGCAAACGGACCACGCGAGTCGCGACCGCCGGGCATGTCAAACACCGCAATCTGTTCAGACCCGAGCTTGACGACATGCACAACAGGCAGCAGCGTCGACGAGATGGCTCCACTTCGGATTTTTACGCCGGGCATGGGTGGATCAGCAACGAGAACGCGCGAGTAGCGCTTCTCGTGGTGAACAAGCAGTCGGCCTGGTCCGAAAAGGAACGACACAACCGTGCTCTTGCCCACGCCAGTTGTACCGAGGGCGATAACGCTTGAGTCGCACTTCGTGTTGCTGTCAGGTACAGAGCGGTCCAAGTAAAGCCTCACCTCCATGAGAAGGTCCACCGCTTGGTTGACGTCGTCTTCAGTAGGCGAGCCATTGCGACCAGCTATACGAGTTGAGAGCTCTTTGACGGCGTCCTCGATGGCTTCACGCTCACGCCTCGTATTGTCTTGCATTGTCTGGTGGCTTGGTTGGTTGGGCTTGTGAAATCCAAAGTGAAGGAATGCGTGTGGTCTGTATCCATCATCTCAAAGCTGTCGTTGGTAACTTTCCAGGAGTGGGTTTGGATGTTCCTTTCTGTCAAATGATGCATAGCGACAAACAATAGCAAGGTGACGATGGAATAAAGATTAAGTTATTAATTTTTTTTAGGAAAACTCAAGCTACGTCCGTTAAAAGTGTCAAGGTTTGCGCTCAGACGCCTACCCACGCCGACTTTAGCTTGCTGAAGTCACACTGACGAAACGACTGCCGGGCATATCCCAGTCACCTCCTCACCCAGCTTAATGTGGTTGCAGATCGGGATTAAAGTGGTAGAATCACTCCCGCTCCGAATAAATACGCCAAGTAGTGGAGGATCCGACATCAGCACGCGGGAGAACGGGGTCTCGTGGTGCACGAGCATTCTACCCTCGCCGAAGAGAAACGACACGACTGTGTTCTTCCCAGTACCAGTCGTTCCGAGAACCACGCTGTTGGTGTTCGGTTTGCTCTCGGAGTCGCTGTCGTACACGGAGCGCGTCAAATACGCCTCCACCTCGTCGAAAAGAGACAACCCTTGGCCCAGCACGTCTTCAGTGGGAGAATCGAGCGTCTCCTCCAGCTTGGCAGCCACCACAGCAATGTCCCTCAAGCTTCTCACGGTCCATGGCTTTCTTCTTCTTCTTCTTCTTCTCGGAGGAATTCAGACTGACCGACTGTAGTTGATTGATGGGCGACCACCAAGGAGAAGAAAAGTCCTAGCGCCGTTCCCACTCTTCTTCAACGTCGAAACATACTTGGTGTTCTCCACACCAATGTATCCATTCCGCAATGTCGTCTGCAAAAATGGCTACACACCGAAAATCTAGCATCCGATGGCGAAGGGCGGTGGCTTCTACGCCGTGGCAGCTGGCCGCTCCACGGGCGTCTTCACGACGTGGGCGGAGTGCGAGGCGCAAGTGAAGGGATTCAACGGCTGCAGGTACAAGAAGTTCAAGACCAACGCCGAGGCGCGCGCCTTCATCGACGACTACAACAAGCAACATGGCTTCACTGCCTCCACCTCGGAGCAGCCTCCAGCTGCGAACCCAAAACGACCGAGAGAGGAAGCTGTTGCAGTGGGGCAGCCTCCCGCGCAGAAACTTAAGCAACATCAGCCAGGAACCTATTACGCCGTCGCTAGAGGTCTCAAGACGGGGGTCGTGACCTCCAAGCAAGAGGTGGATGCCATGACGGTCGGATATCCCGGTCGCTCGGTGTACAAGCAGTTCGCCTCGAAGCAAGCTGCTCTCGACTTTTTGGCTACATTTAGTAGCCATTCTTCAGCTTCCCTGGCATCGATGCTGAAGGACGAGAACAATGCCAATTCAAGCTCAACTACGCAGCAGAGAGCGGCTCTTGGAGTCGGTATCGACTTGAAAGAAGCTGCTCCAAACGGTTTCGCCGGGGCGGAAGCTACTGCGGACGTGGACGCTCAAATGGCAGCATCTTCATCGAAACCTGCAGGTGGTTGGTGGTATGCAGTGGCAAAGGGACGCAAGACGGGCGTGTTCCGCACGTGGGCTGAAGCCAAGAAGCAGGTGGAGAACTTGTTCAGCGCCAGCTTCAAGAAGTTCCCGACCAAGGAGCAGGCGGAGGCGTTCGTGAACCAGCACGCCGCAGCTACCAAGGGCCAATCGGGAGACCCGGACCCGAAAGACCCCAACTCTTTGGTGGCTTTCTGTGATGGGAGTGCTCTGGAGAATGGACGCAGAGGCTGTCGGGCGGGCTACGCGTGTATTTTCCCTCACAATGAGGACTGGAATGTAGCCAAGCAGCTCGTGGAGGACCGAGCGACGAATAATCGGGCGGAGTACATGGCTGCACTTGAAGCCATGAAGCGCGCGAATATCGAGGACCCTGAGGGATCGCGCGTGCTCTTCATCTTCTCGGACAGCATGCTGCTGATCCGATCCATGACGGAATGGGTGGGCACCTGGCAGAAGAACAACTGGAAGAAGTCGGACGGCGCGTCCGTACAGAATCGCGACTTGCTGGAGCTGCTGATGGCGGAGAAGGGCAAGCGTCGAGTGCGCTGGACCCACGTTAAGGCGCATACCGGCAAGAAGGACTGGAGATCGAAGTGGAACGACGTTGCAGACAATGCTGCTCGTGGTGCAGCGTTGACGGTTAGTGCGGACGATTGAAAATACTGTAGTTGGTGAGTACATGTATACATTGATGCCTTTCATTGAGCCCTTTCGTTTCGCGCAACAGCATCTTAATGTGATGTTGCAGCAGCCAACATGGATGCTTCAATACAGCCTGCATTCCACGTCAGAGCCTCATCCCCATCGTGGGCGACGAGGTCAAGCACGCAACTACAGCATGGCAAACGGTTGGATACAATGGTCCTTTGTTGTTGTGTATTCCCTTGCGCGGTAACACGAAAAGCAGGCTCGTCGCAGATTATCCTTATCACAATGGTAGTCAAAGCGATCACGGGACCAGTCGTCGAAATCTCTCCTGCCAACGGCGGCACCCAGCGATTAAACTCCGCAGCCTTGCCCCAAGAGCTCAGTCGCCAATTTCCTCGCAGGAGTCCAAGCAGCCAGGGGATCAAGTCAAGCCGCGTCTACGATGAAGTTTTCTGCGCTGCTACTGCTTCTGCTGTCGGCGATCGCTGCTTCGGTCGTCCCAAGCGCGTACGGGCTCGAGGACGACGCCAAGGGTGCGAGATTGCAGTGTTTCTCGTTTGATATCTTCAGATCTAACTGTTTGCTGAGATGTTGTGTAGGAGCTCACCTTCGCCACCTGCAAGACCAACCGGATCAGCCGGGTCAACCGCAGCAGCCTGAGTATCCGAACACGAATGAGCAGCCGCAGCAGCCTGGTATGCCGAACACGAACGAGCAGCCGAACGTGGCGTCGATGATTCGGTCGGGCCTGATGAACACGGGCGGCAACACCAACACGAACCCTAATACCGGCAGCAACGAGATTTTGGTGGGCAACTGCTTCCCGGGCTCGTGGAACTGGCCGCGTTGCCGCGTTGGGTGCTTCCCGGGTCTTGGAACTGGCCGAGCTGCCGTTTCGGAGGTGGCGGCGGTGGCGGTGGCTGCTTCCCTGGATCGTGGGGCTGGCCGCGCTGCCGCACGTGCTTCCCAGGCTCGTGGGGCTGGCCTGGTTGCCGTACGTGGTGAACGGTGAACGCTCTACCGTAACTTGCCAGACGTGACGCAGTGTCACGCGCGAGCGCTAAGTTTGGAACCATGAAATGCATGTCAACCTAGTGCCGTAACGGAATATGTTCTGCAAAGAGGTAGCAAAGTGGGGGGAATTGAAGTCGTTCAGCAGGATAATTCAGCAAAGAACAAGAAAATGATGTTTGAAAACGAAAGCGGTACATTCGACTTACGATATGTAATAGCTAGCGCTATTAGTCGACGAACTGAAAGAGCGAAGCTACCAGCATTGATACAACGGAGAATTTGATGTAGGATCGTGCTTTCTTTTTCTTTCCTCAAACTTGATAGTGATGATTTTAGTAGCCCCACTTGGTCTGTCGCCTCAGACACAGACGAATTTTTTTGCTAAATAAGACGAACAGCATAGCACGCAGTGGTCGTTCTCATGTACGAGCTCTCCAAGATTGAAGTTGAAGGCACATCTAGGCAACCTGGTGCTCGCTGACTATATCGATGGCACCAGTGCCATGATTGCAAACTGACGGCGATAAGAGGCAAGGGACAACTCCAGGATCTCATCACGTGGGAGCAGAGGGCGGAAGGGACGCGTAGTGCTCTGAGCACCACTGATTTCGGAAAACAAACCAAGGTTCCGTTCAAACTTAGCGTGATATCATCGCATTATCAAAAGGCCAACTGATTAAGCACTTTCTTGCTTGCACGGAACGAATGTCGGTTGGTACGTCAGGCACTCTGTAGCAAGCAAAAAGAACTGGCCGGCTGGCTAAACAACACCGCAAGGTGTACATACTCTTAAAAATCGCCCTTAAACATAAATCGCAGGGATCATTCACCGCCGCACCAACCACGTTGAGGCTCGAGTCCTCACGTCCTTTTCCTCTCCGTCGCTCTCCCATATAGTAAGCACCACAAGAGTGCGGCACCAAATTGATGCCAGCACTGATACAACCAAGTATCCGATCAGGATCGTACTGGGTTGCACGGCTAAGGTGCCGCGGCGGCATCTTCTCCGGCCATGGCTCTACCGTCATTTTCACTGTAGAGATCGTGGTACGTGCGGATGTTCGGCTCCATTCCAAACGCAGCAAGCGCTGGCATCATGCAGATTCGAGGGCGCGGGACTGGCGGAGGTGCGTTCTGTGCAGCAGCACGAGCGGCATTTCTCGCCGCTTGGTCGGCCACGTCGTTCCAGCGCGACTTCCAGTCTTGGCCGCCAGTATGAGCTCGCACATGCTCAAACACCACAGCGCGGTCGTTGCCTCGAGCCTCGAGCAACAGCTTCAGCAGGTCTCGATTCTTTACCGGAGCACCAGTCGACGTGACCCAGCCGTCGTACATCCAGTCAATGACCCACTTGCTCATCGAGTTGACCAACAGCTCGCTGTCCGAGTAGATCACGAGCGTCTTCTCGTGCTTGGGGTCTTCAATATTCGCTCGCTTGATCGCTTCAAGTGCCGCCAAGTACTCGGCCCGGTTGCTCGTAGCGAAAGGTCCTTTGACCTTCCTGACCACATCCCAACGTCGGTTGTGCGGGAAGATACACGCGAATGCAGCGTGGCAGCCATACTCGCCATTGCGGATGGCGCTGCCGTCACAGAACGCTACCAACGAGTCTGGCAACTCGGGATCTGGCACCTCATACGTGGATCTCCCTCGACGATAAGCTGCCCACGTCCAGGACCCGTCCGGGTGCAGCTTCCCCTCACGGTCCACCATCATGCCGAAGACTCCAAGACACTCTTCAGCGTCAGCGAAGGTCGCGCACTGCGTCACCTTCGTGCTGTTGTCTAGTCGAGCAATCACTGCCGTTCTCTCACGGGACGAGCAGATGCCCGACCACTTGCCCAGGTACAGGGCGTAGTACTCAACGACCGCTGGGGGCTCGGCGTTCCCCGCGCCCATGAGATAGTCCAGTTGGTTGAGGCGGGGCCCCGGGTGGCGTTGGGACGAGGAGGACGGGGGAGACTGCCGTCCTCCTTGCTGGGCAGTACGTGGACGTGTATTATTACTGCTGCGTCCTCCAGCTTGGATGAACGCTTGGGCGTCGCTCCTTGACCCGAATTTCTTCCACTTGCCGCCGGGGAAGCCGTCCACTTGACTCCGAGCCTCCTGGCAGTCGCGGTAGATGCCAGGGGAACGCCCCACCGCCACGGCGTAGAACCAACCTCCGTCCATTTGCGCGTGTCCTGCCTTGGTCCTCTTCTTGAAGAATGAGCAGCAATGAGCTGGCGGCTGAAATAAGAGTTGTCTTTGCACAAATAAGGGTTGGAGCGCAGTAAAAAGTATCCAGTCTCAGAAATGTTCCTGTTTACGGGTTGAATAAATACCCACAAGCCGTAAACAACCTAAGCACGTATTTAAGGGTTTCACTTTAGAAATCTACGGGACGTTTCTAATGTGAAGTACACCAATTGTGTGTGACACAGAACCTGGCACCAAGCGCAATGCCGGCGGCTCCGTTAGCATTGGTCACGCTCGCCGCGCGTCCTCGACCTGCCGTAGCTGCTCTGGATCATGTGCTGAGAGCAATTTCCTCGTATTTGGACTACTCAGGTCTGATTCCACTGGATCGTGCGTGTGCGTCTGAGTCCATTCGACTTCTGGACCGCGTTTGGGAGAACAGCGACCCCGGGACTCAGGACGGAAGTCATCGGTGGTCTCTATGCAAGCACTTGAGGAGTGATATCCACTACTACCGGCACCAGTTCACAGCGTCACTGCGCGCTGCGGTGGTTCGAGGAGATTTGGAGATTGTTCGCTGGGTTCTCGAGCATTTCTCGAGCTGCAAGGCGGACGTCGAAGTCGTGGAAGACGCGGCACACAACGGTCGACTCGAGATCCTGCAGTTTCTGTTAGAGTACGAGCGCCAAGGAGACGAAGACGACGAGACGAGGAATGTTATATGCTGGGGTACCGATGATATGGTCAATGCACTGGAAGCAGGCTTCTCGGAGGTCGCTCGCTGGCTGTACGAGAACACTCCGGAAGCTGATCGAGACCTGAACAGAGCAATGGAGTTTGCCGTTCGAAATGGAGATATGTCGGTGATTCGGTGGTTACTGGATGTGGTGTACAGACCCGATTTACATCTTCCTGCGCCGGCACTCAATGACGCTGCTGCTGGCGGTCACTTGGAGCTCGTGCAGTGGATTTTTGAGCAAGGTTACGACGGCGGATCGGATCGGATCGTGCATTGGAGGGTGCGGCTAAGAACGGCAACCTGGAAATGCTGGCATGGCTGGTAGGCCATGGCATAACCGAAGGAGTGGATGACGCTGTCCACGCGGCTTGCAAGCTCGGAGATATGTCCATCTTGCGATGGCTGCACGGTCACAAACTAGGACACAACGCTCCGTACGCCGTGGTCAACGCTACCTGTTCCGGCCACTTGGATATCTTGAGATATCTCTATGATATTGACATTGTGGACTCAGCGGCAGGTATGATGAGGAACGCCGCTAATTCTGGGCATCTTGAGATTGTGGAATGGCTGTTTGAAAAGTTCGCAGACAACACCGTTGTGGAGCTCTTCCCGTCGATCGGGACTGAGGAGTACCCAAGGCCTACTGCGATGGACGAAGCAGCAGCCTATGGACATCTCCACGTGCTGAAATATCCCCATTCAGTTGCCGTGTCATATCAGGAAAGTGCGAGAAGTGGAGGCCCCGTGTGCTCCTTCATCGCCTTTCAAGTTGCCGCTGGCATGGGACACCTTGAGGTGGTCAAATGGCTGTATCATACCTACCCGGAGAAGTGTAGGTCACGTGTTACTACCTCTATGGCTGCTCGCAGTGGTCAACTGGAGATCCTCCAGTGGCTTCACGCCCACATGGACGTCGAGTGGACGAATTCCGCGATGGATGAGGCGGCCAGTGGAGGCCATCTTGCAGTGGTGAAATGGCTTCACTTGAATCGATCCGAGGGGTGCACGGAGTACGCGATGAACCATGCAGCACATAACGGCCATCTACATGTTGTCCGATGGCTGAATGACAATCGCCCTGAGGGGTGTACCATTGAAGCGATGAACCTGGCTGCTGGCCGCGGGTTCTTCGAAGTGCTGCTATACCTACGTGATCAGCGTACCGAAGGCTGCACTATCATAGCGAAAATTGCTACACTTCCGCGCGGGTGTAAACACCTGCTTGTGTGGCTTGAGCAGCACTACCCAGAAGACATGTGGCACTGGTGAGGAGAGCTTACGAAACAACACGGCGGCATTGGCTCCTCGGCCCCACAGCGGGATTGTTCAGTAAACGAAGGATATGTTATCAGCGATACAGACATCGTTCACAATAGAAGAAAACGACAACTTCGAGCACCACAGATCTAATGCGACCGAAATGGCGGCAACAGGACACAAAGTTGGGATTATAGCGCCTGTAGCTCATTTTCGAATTCGCCCTGCACTCACACCAACGCGGAGCCAGAATGCACACGCACCATGCAATCCTATGCTGTTGGCCGTCATGCTTTTCGTTGGGAGTATCGCCACTCACAGCACACATGCACAACAAGGCCTCACCGATCGTGCCTACACTCAATACAAAACGGACAGCGAAGAGCGAGTACGCCTACCGCTACCGAAGCTTAGTCAACTAGCGGAAGCTCCGGGATCAGTCGAAGGAAACGGAGTGCAACAGCAGTAGCCTTAGTTAGTCAAGTGTATTTTGCATCAAATTATAATAATCTACAGTCTGCGGTTTTTCACGGCACTGGTTCCAGTTCGGTAGGCATATACAGGGGAATGTCTTGCAGTGTCAGTGGTAGTGGACGCCTTCTCCAATGATGTCGAGCATTCGCTTCTTGTAGAGCGTCATCTTTCTGTCCCACATGCTTCGCGTGAACGGCACGCTGTGCCCCGCCACTCGGCTGGCGACGACGTTCTTGCCGCAGAGTTCGGCTGGAATCTCAACCGGTAGCTGGGCCACGACATGACGCATGCGGCTCATGCTGAAGCGCATGCACGACTCCGGGTGGGCTTGCAAAATGCGCGTCTTAAGTTGCTGGGCCTCCAGCGGCAGCGACGTGGTAACGAGGGGGTCCTCGTCCGGCCGCTTGTGCGCGCTCAGACGCGTCTTCAAGAGCAGGTTGTACTTCTTGCGCGGAGGGAGCAGCCCCATACGGTACTGTAGCGTGTTGTTAAACGGACGGGTTGAACTGCTGCTTGAGCTTGAGCTGAGCGGGGCCGATTCGAAAGTGAGGATCCCCACGCACAGCGTGACTTGCCTGTCAAACCACAAGAAACGGCCAAAGGTGATGGCCCGCGTGGCCCAGGGCGCCCCAAAGTCTAATCCAAGTGATACGATGGCCCTCGAGGACATCCAATCCCGCCGATTACCAGTGTCACCAGTCGGTCTCATCCTAACACGCATATTGGACTGCCGGTGTTGCACAGCGCATCCCCCCCGGGTTATCGTAATGCAGTATATGTACAGATGGGTTGTTCGGCTTCGCGGTGCACAACTTGTGCCAACCCCAACAACAAGGCGAAGGCGTCGATTACGATGGTCGATCAAGGAGGATTTCCCTAAGACTGGGAGACTTTTGACAGGATGGGGTTCTCCGGTCTTCGTCGAATACTGTACTGTACACACAGGCACATGTTGGTGTAGAAGACCAAGCCACGGCGATGTGCTCGCTGTGTTAAATACTGCACGGCGGTGCGGTAGTGTCGCGTTCAGTTAGGCTACCTGGCACTCTACTAGTCTCTAAAGTCTATGGGGCGGGGTAGCTGGTGACTTCTCGGCGCTGTAAATGTCGCTCGGACGGCGGCAAGTGGGCTAACTGACTGGTGGGGGACTGGCGAGGAGCTACTGTACCGTACTACCGGTAGGTAACGTACTCGTCGATCATGTCCAATCGCCTGGTGCGCTTGGTGCGCTTGCAATTCTCCCACATATTCATGGTGAGAGGGACGCTCTTGCCGCTCACGAGCGTTCGCGTTGCTCGTCGGTCTCCGAGGTCGCCGGGGATGACGACGGGTGGGGTGGCCATGTGACGCATGTGGCTGAGGCTGAAGCGCAGCAGCTTGCCCGGGTGGGTCTCGAGGATTTTGTTCTTGAGCGCACGGACATTCTCCGGCAGCTCGACGGGGGGCGGGTGCGAGTGGCGACGACGGAAGCTCGGACGCTTCGTGAGTCGTCGTGGGGACTTGACGGGCTGCGGCCCGGCCTGCTGGAGCTTGAGCGCGTGGATTTCGGGCTGCACTGCCATTGCTGCTTTGGGCTTGGGGTTTGCGGGTGCGTTTGGAAATGGCGAGCTGGGCTGGCGGGGGTCCGGAAGAAATGAAACGAGGCAAGGAGAGACCGCAGCTCACCTGTGACTGGCTGGCCCAGCACAGCACGACGCGCGCCTCCTACCTACGCCAGCGCGCAGAGCTCGGACGTGTTCACTTCCGCCGTGATTGGATGCCGGCCGCCTGTCCCTGACTGTTTGAAGCACCTCGAGCACCGCCCAAACCTTTGGCCCCACGCAGCGACTGACGATTCCCTCTCGCCAGGACCTGGGCGTCAGGTGCCTGGGCCAGAGATTCATCGCCAAAAACAAGCCCCGCGGGTTCCAAAGACGGCTGCCTTGGCCCAACGTTGGCCACGCTGGAATTTGTTGAATTTGTTGGACGTGTCGCGCTCGCTCGCCACCGGTTGCGACTTGATACTGTAGCTCAGCTCTTCTGTCGGTGAAGACAAACAGTCCATACGTAGCTTGGATGTTACATGTAGACTGCGGTGCTGCCGGGAGGCGGGAGGGTCCTGGGTGCACTTTGCGTTCGTCTACCGCCTTTCGCGTGCATCGAATTCGCCTCGTCGCATTTTCGACTCGTCGCATGTTTTGCGCATCCTATCCAGCGCCGATGATGCCACGGCGTCGGCGCAGCGGCTTGGACCTCCAGCAGTGCTGCTTGGTGCCGAATCAAGCGGAGCCGAAGTGCTGCGTCGACGACCTTCACTCAAGAGAGACGGCAAGACCCAAATCTTCAGAAATGCAGCGCTGCGATTCTGAAGATTTGTCCGCTGGTGTCCCTGCTGCAGCGTGTGGCTCTCAAGGCATGATGATGTCCGCCGTCGCGCCGAAGGCGGCATCCTCCTCCAGCACTGCTGTGTACGGCAGGATACACTATACCTGTACTGTAGCTTCAGTCTTGCCAACACTGATCAACAGTACAGTACGTTAGAGATCGGACGTGGCCGTGTCCTAGATGGATGCTAGGAGTCGGCCTACAAGCCTGATTGATGGGTTGTATGGGGCACGTATAGGAGTCATGCATTGCAGACATGTGTTGAATGAATCACTCTGAGTTTTACTCTACGACCGACAAGTTTCTTCCTGTCTTCCTACTCCTCTTTGCAGCTCTCTCGCAGCGCCAAAGCTGCTAAATACGGGGACGCCCTCCCCATTCACAAGCTGCACTGTGTGGTACAGTACATGAAGCTGTCTTGGCAAAGGAATCAAGTGTCAAGTCTTGTCACTACAAGCGCGTCAAATTGAGGCAGAGTTCGCCGACTTCATCGTCTTCACTATGGTATCACCATTAGCAAATTAACGTAACCTCCACGTAACGTGCATTTTCGTTGCATTTTATAAGCTCAATCGCGCACTACAGTTGCAGGCCTCGTGCTTGTTCATCTACCTATCAGTCGGGTAATGTTCCTCCAGCCACTCGAAAATGTAAGTTTGCTGGTGTTCTCTAGCAAACAGCCTCGCTGCAGTAGTGCAGCTCTCGGTTTGCTGAGCTCGCAAGAAGAGCAGCACTTCAAAGTGTTCGCGATCAACCGCAAAATCCATTGCGTCGGAGGTGAAGCCCTCTGCACGATTCGAGTGCAGCCAGCGCAGAACTTGCAGGTGGCCATTGCGAGCAGCGTAGTCCATCGCGTTGGTCGTGCAGCCTTCGGTGCGGTGTTCATGGAGCCATTTCACCACCGCGAGATGTCCATTCTCAGCCGCTGAATCCATGACATCGGTGGACCAGTCAACGTCTGGAAGACTGTGAAGCCATTGGAGAGTCTCGAGACTGCCATTGCGAGCAGCCATACTCGTGGTTGAAGGCTGGAAGCGCAAGTGAGGATAAGTGTCATGTATCCATTTCGCAATCTTGACATGGCCCAGGGTACACGCCGACGAGAGGGCCCATTCAGAGCAGGTCGGACCGCCACTTTGTCCAGCCGCTTGCATGGAAGTCGCAATCGAATACAAATACTGCAGCACGTCCCAGTGTCCATTACCGGCGGCTCTATCCATGGCACTGTGGTTCGACAGCCCCCCTCGTGAGGCAGCAACGACAGGAAAGAGGGCAGCGCTGCCAACCTTGTAGTGTAGCCACCTCACCACGTCGAGTTGGCCACAAGATGCTGCATCGACCAGCATGCGTGACGGCTCATATGTAATCCCAACTTCGCACAAATACTTCACTACGTCCAAGTGCCCTTCACGAATAGCACAGCCCATGGCAAAGTGAGGATACTGCACCAACTTGCGCTCCAGCAGGCACTGCACAACCAATAGATGACCTCCCCCACACGCGACCTGCACCGCTTCTCTAGCGCCTTTCGTGATGCCGTTCTCCAGGAGCCACTTGACCATATCCAGTCGACCGTTCTTCGCCGCTCCCTCGAGTGCGTGGCTGGAGTCGCCACCGAAGCTCTGCTCGAAGATCCACTGCATATTCTCCAAGTGGCCGCCTGCCGCTGCGTCATTCATAGATGGCGGAGGAAGGTTGGTGTCCGCAGTGTACACGGTATCCAACAGCCACTGGATCAACTTCATGTCACCTTGGCGAACTGCCAGTCCCATCACCGCCGTCAAGTCCCTCTCAGCATCGGGGGTAGCCTCATACAGCCACCTGGCCAGCTCTCCGTGCCCCGCTTTAATCGCGTTCGCCATGTCGTCTCCACCCCACACAACAGCGTTCCGTTCGTCGTCTTCCTGGTCTTCTACAGTCCCATACTCAAGCAACATCTCCAGAATCTCGCGTCGACCACAGCGCGCTGCTTCCTCCACGACCTCCACGCCCGCCACACAACCCCTAAAATGGTCGAGAAGCCACCGCACGACACTCGAATCTCCACGCGCCACCGCCGCCAAAAGAGACTTCGAGAACTGGAATCGGCGATAGTGGACGTCCGATCTTAGAAAATGAGACAGCGACCAGCTCGCGCCTTTTGTCCCTTCCGGGGCCCGTTCTCCCAGATGCGGTCGAGCAGGCGAGTCGAGCCGAAGGAGCACGCGGACGCCAACGGGATCATCACAGAATCGTCTAGGTAGGCGGAGATGCACGCAGCCACGTGGCCCAAGGCCGCTACAGCGGGCTGAGAGCTCAACGCCAGCGCCACCGCCGTGAGAGAGCTCGGCGCCATCGGTGGCTACTAATTGAGCGATACTGCCGGGACTCGGGAAGGAAATCAGGGGGTTAGGAGCATGTCCACCGGTCCATTGGAGGTCCCAGCCAGTTGGTCCCAGTGCCAAACTGGACTCAATCACTATGCAGGACTGCAATGACTGCAACGATAATAGAGAGGTTTCGAGGTTGAGCAAAATCGGGACCAGCTAATCGGAAGCTACTGTACGTACGTGTATATGGATAAATATCGTGACGGTGCCGACACATTTTTTTACTTGATTTAAGTATAGGCAGACTGACCGCAATGGACGTATATTGACGAATGACATCTAGATTTACCTAATATCAACCAATGAGCTTGATTAGGTGTAGGGTAAAACAGTGCCGACGCCGTGCCGACGTATAATGTAGGCACGGGGGAATATGCAGGGCGTCAATACAAACCACTAGTCTACTGCTCATCACTCGAATATCTGCCCTCTTGCCGACAGAACACTCGGAAGCAGTATGAGCCTCCAAGACCTCGCCCCCGTCAACTCCCAGCGCGCTCTGCAAACCGCAATCAACGCCTTCGGTCGCTTCGTCGCGGCCCAAGGCGTCTCCATGGACTTCATCGCTACCTCTCTCGCTGAGGATGAGAGTGGGGCTGTGTTTGTCCAGCTCATGGACCGCTTTGGCGTTCACCTCGCCTTCGTCGAAGGCCGGGGAGGGAAGCCACTGGCCAAGAACTCGGTCATGAGCTACTACCGACATGTGAAGAACTGGCTGCTCGACACCTACACGACCCACCGAGCCACCATCGAGAAGAAACTACTCAAGATGGGACAGACGCTTGAGCGCCACTGTCTGAAGCGCATCGAAGGTGGAATGGTCAAGAAGGCTCCTGCCTGCACGAAGGAAGACCTGCGAATTCTCATGGACGGACTGTACTATGATGCCGCCAGCCCCAAGGACTACCAAGATGCCGCGTTACTGGCGCTGATGTGGTACGCCTTCGGCCGCGCCTCGGACCTGGGGTTCGTGGTGAAGGGAAACCTGTCTGTATGCGCGGATGGCGTTGCGTTCGTTCGGCTCATCCGCGTGAAGACTTCAGACGAGCAGGGCATCTCTCTCTTTCCCGACAAGAACAGCTTCATCACGTGTCCCCTCCATGCGATTGCGATGGCCCTGGTGATGCAAGACGCTCCGTGCGCTCAGCTGCTGGACCATCCGCACCTTGCCGCAAGCAGCGACGAGAGTATGACAGCTCCAGTTGACGTGCCACTAGATGAAGCTCTTGTTGCGTGCGAGAACGAAGACACGCCAAGTGAGCCGCCTCAGACAAAGCGTAAGCTGCCTGAAGAGAACATGAAGATCCACGCCTACGTGAACCGCGTTGTCAAGACGGCGTCGGCTGCTCAAGCTAAAGCGGTGCCAATTGCGAACTTGACCTCTCACTTGTTTCGACGTGGTGGGGCTCAACATGCAAACGGTGACCCACTGCTCAGTGCTCAATGGATTTTCGATCGCGGTTCGTGGAACATGACGGCTGCCAACAAGGCTTTCGCTTACGTGTTCCACACTACCAGTGAAGACCAGAAAGTAGCGCGCGTTCTCAGCGGGTGGGATTCCAGCAAGAAGCCACCGGTTCCAACCCTCTCCTGGTTCGACGCCGCCAGCCGGCAACAGGCACTGAGCTTGGGCAATCTGCCTTTTCCAGCCAAGTGTGTGCACCTAAGACCCTGAGAAGAAGCTCAATGCCCGTGTCGCTGAAGCGCTAACTTTTCCCGAGGTGCTCGAGCGTGCCCGTACGCTACCCGGATGCGCGAATGCCTGATGGCGTTGGGTTTACCAAAAGCTCAAGTTCTCGCGTGGAGCTCTGAACTACAGGCGAAGGCGGCACAAAAGGATCTGGAGGAATGTCAAGACGACGTGGAGGCATTCACAAGAGAAGAAAAGCTGATCAATCACCAGAACTCATCATCGGTGAGCTGGTAGCCATGAACCGAGCCTTGACCGAGCGGGTCACCCAGCTGGAGAGTCAACGCGACGCTGGTCAGGGGGACTCCTCCACAAGTTTGCCGTCACCGATGGTGGCACCACAAGCGCATTGCGAGGATGCCGTCCCTGTGGCGAAGACGTGTGGAAGCAAGGCTCTCCCTTAAGACCCAGCGGGTATTTGGTTTGAGTGGTACGCCAAAACACCACGTATGTGGGACGTGTGTGCGGATCGGCAGAAAAAATCGGCGTACAAGCACACCGTGAACTACATGAAGCTGTTCTTACCGAACGGCTTTGAGCTGGACCCGCTGGCCCCTGACTACACCGACCAAGTTGTCCGTACCGGGATCGAGGCCGAAGCCGGGATGCACAAGTTTTTCGAAGAGCACGGAGTCAAGAGCAAACGTGGATCAGCTGTGCTCAAGCAAATGCGCAAGTTCTACCGTAAAAGCAAGCTCAACTCTCTAGTAGACGCGTACCGTGCTCGCGTTGCTGTCACTGGCGTAACGGACCCAGCACCCAGGGAAACACAAGAGCTGTTTACACGGAAGTAGTTGAGTTATTGCCTCTACCATGGGGCTACAATAACATTTTCTGCGCCGCTACACACTGCATTTTGATAAATATATAGCGTGCAGCGTGTAGTGTCAATTTGACTTTGTACGCAACTGCTGAAACGCCACAAAGCTTCATAATATTCATCTACTCTTAAGCAGCACATGCATTTGACAGCATCTTGCACTGCCCCCGAGGCAGTGTCCTACCACTCTAAATCTTTACTGTAGCCATTTAAATAGTAAAAAAGAAGAGTGTTCCTGTCGTATAGGATATTTCATGATTGCAAAGAGGTTACAGAATAAAAAAAACGTTTAGGGTACAAGAATGATTTATTGGTGGTAGTTAACCGGCTCGACCGCGTAAACACAGCCCAGATCAGCAAAGAAGTGGCGTAATCCGTCTTCGGTACTTGGCTTGTAGACAAGCTCGTCCGAGTCGATGAAGTAGTGCTTGTCGCCCACCGCCGCGCAAGCGATGCAGTGCTAGGTACCCTCTTCTTGGCCAAAGGGCCTACCGATGATCACAAGGTGTCTAAAACTAGACCTAGGAATCTTCTTGAACCACAGTTGCGAACTGCAGTTGAACGTGTTGGTACTGTTTAGGTACCGCAGCTGATAGCCCTTGGCGCGAAGCGCTTCATGCAGTGCTTGCATAGAATACGCCCCGTACCTCTCATCGCAGTGGGGGGCTGGCCCTTCTTCCTCGGGTGCAGCCGCGTTTAGACGACGCACGATTGGCACCAAATCCTCGACGGCTAAAAAAAACCGGGTTTGCACCGCATTGTTGATCGAGTACAATCCACAGAAAGAATATCTCTCGGATGTACCGCTCTGATTCTCACACATAGGACCGCCCTAGTCCGTCTACCCACAATGGATTGCATCTCTGTTCGTGGAAGGTCTAGCAAATCGCCGGACGTGAAGAGAGACGCGCCCCAAAAAAAGACCCCCCACTCTTACTTAGCACTGACGTGAAATCGCTAGCAAACCGCCGGCGGGGTGAGTGCAAAAGCAAAAGTGAGAAGAACTGCATTGCCGCATCGATGGCGACGAGCGCTCACCAACCGTGAAAAACTTTAATACAGTACAGCCAGATGAACTCGAGAAATGAGAAATGTATTACGCTTTTGTATGTTACGCAGCGCTAATACTGCTGTTTTAATAACCAACATGCAAGCACTTAACCCCAGTGGGACCTTTGGTAGGATAAATGGAAGGACAAAAATGCCTTTTATCTTGATATCAGTATAGTGTACCACAAAATTTATCCTATAGGATAAATTTTGTGGTACACTATAGTGAAGCCAAGCTTATTCTATTTTTATCCTACGCTTGGAAGGATCAAAGGTCTCACTGGGGTTAAGTTGGTAACAGCGGCAGAATTGCAGGTGTTGGGCTGTTACTGCCTGACACCTGCAGTCCGGGATTTGCTCTGGCACTGCAGTGGCGCATTTGATTGCTAACCACCTGGGCACCATGCCCGATGTGCATGATTTGTCTGTTTTATTTTAACCAATCACAGCTTGTAGGCACTCTGTCGGCCGCTGTCGGCACCGTCATGGTATGGTTTTACAGTCTGTTTGCATTGTGTTGTGTTGTTTGCACATGTAAAGTTCGAATGTGAACTTAACCGATTTGTACAGGTGAATGTGAGGATCAAATTCTGGTGGCTATGCAAAATTTAGGGATTTTTGCACACTGACCTGTGTCCAAACGTGCAACGAGCGCGAACTTATTAATAGTCGCTGCGAAGGTAAAGTGAGGGTGAGGAACCACTTCGAAACCTAACTAATGTATTACTGTATACCGTACCTTACCAGCCGAAAGCTCCATCTGCGACAGAGCTTGTTTCTTGGCTTGGCACCGCAAACGTCTGACGCCACGCCCAAGTGCGTAACCCCAAGTCACCCGCGGCCAGCGTCACACCTGATGGAACGATAAATGAGTAGGGGAAGCTCGCAGCGCGGCCAGCAGGGATTGCCAGTAATTTACTCGGCAGTACAAACAAAGTACTGTAGTAACAGTACTATCACTCCAGTCGCCAGTAGTTTGGAAAATTTCCAATTTACTGTTCCGATAGTAATTAGTAATTTATTTTGTCGCTTCGGCAGTACTATCGAAATACTGTCGAGATACTGTCTGATCCAAAAGCGCACCGGACGCCGTGGTGGTTTAGACGACCGCAGCAGAGCCAGCCCTCTGGCCATGTTTCCCGCTTCACGTCGTCTTCTTACCACGTTGGATCCTGCTCCAATCTACACTGAGGTGCAGTATCGGTAAGCTAGAATTTATATTGTACAATATTGCTCCATGAAGGTCGCTGACACCTCGACGAGAAGCACGCGTGCTT
Source organism: Phytophthora melonis (assembly GCA_024211575.1). NCBI lineage: Eukaryota > Oomycota > Peronosporomycetes > Peronosporales > Peronosporaceae > Phytophthora > Phytophthora melonis. The sequence goes on from JAMXKT010000008.1 coordinate 187,645, forward strand.
GGTTGCAGCTCTAGTGTCAACCTCTCATTTTGCAATTTACGTTGTAGCCCTCAAGTCCCTCCCTCTCAAGTCTCTGAACGCTCAAGCAGTGCATCGAAAATAATCAGGGAAAGCGGAGGGAACAGGTGCCATCAATATCTCGGATAGGGACCATACACCTATGGCCATTTCCCTAAACAACTTATACTAATGCCTGGCCGTCTTGAAAAAGTGTTAGTTGGCGCTTGCGCTTGCGCGACTGCTCCTGGCGGCGAAGCCCTTGGGCGACAGAGACTTCGTTCCACAGAGAGCGGTTGTAGCGCAGAAAAAGGATAAGCTCCAACGTGTCCGGCAGCATCGACATCCGCTGGTCACTGTATACCATCTCCGCCTGCGAGAAGAGTCTCTTGACGTCATCGGACGTCGGTGGGATCCACGCCCTATTGGGGCTCGGCACTTACACACCGTTCGTGAAGCGCAGCGTCGGCGAACTCGAGGGCACCGCCGGCTTCATCTTCCTCCACGTCTGTCTCCGGTCGGGCAAAGCGCACCAGCGCCCTCTTCTCCGCCTTGGTAAGCTCTCTGGAGCGACCATCTTGCACTTTCACAATTCCGTTTTCAAAATCAGGAACTGCTACGACATTGGCGCCTATTGAGAGGTGCTTGGTGCATGAGCCGGCACTCTCGAACTCGTCCAGCCTTTTGTCGAAAAGCACTCCGATGTCGCGCAAAGTCACCCCATCAGCATTTTGAAGTTTGAGGCACACGGACTGGAACTTTGAGAGGTCGTTGAGCAGCGAGATAATGCGGACATGCTCCTCCGGCGTGGGAAGCAACGGCGCTAGCTCGGGGCTTGACGAGTCGATGAATTTCGCGATGCTCTTGTACCTCTTCAGCATGAGATAGGTACTGAACCAGCGAGTCGTGATGTTTAGCAGGGGGGGGTTGGGCCATTCAGCTTGCGCAAAACGGAGCGCACCTTCGACGTACGCAGGTACCGCATTAGCTTCTCCACTTTCGTGATCTCTGCGTCATAAAGAGCAAGGTGCTGCTCCTCAGCGAGATTTAGCCTGTGGCTAGCACAGCCAATCAGTGGGAGGTCAATCTTGCGGCCAATACTTCCATTCACACTGGCGTTGTCCCCGACGAGAAAGCAGAGCTGGTTCGCGTCAATACGGTAGTGGTCGAGGGCCACATCGAAAAGCTCGATGATCGCGTCTGCGTGAAATAGCTTCTTCTTGGCATCATAGTGCTTGGGGTCGATCGGCTCAAAGAGCAGTAAAAACTGCTCACGGGACTTGCCGTCCAGGCCAGCCTTCTCGACGACGCGGTGAAGTGGTACCGGTTACACGTCCATGCGTCGAACGCAAAGCCCACGCGCTTCCCGCGAAGCTTTTCGACGATGTTGTCTCGAATCAGCTCTTCCAAGACCTCCATGCACAAGGTCATCGTAGGCTTGGAGAGCTTGGTGAGCTTGCTGTTCTTACGCACGTACTTGTGCTCACAGAAGGACAGCTCCCGGTTCTCCATGACAGTCCACTCGATCCAGCAGAACGTGTTCTTCGCGACTGGACTGACGTCGACGAAGGCTGAGGGGACCACTCCAGCGCGTTGAACTTCGTCAAAGGCGTTCTCTACAGCTACACGAGCGTGAGACCGAGCGAGTTGGTCGACCAGATTGGTGTAACCTTTGCGAGGCGCTTGAGTGCGAATTGTGTTGCAAAACTTGCACTTGAATTGAGTGTCGCTGACCTGGTCGAACAGGGCGTCGACCAGATCCCGGTTCACGACGGCGAAGCTCATCTCGGGCGAGGGCTTGGACAGGAGGCTTGAACAGCAGAGTGCAAAACAGGAAAAAGGTAGTGTAGGCGCGATGAACGAGCTGCAGCAAGCTTGCTAGGCGTAGCTTAGCATTCAAGGTCTTAGCGGGTCATTATACTTAGTTTTTGTATAGCATTAGGGTAGGTCCCTTGAGAAACGGTTCCCTACATTATGGTTATGGGTAATAGATATTGATGGACCATTACCATTCACATTTTCGATGCACTGCGCTCAAGCCGACATCATCTTGCTGCTGGACCCCAGGACGAAGTTCTCGGTCGATGTGCTCCTTAGCCCAGCGCCGTCTCTGCCTGCTTCTCGTGGTGATCGCGGTGGCGTGAGCACGGGCGACAACACCGAGGACGTGTACATGGATGTAATCGCCGACGTGATCCACGAAGGGCGACAAATGCTCTGTGACGCGCATCGTGAAGTGTTCGGGCAAAACACGCTATCGTACCCTCCACCGAACGAGCGCGCGCTAACAGAGGTTACCACTGATCTGGCGCTAGTGCCGTCCGTCGAGGACGGGGTGATGTTGTACGGTGCGTCCGTAACGCAGTCCGAAGCCGACCAACTAGTGAGCTGCATCCACGTCGGTGCAGACAAAGAGCTGACGAGATGGTTCAACTACGAAGTGCAGTGGGTGAGTGTTGCTCCACAGCAAGCAACCGACACGAAGCCTACTGCGGACGACTTCACGCGTCTGCTTCTGGTGCGTCACAACGACAAGGTTTGCTGAAACTTGCAAGGTCTCTTCAAGCACGTGGATCTCTGACGCTGGTGTGGGGAACCGGATCCGCCGTGTTCCCCACCGTCGCCGCGCTTGCCCATGTCTGGCTCGGACGATCGCCCTGCACCGCTTTTCAAGAGCGTGTCTTCTCGACCAGCGGCTTCGTCATGAGCTCGCGTCGGTCGAGAGCGGAGCAGAAATGCAAGTGCTGTTGAAGCACAACCGCAACGAGATTCGCAGGATGGAGGTGATGCCAGGAGTTGCAGCAACCTTCGTGGATGAGACTTCGGCGGCCGATAGGACCTTCCGACAGTCGTGCGGCAGTAGTTCGACAGTACTATGTACTTCTACTGCAGTAGTTCAGAAGGCCAGGATCGGACTACTAGTTACTACAGTCAGTGATTGGAAAAAATATATTGGTCTATACGCCGGATAAATATTGCGAGCAAAATACAAGCTGCAGTGCGGTAGCAATACAAAATACCCAATTGCATGTGCCGCGCATATTGCAATACAATTTTGGGGACCCGGGTGGGGGTTTCGCAGTTCGAAGCTAGCTTGTACGGATACCCTTACAAGAAAGTCAATGTACTCGGGCATGTCCTGCGCAGTATCTGCCTAATCTACCACTGCATGTACAGTCAAGTGTACCAAGCTTGATAGCTTCTTTTCAAATGTATTGCCATTTGATATATATATATATCGTCACTCCAACGAGTTGGTACTTCACGTTTGAGTTTGACAAACCCACCGTGTGATCCTACCTACACGTCAGCTGAGGACTCCACACATTTAGTTTTAACTTTAGTTATTTGTATTTGCTCCCATTCTGTCTAAACGAGGACGTTAATCGTTGTTTTGTATTTGAATTTAACCGTAACTCGTTGCTTTACCATAACCCAACGACCCTCGCCTCGATGGTATTGGGTGCCACTGTGTAGCAAGGCATTCGCTTTGGCTTTGATTATTGTTGGAATGGCACGTTTGCTTCTGCCAATCCACGATTTCCCATGTAAAATTGAGCTTAATTCGAGCGCTTCACCCATGCAGCGTAGGGCAAGTCGCTTACTCAATGATTGTTCTAGGATTTAACGTTGAATTAGCGAGCCTAATCGACTGACAGAGTTGGTGAAGAGCACAATATTTCGTAGAACAGTAATCAACAATGAGCTAATCAACCTAATTTCCATCCTTCCTGCTACTAAATGCGCGCTGATGCCCAGGCAGAATCCTGCATTGCTTAGATTGCAGTGTTGTGCTCAGAAACGGACACTTGGCGATAAAACAAACGTGCATTCGAATATGTAGCGCTATCACGATAACTGTTCAACCGAACTTGCAGGATAACCCGATGAAGTCAGCAATTGCTTCAAGCGTAATGAGTGAAAACTGAGGTCTAGCAGATTTCGATAGCGTGTAGGAGTAAGATACATCGGGTGTTTGTCCTTCGCTTGATGACGTCCGGCACAGGAATCCGCGGCGTACAGCGACAGCATAGGAGCATTCAAACTCTGTTTGTTAAAACATGGTACAGCCGCACGCGCATTTTGTCCGGGTCGCAATGTAGTCTCACAGAAGACAAGTCTAAATCAGCCGAGTCTTCGTAGACAAATGGAACGATTGGCGGGGATCCGGGTTCCCGCAAATGATACCAACCAAATCGCTAATTATTTATTTATTTGTTGGGGTACCGTCGGGGCAAGTAAAATCATCAAACTCAACTGCTGTCGACGAAAACCTACTCACAAAATCTGTCACCGGTACTGAATAGACCCGAATAACAAGTCTCCGCTAAATGATACGTTCGCCACCGTATAGGACGCCACCGCATTGTCGGCGGGTTCGGATTAAACAATACGTTGAACAAAATAAATCAAGGTGTACTTCCCTTCTTGTATTGCACAACCTAGGACATTAAGAGGTTTTTTTTGCAATGTTTTAGTGGAAGGTTTAGTCTAATCCATCCAGATTAAGTCCAATGAGTGTGGGGATTCACACATTATCAGCCCGCCGACAGTTTACGTCACGGCAAACTGAGCTGACCACACGATTTTCAATTTCTCTCTCTGAGAAACTATGCATGCTGAAGAAAATCTGTGTCTGAAAGAGGAGGACATAAGTTATGACTCAAAACAGATGGAATCGACAATTTTACCGCTAATTGAATGAGTAAGTATTATTGCGCTGCATGTATAGTAGTGTAATACGATGCAGTGATGGGGCACCAGTTTGCCCAAGGTTAGCATCATAAGCACCGATGCATCATAGTGCTCAAAAGAATACAATGCTTGCTAATACACAATACGTTGTTCTTCGTAGTAGTCCGCTAATACATAATATGTTGTTCGGCGTAGTAGCCCTGTTTGTGGTGGAGATCTAATGGCATCTGACATCAATCAACAGTAGAAGGAAAAGAAGCTTCGAGGCGAATAGGCATCCATCAAAACCTATTGCTGTATGATGTTGTGTGAATGTTGTTTGATGTCATGTGAAGTGACAAATGTAGCGTGAATGTCGTTCGATGTCATCCTAAAACCTTCCCCAATCGACAGTTCTTCGGACTGCGAATAGTCAAAAGTCTGACTTCGTGGCAAATATCTGGACAACGTTTTAGATTAGCCAACGCCAAGATCGTCCAAAATTTAGATTTGGATCCGTTTACCGAATTGCCTATTTTTTTGGTACCTCGAGCTCCATAGTTTTTTTTCCAGTAGAACCCATCTTTATGCGGATCCTCGCGTTAGGAAAGAACTTATCATTTTAACGCGTATCAACTGGTAGCCTCCCTGAAAATAATAGTTCCATTTACATCCCTTATACTAGAGTTTTGCAATTGCTGGTAGAACAACTTATGGACAAAGCAATTATTTATATACAGGTAAAAAAAAACTCAATTTATAAGGCTCGATGCAGCGGTTTCGGCTTCGACATATCAGTAATGAAATTCCATAAAATAACGTATAATATTGATTAGTACGCCCTCATCGAATAGAACGCCCTTCGAATATAATCCCCTTGTTCAGAGCGTTGTATAAAAATAGAATGCTCTCCCTATTTTTTTTATAAACATAAACTTTATAAAAAATATTCAGCAAGTTTTTCCTACATACACAAAAGGCAATTTGTTTTACTTTAATACAATGTAAATTAAAATACTAGAACTAGTACTGATTAATTATGCAAGTGTGTAACTTTTTCGCACATTTACGCTTTAGTTCTCATCTGGCACGTCGGAACCATATCTCTGTGTGTGTTTTCCAGAATCGAAAAAAATCGAATCAAATACACCAAGGTCTTTGGCGAATTCCATGAATTTGGCTCTAAAAAACTTATTTATTAATATTATGTGTATGATTTTTCCTAATATTTGCAAATTATATGAGAGTCAACGGTACGATATATATATATATAACTAATATTGCTGCAATGTCTAATTTTGAAAACTCGATTACAACGCCCTAATTTGAAAATAGAGCGTTGTATAATAATATAACGCCGCGTACTAATATGTATTATACGTTAGTATGGAGACAGCGAAAACCTGTTCATGAAAACTTACAATCATGGTTTGCGTTATATTTGATGATTTGCGGTCACGCTGTCACCAGATTTTGCGTTAAGCTTATACAAAGTCAACTAATTTCTCGTCATCCAATCTCGCGTTATATGCTGGTACTGAGCGTAACGGTAAAGCGCACACCGTGTTGTTGAGTATAATTCTATACACGTCGCTACTGTATCGTCACGATACAGTACAGCAATTTCCCCGTTGGCCTTATGGCATAACACACATTATGCTCAATGATTTTCTCTGCTAGCAGTCTATGAAATAACGGCGCTTACGCTGAGTTCATACTGCGCTCTCAGCCTTCTATGCTCGTCTTGAGCCATTAGGCAGCGTGCGTTTCTTCGACCTGTAAAACCTATGGTTGCGCGTCTCTAGGAGTACAGCTAGGTAGCCGACTAAACCACAGCACACTCAATTTACAAACCCCTCCATTCAAGTGCCCGAAGCTTTTCGGAAAATACCCCCAAACAATTGTATTACGTTTAGAGTACTTCTCTGGGCCACCTAAGAAACAACACTCTCCTTAAAACCTCAATTTGATGTGGCCCACACATATGCTTTAATTAAACACAATCATGGTTTAAAATCCTTGATTGGACAACAGTATTAGCAGTGCGCAAGCCAAACGAAAATCGCCTGAAAACCCTCAAATTCCAGCGAGCTATATCAACGTCTCTAGTATGTCTATAAACCCACCAGCTGCATATCCGTGAAGAGCACTGTTAAGGCTTCATGTACATATATTTTTGTGTATTATCGCTGAAAATTAAATAAGTTACGCAAAAAAACCTAATCGTACCCAATTTAGCGAATTGAAACAGAGCTCTATTACCTTTACTTTTGCCGTTTAGAAGCAGCCAATAGGAGTGCTGGAACAGGCAAAAGCTCAGCTTTATTTTGCACTATTGCTCATTCTAAACAAAAAATTGCTCCTCGAGTTATGCCGTGAAAACCGCGGTGTTGTTTCTTAGGTGGCCCAGAGAAGTACTACAGACAATCCTCTTTGTAGTGGTATCCCGAATAGTGATACCCTCTGGTTAGCACCGAATGGAGGGTCTCCCGATGACCGATGGTATATAAATTCAAGTCAAAACATCCTCTACCCTCCGGATAGTGCTTACGTGATAAGTACGAGATTTGACTTTACCACTATCAAGAGGTCATTAACTATGGGAATGTCCATTTCGTAAAGCATGTCTGGCAAAGCTCAACCACAACATGGATCGCTTGCGACCTAGAATGGACTCAACAGGCCCTCACGGTTAGGAACGGCCCTGTCGAATTTCCGGCGCTCACACAAATACTATTCTGCATAGCATGATGTGATTCAGGACGCGCGTTTATTGAATAAGATTAGACACTAGTCTAGGTTGGATGTTGTAGTTGCCCGGGCAGTCATTCCAAGTCCATCTGAATAGTGGGCAGGGTATCACCACCCCTCGTCCCATACAGCTTTAGATATTGAAATGTCCAGAGCAAATTCAACTTGTATCGAATGCTTTGACCACATATTGGGTGCAATACAAGCTCTCCAAGTGCCTGTTGGTACTTTGAACAATAGTGTACCATCATTATGGTACACATCTAGATAGTAATGCCTCTGGATAGTGATAAAAAGTGGTCTCCCGAGGCTATCACTACATGCACAAAGAGGATTGTCTGTACTACTAGTACATTCGTTCTTCGTGGATTGTGTTCCAAAGCCTATGCTAATGTTTCTCCTACGAACAATCACTTCAAATTCGAGCAACCCATTCGTCTGTTGCGTTTGTGTGCATCAAGTTCGCACAGCTACATGGCACAAGAAAAAGAAACAAATAAAACTCTGGCATTAAGATGTTACAGACACGTATTACTTTGACTGGTAAGGCTAAAGGAACGGACGAGCCAGCTCGAGGCTTCCGTTCAAGTTGGCATCGATGAACGGGACCTTGGTTTTCTCCCCAAAGTCCGTTTCGCTCAAAGCAATACGTGCTTCTTCGGTCAACTGCTCCCACATGATAAGATCCTGGAGCTCGCCACCGGTCCTTGCCGTAGTCATCTGCAGCTTACTGCCATCATAGGTATCCAGGTATGCCACCATGGCGCTAGTGTCATTGATGTAGTCAGTGAAAGGCGGGGCACAACTCCGACGACCGCAAGCTGGTGGCGCATTTTTCAGGATCTGGTATTCCCCGGTCCCAAAAGAAGTCGATACGGCGAGGATCTTCGAACTCTCGAGTGCAGGGTTGTCGAGCCACACGATGACGCTAGCCCACTTGTGCCGTTGACCCGACCGGAAAAAGGTCCCGTAGGTATCCTTGGGGAAATACCACGCGTACATGATGGCCCAGAGGTCCTTGTACCAAACGGCTCGGCCGTACACTTGCGAGCCCACGGCCGACCCTTTGCAGCCCCCATCAGATTTCCCGGATGGTTTCAGCCCCCACTCGTCTCGCCCGCGGCATTCACAGCAGGATATGGGTGGCAGCCGCTTCTGATTTGGATGCTCGGCTTGAATTTGACGGCAGCCTTCTCCGAGATGGTAGCCGGCTCGGGCTGGGGAAAAGGCTGCACCTTGTCATGGTCGATGGTCACAGCTCCCAGAGAGCTGAACGTTGCTGCAGCGATGAAAAGTAGCAGGCGGAAGTTCATGGTGAATCTTGGGGGTGGACGAGAAAATAGAAAATGAGCGGATCTGGAATCGACTTCCGCGCAAAGAGAGCATCATATTGCATGATGCTTTGACTCAAGAGAGTCGGTAGTACTCATGATTCATGAATCTTGCGCTGTGAAAAGTGCCAGCCAACTGGCCTTTGGCGACACGCAATACATGCATGCCGATACAGTACAGTAATGTGCCTCAATAAAAAAAGACCTGATTTGTTTACAATTGTCAAGTTAAATAATTTATTAAGGGATTTGTATGAGTTTTTATCATACAAAAGCAGTCCATCTGTAGGATAGAGTCTAGCAGGTTATATGTTTTCCAATCTTCTTTATTGAGGCACATTACTGTACCCCGAAACTCACATGTATTTCCCATATAATGCTGTCTTTCTCGGAAGTCCCACAGTGCAACTGTTGATCAGGCAATACATACCGGTATACTCCCGTAATATCTTACACAAAAGTTTGGCAAGTGTTTTTTTTGCTGTTACAGCCCATGTTTTCTAAACGGTAAGGGGCATACTAAAAACAAGTAAGAAATTTCAAACATGTTGAAATTAAACATGGTCAAACATGTTCGGCTTGTGGGACGGGTGTCATGGCCAACAAACACTATGCAATGGGCTGAGGGGATCTTCGGCTGCCAAACGTCGCTTGCCGGCGCTTTAAGCCCTCTGAAGACCGACCCAGCGTTGAGGAGGGAGTATCATGACTAGCGACGACACTAGGGTGAAGTTTGCAGGCCCTCCATGCCTCTCAAATGTAGCTGGTGTCGATGTCGCTTGGACGCTTCCGATAGGCTCATCCCCCCCCCCATCTGACCTGCCCTCAACATTGTGCAGAGGTCTCGAATACAAGGTCTTCAGCGGGCGACATTCACATGAATAAATTGCTGCGATCTGCAGTAGTTTTACCGTGATAATGCGCGTCGCCACTGCAAGCAACGCCAATCTCCTTCACATCATCTGCGTTTTGAGTATCTTGAGTTACTATGCTCGGATGCGACTAAGCTTGATTTCCTTTTACTCTGATTCTCAAATAAAAGAAATTAAAGTGTGTACAATAAGATGTTGTACACTAACGTTAGTACAGTACACTCTGTACAGTGCCAGCGCAAATCCTAATCGCTGTAAGCAAACATATCGCAATCTTAGATTATACTAGATGGCAATCCGATTTCGCGGTATGTTTGGTTGTGTGCCCCCGACACCTGAATTCACGGAGTAAAAGTGCTTTGAGTGTACATGTATGCGGACTGAGAGCTGCATTAATGGTTTATAGCAGTCTGTGCTGATGCTGTATGGAGACCGGGATGCCAACAAACATCTTTTGGGGTCAAAGCAAAACGAAATAGGGCCCCAGCAAAATAAAGCCGCCGTTTTTTTTCTTTTTTTTGTGGGGGGGGGGATGACCACATCGGTATGAAATCATTTTTTAAGCCAAATCGGTATGTTGTGAGAATCGGTATACGGAAAACATATGGAAAATTTCTATTTTGAGGCGTATGCTTTACAGAAAGTTAATGTCCAAACCGGTATGCAGGGGAAACGCTGTACGCCGATCTCTGTTTTCTTTGCCGACGTGTTCATGAGAAACGGCTTTGCTGCAAAGTGCTTTTATGTAAGTTGTTCTGGAAAGGATCCGTAACACGGTCATGTAAGAGGACTAAGAACAGCACGCCTTCTGGGTCATTAACAGGACGTTCGAAATAATACTGCAGCCTGAAAGGTTACCTTTTCAGCAGAGCGGTTGCCGACTTGAACTGGGTCTGGATCAGATTCTATTTGGTCCGTTTTGTTATTTGTGCATACTCTAATCGATAGAATCTGACCAAGATCTAGATCCTACATCCTAGAAATAGTTACTAGCAGGCTACGTAGACACTACTTCTGACACAGCTCTCAGACCATATTTTTGTGATTTGATAGGACTATAATTTGTGATCTGTGTATGAAGTACCCAAAAGATGTGTGCCCACACTAAAAAAGTTGAAGCATGCTGGGTAGCGCAGCATAATCAAGCAGATGGTTGCGGGTTCAAACCCCGTCGCGTCCTATCTTCACGTAGGGAGAAGCTAAGGAGCGCCCAAGTCGGGAGCGCCCAAACATAAAATGAGGGGTCATATGCTGTTTATCCAACATGTTTATCTGTCCTCGCTTACAGCTGTGTTACTACTACATCTACTTAACCCTTTCACTACCAGCCCAGCCCGATGATCTAATAGGTCTGCTGCGGTCCTATTAGAGCAGGTACATATACTGTTGATTGGACAAAAATACGTCGGAGGGTTTTGGGAATGCAGCTCACCAAGATTAGTAGGACCGCTGCGGACCTCTAATTCGCGCAGTACCGTGAACGCAACATTAGTTTGGGAGCAAACATACCTGAAATTTCAAGTCTTTTTGGTAACATGAAATAGATGCGCGGGCGTCATACACGCCAGATTCACATACTCAAAGTACCCCATGCCATCCGAGCGGCTCCACGCTGGGCAGTTCTACCCCTGCGAGGTTATCACCCACGACGAGGGTTTATTGAGAAGCGTGTATTCAAATTCCTTAGCCTTTTTCCTCGCCGGAAGCTGCAGCAGCAAAGGACAGCGCATCACATTCGCATGGTAATCTACGTGTAAGAGCAAGAAATACGTTGTACAACGGCTCTAGTAGTAAAGGCCACACACTATCTTACTAAAATGGTAGTGGGTCAAGGTGTAGAGCTGCTGATACATCTATCATTGGAAAGGGTAGGCTCGATGCCGATGTCCTGCCAGTAGCTAGCGACTGCCAAGCCATACAACGCTAGTAACCAGCCTCCTACCTACAATGCAATATCATCAATACGTACCTGAACACGTAAATATCCACATTTTCTTTATCTCAGCCGGTCCTGCACGACACGGCGCGGTGGAATACCGAGCTGTCGTGGTGAACTAGACATTGCTATAAGCTCGCCGGACTAATGGTGGTCACTGCTTGATAGACCGCTTGCTGCATCCTTAGGCAGCTTACCTACATATGCATGTAATGTAGCACACGCCCATGACACGGATCAAAACACATACGCACAACATTTAGGTGAGCTATCTACTGCTCGAGTAGACACAGTATCAATGGAGGCGTAGTACATAGCTAGATTATACAACATCCCAACCTTCGCCTCCACACACAGCGGGGTATATTCGTGCCAACTAACAAGTGCGGACATTCTTATTATAGTGGTAAAAATGAGCTGGAAGAGGGCCCTCGCCATGCGTAGAGGCGTGCAACCGTTTGATATCATTCAATTCATATTGCAGATGATGATCAAGCCGTAGGGGCCCCATTTGCACGACGAGTTGTAGCAGTAAGAGCATGCACTAGCGCCGGCGATCATCTAGAAATTTTACGTCTGATGTAGTACCGTAAGTTACTCCGCGGGCAAAAATAAGGTCCACGTGGAAGCAAAATGTTTCGCGATTGGCTAATGTATTAAGTCGACCCCAAGATGATTGGCTGTCATATGGGTCCGGAGCGGACCTACTAAAAATCTCTGGTAGTGAAAGGGTTAAGTAGCTGCATTTAGCTGATGCCAGCGTATCCCCATGCTCGAGGCGGCAAAAAAGCATCATTCATGCTGAGATCACATTCGTCTTCTAGAAGAGCACACGATGACTGCTCTTCGTCATTGTCGCGTTCAAACCTCGAAGGTTCCCGTCGGGTGCCACTTGCGCCGTGCCCAGTCTTATGTTGTTTCTGCTTTTTTGATGGCCTCGTGTTTCGCACGGAGGCAGGCTCCAACGCCCTTTCGGTCAGTCGCACGTCGTTCGAGCGAATCCACCAGTGTCTGTCAAAGTGTTCAGGCAGGATCTTTAGCCGTCCGTTCGACTCGTATATCTCAACCAGTTCGTGTACGCACGGACGACCGAGTGTCCGACGAAACGTGCCGCTGCAAACCGTTCTATTTGCCCCCGAAATCACAGTTTGCCGGGCCTTCTTCCACAGCTTATCGGTCTCGGTAAGTGCGTAAGTTGTGATCAAACGAATCACTGCGGAGAATCGGTCATATCGTAGGCACTGGGGTGGGACGGTAGCGTCTTTGGCAGACTGGTAGCTGATCGCCTTCGCCGAACCAATCCACCACGGTAGCAGCTTCAGAAAGCAAGTGAGGAGATCACCTTTAGAGCTCTTAAGCCAGCGCTTGATCTTCGAGTGTGTTCCCTCGACCGTTGAGGTGTCGTGGCAACCGAAGTGCATGTGCTGACTGGTCCAGCAGCGCACAATCTTGCTCTTGTATTTCCACCACGTCCGATCCAGGTAATCAGCGGTTTTACTACTCATGGCGCGAAGGCTATTGCGATGCTGCTCGAACTCCTGCTCAGTTGACGATGCTACGGCCTCGTAAAACTTAGCCATGAACGCGTCGGTTTGCCAGGTATTTCTTTTCGTCTCTCCATTCGGACCTGGTGTCGTGAGTCGGACAGTACCGAGATCCTGCTGCACTCGTGCAAGTACATTTCGGTTCACATGCCAGCGGCACAGTAGTTTGGGGGTTAACGGAAAAACGCCATCACTTGCATTCATACACGCCAAGTCTCGATCAGATACCATGAGGCGTTGCAATGGAATTCCATTCTCCATGAGTACTGTCTCTAGCGTTGTGAATGTCCATGTATAGTTTGGCTCCGCTTCCCCCGGCAGCCAACACTGTGCAAGCGGAAGCACTTTGTTCAGGCCGGTGAGGATGATGATATTCAGGAGGGGTCAGTTGTGCTCATTGGTCTTATACGTGCAGTCGAGAACAAGCACGTCCACGTAGTGCTTTGCTAGTTCAATGGTGTCCGGGTGAGCCCAGAACAGGTACTTGAGGCGATGAGAATCCGGGTCGACTTCGAACTTGTAGACAAATCCATGCTCATCTAACTTCTGAAACAAGGCTTCGATCGCCGTTTTGGTGACAAGCAGTTCGCGCCGTTTAGTGTCCTTAACGTTGGCAATATCTTTGGGGATCACAATCGTGTTGTTGTCAGACAGCAGCAGCGTAGCGTAGATATCCGAGACCGATAACCCCGCTGCAGTCTGGACGAAAATCAGGTCGTTCATGGTAACAATCGCGTCCAGCGTGTTGAGCTCTGCACCCCGGCGTCTGTGTGCCGAGTGCACACGAACGTCGGTTGTGGTCGGATGATTGTGTGTGCGACTTCCATCCCTAGTATAGACAATTTCCCACGGCCCGGAGGTATCGTTCTTGTCCACGGCTACTATCTTGATCCTCATAGGGCACCCCATGCGTTTCGAGCCACGCATTGGTCGGACTCGATCCGCATCTTTAATATTGCGAGTGTTCTGGGGCTTCCCATTGCGACCACAGGCAAACAAACGGCTCCGCACGTCTCCGTTCGGGTTTTTTTCTCGCTTGTGCTTTGATACGTTGAACCCATGCTGCAGTGTCCAAGCATGGATAGCTGCTTCTGCCGCTGCCTCGGATGGAAAGACTTCCTGCGGAGGGGGGTCGATGATGTACGCGTGGTCGCACAGACCCCGCGAGGAACCACACGTGTCGGAGTCGGATTGGCCCCGCGGAGAACCGTTCGTGTCGAAGTCGTGGTTAAGGATGGCTCGGGTGGTGTTCTGCATGACAAAGGTCGCTGAGTAGTTGGTTGTGCTGCTGGTGGAGCTGTAGACAGAGGCGGCAGTGTAGACGCTACTGGCAGAATGGGGGGGCTAGGTCGCAAATACCAATGACGGTGTTTCTGGTGAATGTGGGGCTCTTGTGGGTCCTTGTGAAGCCGCTTGTGTAGGTGTTGATGCTGCTTGTAGCCGGCGAAGACGGACAAGTCGATGCAGTTGATGGCGTTGGGGTCTTTGGTGGCGCTGGAAAAGCTGGTGGTGCTGCAAGATCTTGTGCCTGTGGAGTTGTTGGACAAGGTGGCGGTGTTGCGCTGTTACTGCGACGACTACAGGAGAGTGTTGTCGGTGTTACTCAGGTGCTTTCTTGTGCTTCGAGGTTTGTGAATATGGAGTAGTTCAAATCGAAGTAGGAGAAAGTAATCTCCATGTTCTGAGAATACATAAGCCAGCTCATCTTGTCTCTCACGGCCACATGTCGGTACTATTTATGGTTTGGGCGCTCCCGACTTGGGCGCTCCTTAGCTTCTCCCCTTCACGTAAGGTTCGTCGCTCGTCCGTCCGCCAATGTCCGCTTCGTGCATCCATGTGGTAATGGGGTAATTCCTTCTGCGCTAACCAACGCAGTTGCAAGTGATGACAGGGCAAAAGTAAGGTACACGAGAACGATGTGGGTTAGAGGGACACGAGCGTAAGCTTTTACATTTATTGCTAAGATATTGTATTTTGTGGCGGTAGTTATGTGACGAGGCCATAACTTCAACTTAAGTGATAAAGTGCCTCCACTGACTACCATCCTTGAAGTCAAAAGTGGTAACAAGTACCCAAATTTCACCTGAACACGAGTCGTTGTGTTTTTCAGCTTGATTTTTTTACTATTTGAGTTAGATGCGGGTGTAAGACACACAATGAATGATCGTCTACTGGACGCCTGCCAAAAGTATATTAAACCGTCGACATATCTGCAGCAGATATGCCCGACTTAAAAAAGATATAAGTCGGCATATCGCGTGAAAGCTTCACCAAAAGTGTCTTATTGCTACTGTCTACGTCCCGCTCCTACTGCCCCGAATCAAGTCCTACACTATAGATTCTGCAGTCACTTCGACGTAAACCTGTCACTTTGCCCCGGACACTGAATCGGCAGCACTGCTGTCGCTTTTCTTCTAGATTTCATCACTCTCGGATTCGCGCGCTTCGAGCACAAGCAACGTGGGCGACAATGTCGAGCGCGGACACGGACGCCCTGCTCGTCGTGACGGATGCCTTCGTCAAGCAGGGGCGGCAGCTGGCAGAGGCACGGCGCGAAGTGTACCGGTTGCTGCTGGAAGAGGCGTGGCGGGTCGCCATGCGGAGCCGCCACTATTTGACAGCACAGTGCCTCGAGACACCGTGTAACTCGGCCTGGATGCTCCTCTACAAGTTTGGCAGCGACATCAACTTCATCAACGCGACAAGTCTCACGAGGTACCTTTATTGATTGAGTTACGTATCACAAAGCCGTCTGTTGCTAACGTGTGACTGGGTGCTACAGGCCGGCTTTCAAGCAGTTGCTGCAAAGGTTTTCGCGCTTCTACTTCATCTCCAAGGCCAAGCTGCGCGGCCGCCCGCCCAAGCTTCGATACCACCATCAGGTCCTGGGGATGGTGCTCGCGTTCTACGTCGGCTCCATGGAGCAGAGCTCGCTGTCCATGCTGTTTGGTGTGCCGCCGAGCACACTGTCGCGCATCCTGCGGCGCGCAGAGGAGGCGCTGTCCAAGGCGCTGCATGGGTACGCCCCGGCGCGCATTTCATGGCCATCGCCAACGCGCCAAGCCGAGCTGGCCAAGCTTGTGGAAGCACGTGAGCCCCTGCTAAAGTACACATTCGGTTTCATCCATGGCAAGAATTTCAAAGTACGTATGCACTTGTATTCAATCGGCTCTACGCATTCTAACCTATCTTGCTGGCTATATGCTGCAGGTGCAGCAACCTTCCAACGCAGACCTTCAAAACGCGATGTATAATGGATGGCTACATTCTGTTTTCGTTACAGGAACTATCTGCTTTGCGGCCGACGGCTGCATTATCTGGAGCCGACACAACTGTCCGGGGTCATGGAATGACTCGGACACGTCGCTCGGCTTCAGGATGAAGCTCCTCGACCCAGCCTTTGCCCGGACTCGAGGATGAACGTCGTCTCCGACTCCGCTTTCCCCTGTTCGACAGCTATGGCGGGGCGCATTCTCACCCCCTCAAGGACGGAGACCTCGAGCGGATCCTGCCGTCGCTGAGGGCGTCTGCGCGCACCCTTCACAATGCCATCACCTCGGTCCGCCAGGCGGCCGAGTGGGGCATGGGAAGCGTGCAGAAGGTCTACTCGAGACTCAACCATCCGCTGCCGTACGACCCCAAGCTCCGAGGTCTTCGTCTGGACAACTTGTTTCGGCTGGCCAACTAGAGGGTCCGAACGGTGGGGATCTCGCAGATCCGGTCCACATTTGCTGGCGAGATGGAGGTGCCGACGCAGGTTGGCTAGGTAGTGAGCGAATCGTAGCAAGTAGTGTGGCGGCAATATATTGTGTGTGGCGTTGAACGTTTTTCGCGAGGTCCTCGCAAGTACACTAATGCTGAACTGGTGTGGTAATGTTGTTGTACAACCCGCTGGTGATATCGTTGAAAATGTTACTATTCGCAGGATAGGGATCGATGTAGTCTAGCAGTGAACACGACTTGAACGAAGATGAAGAAGATGTTGTACACTAGATGTTGTTGATTCAATTCGACTTTGAGCTATTTGCAACGCTACTACAATGTAAAAGCACCCCATGCTGCAAGGTGCAGGGTCAACAACTCCCTCTTCGGCTTACGCGCTCTTCTTAATGGTATCGATCAGCATGATCAGCTCCTGCGTGCGCGCGCGCGCATCGTCACGGTCACGACGGGCTCGATCCTCTCTGTCGAGTTTTCCTTGACGACGGCGCTCCTGGGCTTCAGCCTTGTCGACCAGGTAGCGAGACTCTTGGGCAGCGACTTCGGCGCGGCGACGCCTTTCCTCTTCGGCGCGGCGTTCTTCGGCCTTGCGTTCGTTCTCCTCACGGAGAAGGAGAATCGTCTCGAGTAGGCTGCCGCCCGTGTTGTTCGCAGCGGCTTCAAGGCTGGCCAGCTTCGTCTTGAGAGCTGTGGAGGTCTTCAAGGCGCGAATCCGCTTCGCTTTTGCAAAGCTTGCCTCCATGGTCTCCTTGTCTTCTTCGAGCGCACGCTTGGCACCGACGGTGTCACGGAACACAGTTAGGTCCTGCCCGCCCAAGCGATTTGAAAAGTTCACGAGCTTCGGATACTTCTCCGCTTCCTTACTGCGAGCAGCAGCGATCGGCGTCTGCTGCGGAGCCGCCGGTGGGCTTGTGTTGGCAGCGCTAGTGCTGGCAACCGCTCGACGTGGCTTCGGCAGCCCGCTCGATACTGCACGACGCGTAGTAGACGTCGCTGGAGGAGGCGACGGTCGCGGTGTACGTGCCGCGTCACTGGGGCCACCACTTGCTAGTGGCGCCGCAAGAAGCTCTTGAAACTCGCCCAGACTGGCCGATTCAGACTCGGCGGAGTCGAACGCGACAGACTCGTCGGTACACGCCGACTCCTCACTGTCGGGCCGGACAGCCGTCTCCACGCCTTCCCCATCGGCAGCGTCGTCGCCGTAGAAGCTCTCGTCGGGGTCCGCTTCGAAGCAGAAGTCGGGCTCGATGGGGCGATCGTCGTCGGCCTCGTCATCCAACTCGATGACGTTGGCCTTCTTCACGTGCGGCGGCATGTTGGGCGTGCCAGTCGGCTTCCTGGTGCTGTAAAGCACTTTGAACTTGCGGCGGAGGCTTTCAAAGTCTCGCTCGGGGGCACCGCGAGGTCTGTTGGCGTTGTACGACGCAGCTAGACGCTCCCACTCGTCTTGTCCGAGAGGAAGCTCGTTCTCGATCAGCAGCAAGAGGCGGTCGACGTCCGCCGTGGTGTAGTTGGGGTTCCCGGTTTGTCGGACCATCTACATGCACAACAAGTTGACAAATTCAGTCAGCAAGCTAGCCGCCAAAGCTTCTCGCGTGGAGCAGCGTACCAGGGCGTGAAGCGCGTGAAGATGAAGCTTAGGTCGAGGCGAGGGGGCGGCTTGGAGTGAAGGCGTGCTCGCTGCTTGGCAAAAGCGAAAGTGAGAGAACCCCAGCGGCAGCAACGCGGCCAAGCTCAGGCTGCCGCCGCCACCAATTTGAAAAGGGGAGCAGCTTCAACCTCGAGCGCGCGAAAGCTTCGCGCCCAAAATGCCGACTGCAACTTGAGATCTTCGAACGTCGACTTGGCGCCAAATCACTTCCGGCTCACGTCGATCGGAGCATCCTCGTAGCCTAGCAGCACTTCGTTCCACGAATGAACCCACAATACACTCGATTGTCAAGCATTTTCCTGCATTCAATCATCCATTCATTCATACATGCACGTTGCTCCACTCGGTGGTCACTGCTCCTTGGTGATCTTGCAAGCTCACAGCCTTCTCACAGGTCTTCTTCGTCTTGAATGTTGCGGTGCCGACAGCCGTCTCGCTCGCAACGGCAGACGAACCAGAGGTCATCGCCGTAGTCGACGGTCACCTCCTCGCCACGGTAGATGCGCCGCGTCGTCGCCGCGACCACGGTCGTTCGACGCCCGTTCGACACCTCCCTGAACGCCGCTGCAGGCTCGCACGAGTGGTTCAGGAAGCGCATCAGCCCTCCCATCTCTTCAGCATTGATGCAGCGCAGATCGGGTACGTCGGCTTCTCGGGCCGCTGCTTCATCAGGAGTCGGTAGCCGTTGTTGCGTGGGCGGTTGGCTCGAGACACGCTGACGTGCTCGATTTCGCCTAGGTACTGGCGAGCACCTCGCCGGCGCTGATGTCCTCGGCGGCGACGACCCCGAGCTGCTGGGTGCGCAAGTTGCGGCCGAGGAAGATCTTGTCCGACTCCTCCAAGCCGTTGCCGCACTTGCCCCCGTACGGGCAGCAACGCGGATTGCAATACACGTTGACGAGGGCGTTGCGGCAGCGGTCGGTCCGACAGGGATTCCAGCAACCGCAAAAGCCGAATGGCTGGACCGCTGGGAAGACGGTGGCCAACGGGTTGTATTGCTCGCGCAAGTGGGCAATGGCGTACGACCACCGTGCCGGCGCGAACACGTCCCCGGCCGTGACGCCTGCAGTCGTGCACGGGGTGCAGCAACCGATACTTCACGTGTAGCTCGTCGAGTGTCGTCCGTGCGCTGGATCTCCGAGCGCTGGTTGCGCGGCACATGGCGGGGCTCCGAGCGCTGGCTGCGCGAACCTTGGTGGGGCCCCATGCGCTGGCGTGAGTTCGGGGCGGCAGCGGCTTGGCGTGCTTGACGCCCTTGACGACGAGGGTGACGCGTCGCGCTTGTCTCGGCGCGCGCCAGCGATGTTGGAGGCGTTTCCAGGAGCACGGGAGAAGACGTCGTCGGGCTCGTGCGCACCCCCGACGTTGGCCGCGGGGCCGTCGGCGTCTCTGGCGTTGCCGGCGGGTTCGTCACGCGCTTGGATCGGTGCTTTGTCCGCTCTGGGGTGAGCCAGGGTGGTGTGGCCGTGCCCGTCGCGCTCGAGGCGCCGTCGGCGCTCATAGCGCGAGCGCTGCTGACGTTCGGCGGCGTGTTCTCGTCACTGGAGGAGGAGTCCACGATGCATCGGAGCTTCCAGTGGATCGCGGAGTGCGTCAGATGCACCATCGTTCCTGCTGTAACACACGGTATTAGTCAGCAACCAGTGGCACGTACTGCGATGCCGCTCACGTACCGGAAATCGCTTGCTGTCTTCGCGCCTTCGGAGGCTATTTCAAAAGTGAGCGAAACTTCAAGTTGGCGGCAGGAAGATATAAGCGAGGCAGTATGTCGCCCGAATGACGGTAGAGTGATGGTCGACTTAAAGTATACAAACATCAAGTTAAATCTTTAAGATGGCTACACGACATTTTCATAGGGGTAGGGCAGACTATCGACACGAAATCTGGGCCTCGCGAGATCTATGACCGGCATACACTCCGCATATCTGCTGCAGATATGTCGACGGTTTAATATACTTTTGGCAGGCGTCCACTGCCTAACTCCTTCGAAGTGAGAATGCAAATATACAATAAAAGAACCGAAGAATACATGAATACGCAAAATGTCCGACTAAGTCGGAAGTGTGGCCTCCGCGGATCACAAATCGACCTCAGGAGGCACAAAATAGGCACCGTGGGCCGGCGGTTGGGCACGCCCTCGAGCAATGTCCTCCAGTAGCGTGATGTAATAGTGAGCATGACCCTCAAACACGCCCACGAAAGTTGGCACATTGGGACGGCGGTTGGGAAACTCGTCGTTCAGCTCCCGGTTGTAGCGCTCTAGGGGGTTGTTCGTCCGGTTAACCAGTCTTCGGTTGATGCCGCGGACGTTCCAAAGGCTCGGTGGGTACATCTCGAGCCACGTGCGCCGAAAGTAGACCCAAAACGCTGCCCATTTCTCCGCACTGTAGCCAACTCCTCTGGCCAAAAGGGACCGGCGAATCAGGGACGTGATGTGGTCAATCCCTTGAGGGTCAATCTGGTCATGCGGCAGGACTGTGAGAACGTCCAGCATTCCGCGGCCCATTGCAGTCGCAATCTCTTCGGTTGGAAGTCGGAGGTTTTGCATTCGTCTCCGTACCGCTTGTTTAAAGTGGAAGAGACAGCCGACAAGTGTGCTCTCAGGGAATTGGTCCCGCACCGAATTGATGAGAGCACGCTCGAAGTCACACGTGACTGTCCCAGGGGCCATGTTCATGCCGGTGGACACTTGAAGGCAATGAAGGCAGTGCCAGTAGCTCCACTCCGTTTTTGCAGTAGACAGCATGGTCATGCAGGGAACGTAGCATCGCGAGCCCCGGTCGTAGACCATCACCACCACACACTGGTAAAATGGTGAAGGCACACAGTGAAACGTCCCATCTAGGAACAGTGACACATCGGCGTAGGTCAGCAGCCGGATCAGAGCAGGATGACCCCATCCGAGGACACGCTCGACACCTTCGTCGCCTGGGTAGGTGAAGTTGAACTGGAAGAAGCTCGATCTATCACGAGCCAAAGAAAGTGGGGGAACTTCAACTTGGCCGTAAATTGAGCCCCCAAAATGCCGGTTTCGAGCGCGGTACACCCTGCTGATGACTTGCTCTCGTCACAGCCCCCGCGTCACTGTTCCGACGGTGAACTGCTCTCGAATCAGATTCCAAATCTGTGACGCGGGTGTCGACACTTGAGAAAGCGCCAATGCGTCGGTCTCGTCAGCCATTTGCTGAGTCACATCTTGAGGAACCGCCGATCGCGTAGTTGATGACGTGTCACTGCCCGATGAGTCATCAGAGATCACGATGATCTCATCTTGACTGGGCTGTCTCCGCGTTGAGTCGCACGTGTGTGGAAACCGTTTTTCGTTCACGGTTCCGTCCGTCATGACGTCGAGCTTGACCGGGCATCCCCGCCGATAATAGCTGCACCGGTACGTTGTCTTCAGGTCGGACGCGTAGCACTTGATGAGTTGAAATCCTTTCCACTGAATAGTGGTCCGGAACGGGCTCACTGTTTCGAGGTCGCTCATTGTCGAGAGCCGAGGAAATGGAAAGTGAGCCTTGTTAAGACAGTTTTACTTGCCTAATTGTACGCGTACGCTTACATCTGGACCTGAGAAACTGTTCATAGGGACCTAGCTGCTGTTGATACCTTGCTGTTACCTACACAAATTCGTGGGCAGATCGAAAAACTGCAGCAGATCGAAGCAAAATGGTTCGTTACAAGCTAAAGTATCTCGTAAGCATATGGACCAAAAATTTGGTTCTCTCCAAATAAAACAGCTGCACCAAAATTTAGCTGTTACAAACTACGTAATAGTCCGGCTATAATTTAATTTTAGGAGTCCTAGATTCATTTTGAGTGTCTACATTTCCGGACTAATCATTACGTTTTTTTTTCTTGATCTGTTCATATGGTCAGAATATATCGGTTATATAACCGAATAGATTCTGATCCCTGACCCAGTTCAAATCGGCAACCGATCTGCTGAAAATTCTACCGCCTGAAACACATAGTATACTAGTGTAGCGGTCTTACTCCAAAACCCATTCCTATCACAAGAACGTGTTACTTCTTAGTTGAGACACCCGTAGATCTAATAAACCAGTGTACTGTAAAATTAAGCTGGTTGGCTTCAGAATTGTATTCGGAAGATAAGGCTCATATCGGCAATCTCCAACGGCGTAGACGTGTATATACCGCTAGATCAAGAAGTGATGAGACCACCGCTTTCAACACCGAAGCGCGGCCGGCCACGGAAGAAAAGGATGAGGAGCAAGGGAGAAGATGCTAACGAGTCGAGATATCGCTTCGGAGGCTGCAAACAAGTCGGCCACAACCGACGGACTTGCAAGAAGTGCAGAATTGCCACGTAGAAGGATACAGTAGTGAGTGTCTCGAGGACCTGACACAGCCACTGCAAAATGCTCCACGAGCACCTTCAAATCCTCTTGACTTGGTTAAACTATGGAGGTCAAAGTGCCAGCAACGCAGAAAGGTATAATCGAGTGTAACAGGTAATTGCATAGAAGTGACCAGCCGCGCTACGCTTGGCTGGGCGCCCCTTCGGCGCCCCGCTGTTCGCTTCGCTCGCGGTATATAGATTTCTATCACCTGGCGAGCGCAGTGCTCGGCTCGCTGGAATGCTCGCCTCCGTTGGCGCCCTGTCTATGAAGTTACTGCGTCGCCCCGCCCATGGAGTGGTGCTCGAGCATTTTTGTAGTGCTGTGCGCGATTTCTGTCAGTGTTTGTGTAATTTTCTCGAGTGTCTCCCCGGTATGCATGATTTTATAGTAGCACGTGTTTTCATGGACGGAGTAGTGATAGGCGACACCTACCGATGCAGCATTAAAAAGGCGATTTCATACCGATTTGGTAATTTTCCCGCCGTTTTGGGACGCCAGCAAACAGATTTTCGGGCGCCAGCAAAATGGATTCGCAAGCCCCGAGAGCATAATCGCGCCAGTACAGTATCCTAAATGATGGTTTGCTCGAATGAGTCGAATTTTTATGCATTCCCAATGCAGGTTAAATCAACTGAGCCGACCTATAGTGCATTTCCAACGAGGGTTTACTCGACACTGTCGAGTTAACGTGCATTGCGTATCGTGCGCGACATTCCAACGAGGGTCAGCTCGCGGTGGATTGCTGGATAACTTAGCATTTCAAATCCATGCGGATTGATGAAACGGACTAGCTCGCACAGGTTTATAAAATCGCCACTTGAAATAACGATTTTCTCATTAACAAGCACTCCCCTTTTCACAAATAGATATACTAATGCCGTGCTTTACACGGTGAAGCTCTGGATTTTCTTAAACGTATCTGTATGGTTTCGTAGAAGTCGGCTATTGAAGGAGGCAGTTAACTGCCTGAGTTTTGTATGACTGTACTAAGATTGTCAACCATAAGCCCGAGCTATTACGTAGAAAATGAAAACTGTGCTATCCATGCATATTTTTTTTAACTTGTTGCGTTGCGACTTAGGCGCGCCACACCTGTGGCGCACCAGTCGCTCGCTTCAAACATTGTATAACGTGGTTTACCAATTGATGGCCCACCAGCGATATGCTAACGAAGAATCAGCGCCCCAACTCTAATTTTTGTGTTGGCGACTCCGCTGCGGTAGCGCTCCAATCAGAAGACGTAAAGCTCAATTTTAACTGGCCTTGTGGCATTTCTAAGCAAATCCTGACAAAGATACGATGAGATGAAGCAAGCTGAAATATATTTTTTTCTTACGCGCTGACCAGTTCATGAACCAGTCGATTCCATACAATTTTTCATATAAAAGCATAGGTTCCAATATGGACCATGGTAACCTAGCATTGCGTTCACACCAGTGCACTTTCCAGCGGAAAGAACAGCCCCTGTGCCGTAGTTGCCGTTGCATCTTCGTGTTCAGGCGCTGCAACCAACTGAGGCGCCACAAGTCGTGACCGCGCATTGGTGATCCGCTTCTTGCGAGGTGGGGTCACCAAGAGGTCACTCTTACGCAGAATTTAAGCAACGACAGACAAGTGGAATGATGACTCAGTCGCCTTCGTCCAAACGTTGGACGACCCACGAACAGCAAGCACCTTATTGGACTGGTGCTTACTAATAAAACTGGTTTCATCCATGTTCCAAATCCGCAAATCCGGCTGGTATCGAGCCCGTGTTCAATGACGAGCTTTGCCAGCTCGTAAAATAGGGAACCGAATGCTGCTGCGGTGGTGCTCATGCGGGCGCGCGAGAGGGGCTCTGACGATCGCATCGATAGCTCCGGGTGCCGATCCACAAAACGGTTGTATCAGCCACCGTAACGGAGCGTAAATTGCCATGGATGAGGTGGTGAATGTCGTTTGGCCGCCTCGATGACTTCCCACGGCTGCACCGGAACCATACGACGCTGCATCGCCGCTATCCAGGTGACGATATCCGCTTCACAGTCAGCTGGAAGCGGGGCCGGGGAGCTGGCGCTGCAGGATTTGTCCTTCTCGTCGGGCAGTGACGTAGCGCTTTAGCGTTGATCGTGAGACGGGCGACGAGTCAACCACGGCAGTCAGCGTCTCACCGGCCAGAACGCGATGTATTGCCTCCTCTAGCTCTTCCTCGGTGTAGCGAGCCTTCATCTTCACGCGCTGAGCTTCTGAAGTGAGGGGTGGATATCTTACGAGGCGAACGGAATTTATTTTCTGGTCCATGATTTGGTAAATAAATGATTCATCCAATCACATTGATACTGTTGGATTTGAGCACGTCGAATTGGCTGAAAGGCACCTTTGGTCCATGATCTGGTAAGGCCCATCATTTGGTAAACCACGTTACTAGTACATCGGCGAACCTCCGTATTTTATTTTAAAAATCTTAACAGTAATGATGTCATTACAAATGAACTTGCAAATACAACGCCCAAGTTGACGACTGCTAGTCTCGCCTCGTTAAGTGTTCATATCTACAGCTAACCCATCTCTTATCGCGCTCCTCTCGAGTCGCAACGCTGGTGTGTGCCAGTTATTAATGTATACTATGCATGTAGACGAGCAAAAGGAGCTGCCCTTCGGACGACATTCACGCGAATAAATTACTTCGGTCCGTCGTAATTTACCGATGATGTTGCACTTAGCCGCCACAAGCAACATCCACCTCCTTTGAATCCTTTGTGCAGCGGTTATCAATTATTGAAGGATCGTCAAATAACTTAGTGGATCAGACTTTATTCTCGATACGAACGGATATATCGAGTATGCAACATAAGGAGAAAAAAGCCGCTATATTGGGTTTGAATATCCACTTGGATTCTTATATAACAGGGATATCAGGTTTTCAAGTAAGTTTGTCCTAGGTTTGAGTAAAGATCATTAGTTTGGGTTCTTCATATAAGAATTTGAAGTAAGTTTGGGTCGGAGTGACTCCCTCCGTTAACTCTGGATCTAAAATCCAGAGAACTATATTTATATACTAGAGTCCATCAATGCCTGCTGGAGAGGGGCTGTCCTAACTGTGCGTAGCACAGTACATATAGAACTCGCCCCCTTCCCCGGATTCGTACAATAATGTAATAATACGATTAACGCGTCCGCTTAACTAAATCGAGACGAACAGCAAATAACACAATACCATGCAAACAAAAGTTGTCGAGTCAAGTATGCTGGCAGGCTGCGTGGAGATACTGGTCGATATGTTCTGCTCGGCCATGAGCTACCCGCCGCTGCTGGGTCTCGAGCTACCTGTCGCTGCTAGCCTCGTGCTACCCGCTTCGTGGACTTCAACGGCCAAGTAAACTTTTCAAAAAAAACTATATAGTGCCGTGACTTATAAGTCGCTGGCATTCGAGAAACTCCGCTGCCGCCATTATCAGCGTATCCTGTAGTTTCAATCCAAGCTAGCCCTAAATACACTTCCCATCCCAGATTGGGGGTATTTAACCTTTACTCCCCACAGAGCCCACGCGTGGGCCCACTTTCAAGATAGTGCTACGCAGTTCCCAGAAATAGTTAACCCCTAAAAATACACCTGCATGTAGAGGAAGGAACGCTGTGCTGTGCGCGTAATTTTCAGCGTGAACCGAGTAGTCCTTCACACCAAACCAAAAATCCGAGCCCACGCGTGGGCTCGGCCACCTGGGTAGTAAAGGTTAAGAGCAACGCGAAGTAAGGACACGTATGAAATACCGTTTTGCCAAGCTAACACGGTGTTAGTAACACCTTACTTGCGAATGTTCCTAAAGTCACCCCCATGAGGGACACCACGGCCGACACCTGTCCCACACCCCTCTGGTTAGTGGCCTGACTGCCAATGTTGTGGAACAAAAGAAAAGCAAAAATTTCAGGTTGGTGAACGCAAAGCAAGTAAAGAGAAGGACGCCGGAAACTCCGCATGCAAACTCACAGTATTGGGGCTTCGCCCAACAAATGAAAGTCGACAGGTATATGCGAAGTTTTAATTGGGCGGAGTTATGGGTAGTTGCTGTAGCAAGTACTGCCAGCTTCATATGTATGAAGTCTACCCACACCACGAAGCAGGGAGTTCGAAACCTAAAACAAAACAACTATGCGGTTAACGAAAAGAAAAAAATATCATAACAGTAAATAAGTAAGTAAGTCTAAGTTTGCTGCGCGAGAGCTTTTCTTTTTACCAAAGCATTAATGCCTGACGTGATCGAGTTATCGATGAGCTCAGTCGCACGTTGCATTTCTCCGCAGAGTTGAAGAAGTAGTATATAATATTACTTGGGTTTTATTCAAATCACTGACAATTGAGTAAATTTGCGGGATAATTTCCAGCTAATGAAACCACTGGCACAGCCAAACCACCGCTACTATTGCTCGAACAGTGAACATTTCGTCGTTGGTTACGATTGAGCAGGCATTCACACTCTTTTGATAAGAGCTAAAATATCTATTTACTCGGCTTTTGGCTCTTTACGGTCATATTTGTTGTAAGTATATTGCAATACGCCTTGGCGAAGGCTGTAAATGGCGTGGTTGCCCAACTGATCGACGCGTAGATGTTATCAACATTGTGGATCAACTGAATGAACGCACGCACAATCAATTTAGCGGGCCGCAACAGCATTTAACTTCATCGTCAAAATCATCTAAGACTTGAGCAGTAGCCGTCATTGCCGGAATTCCATTGTATTAGTATGTATGTAGAAGCCAAGCTAGATGAATGATCTAGACTACTGTACTTGGATCGTGGATATATATATATATATATGGAGAAGCAACATCGTACAGTTCTGTCACCTTCTAACGTAGATCATGATTGACTTAGATTAATGGAAATGTCTGCCCAACCCTGTGCTGTAGACACACCAGTATTTGTACGTTGTGCAAGCTCACTGATATACCTACCGGCACTGTGTCGAGGCAATTTAGTGTGCGACCTCTAGTTATGGCATGTATAGCTAGCGGATACACGTGGCGCCATTGCTGCACTCGTACACATTAAATGTTGCTTCTACGACAACATTAAGCTTGTGCACACGGCAGTATACCGCCACAATAGCGACTATATTTTTGGTTATCGATAGCACGTTGCAGTATACAGATTGATAAAGCTACCACCTAATGGTGAAAAAATTAGTCCCCCTGCCAAATAGATAGCGGTGAGTTATTCTATGGCATATCATGGCAGTGGTTAAGAGCCGTATATTGATACGAAGCTTCATACGCATATATACCGACACTACCTACCTGTACCCAAATGCTTCTGTGTGAACACATACGAGAGGATACACTGAGTTATTTTTCCGGATTCGCATCTCGCGCAGAGTTATTAGAGCCTATCTTACAACTTCAGTCTCAATTCACTTGGCAATTTCCTATCAAGCCCCCCAAGAGCACAAGATCAACGCTCGATGCAGTTCGGCTTCTACGTGCTGTTTTTTGTTGCCATGCTTGCCACGAGCTACGAAATTGCACAAGCGTCTACCGATGTGTCCGCGGTGCTTTCAAAGAATCCCAGTGACAGTGTTTCGGTTCACGGCAACAGATTGTTGAGGGAGTGCACGGGCGAGGATACTGACGGAGATAACGAGGCAAGTGACGAAGAGAGAGCGAGCGTGTTGTATGAAAAAGTGGCGAGCATGTGACCAAAGGGAAGGCGGCTTCGACTCAGAAAAAGGCTGCAGCGGATTTGACGAGAACATTTCTGTCGCCTCCGACTGCGGATAAAGTGACCAGATCCAAGTCATTTTCGTCTCCGAACGGAGCGGCGAAGAAGCTGACCCGATCCGAATCACTTCCGAATGTGAACACTTACGGGTACGAGGATGCCTTGCTCAAGACCGAAAGTTCTATCCGCAAGGACTTGAGGAAGTTTGACGAAAAAGACTCGTGATGACATTATCAAGCGCTTTAACCTCGACACCAGCGTATTGGCGAATGCTATACAAAATGCGGAGCAACTGCGGGCGGCAGCGAAGGGAGATATGGACAAGCTTGGGCAGCAAGAACTGTGGTACATGTACTCAGCGTACTACAAGAAGAACCACCCTGATTGGGTGAGCACGCTAGTGTAAAACCTTCGCAATAAAATGTGGGCTTTGGGAGGAATCGTGTGTACTACTAGTAGTAGGTATGAACGAGAAAGTATGCGTTTTGCTGATTTCTTAGTATACATGTATTACATTAGTTTATCACCAGAGCACTGCGCGAGCCCCGCTTACAGCGTATCCCTGTGTTTCATACGTGTAGGAAAGCGCTACACTGTCTATTAATAATTCTCGATGTTACTGTAGTAGAAAGTAGTGTAGGGCGTTTTGCTGTTAGTGAAATTTACTAGACACTAACTCACTGTTAGCTGTACGTTTGCTGACTGTAAGTAGACGAGTTAGTAGCAAGAGACTAATCATGATAGTAACCTTAAAGTTGATTGCAGTTTACCTTATGAGAGCTACCGGTAGTTGGCGGGAGTCGGCCATCCAGAAGAGAAAAAAGTGTATTGAAGGGGAGTGCCATACCGGTAAAATGAAAAAAAAAAAAAATGTATCGGATGGGACTCCCCTCTAGACTGGAACTTCTAGTATCTACGGCTCTGACATTGCACGTGTCAACTAGAGTAGACTTGGTAGCATTTAAAGCGGCAATGCTGCTGACTTCGGACAATGTGTGCCATAATATGGAATTGAAAGCGTCTCTATCTCTTAAAATACAGACAAGAAGATCGGAGCTGCGTAGATAAAGTTAATGAAGTGTAAGCTTAAAACTCTTCAGTAATTTCCAGTTTTTGTGCAAAACTTAGTGATGCTCGTTCGGCAAATACATGTTAGCAAAATCTACTAGACACTAACTAACTGTTATTTACACGTACAGCTGACTCTACAGTTAGTGTATAGGGAGAACACTAGTAGAAAGCTCTGAATTAGCTACAATGCGACCCACGTAAAGACGTGCTGTTCAACGCGAACTTGCTCGCTCAGATGCCACTTTCTAGCTCATTGCATACGCTCATCCGCTTCAATTGCTCTCGCTCTTTCTTCAACATCTTCCCAGCCTTGTACATTTGTTTGTAGCTGTACCAGAAATTCGCTTCGTAATGGACGTCTTGAAATACTTCAAGTGTTCAAAAAGCTCCGTTCTTCTTTGATCCCGCCTACCGCGGCCACCGGGTCTCTCTTGCTCAACGCTCGACCTCCACTCTCTCCATCGAGACGGTATCCACATTGGAGATAACAGCGCGATTTGAGTCGGTGGCCGCGAACGCGCTGCCACCGGAGTGAAGCGTAGCAGCAACAATGACTACGAGGATGTTGGCAAGACGCATTCTTTGTCACTGGTGGGGAACTGGTGTTGGGCGATTTGATGGGGTCTCTGTGGTTTACCGATCAAATGCGAGATGGGGTTTAAGAATTTTAGTATGCGGAGGCTTGCAAGTAAATTGCAGGCACAATTATACTACATGCGCACCGTGGGTTCCGAACATGTACCGAATCACTATTCTTTTTCTTAGTTATCCGTCGTTTGGAAATCAAGTTTATGTACCCGGGCCAATAATGCATTACTGAGAACGCGAGTTTTGGAACCTTGCGTGCTGTGTTTCCTGCACGCAATGCGAGATCGGAACAACATGCCCTGAGAAGAAGACTACCCAAAAAACTATCGATTCACTTCGTAATTTCGGATCAAGCCCAGATTTTCATCATCCAGCTAGCATGCAGTTCGCTACAAGCCGCAAGACTGTCCTCGACCCCACCAATGCTGCCATTACGCTTCCAAACAAGGCCTCCATGGACATCGACACGAACGCGGTAGGTGCTGTTTCCGTGCACGCTGACAGGTTCTTGAGAGCCGGCGGCACCGCTAACGCTGACGCTGCTGACTCCGACGACGAGCCCAGCGATGAAAAGAGAGCGAACACCTGGTATGACAGAGTTGCGAGCTTGATGGCAAACCTGACCAAAGGGAAGGCGGATTCCACTGAGAAAAAGGCTGCGGCGGATCTCACCAGAATATTCGATTGCCTCCGACTGCGGATAAAGTGAGGCCGCCGACTAGCTGAACTGAGACTATTGTACTCGTCATTAATGATTGGACCAAAATTTTTTAGCATGCCAGATATAGTAGCGCAGATGCACCATCACGTCGTGATTCTCGGAGTCGGAGAAGGAGTCATCTGAATCCGAAAGATGAACACGCTTGAGAACGAAGAGGCCGATGCCGAGCGTCATGGCTTCGTAGCGATCATCTTCTTTTATTGCATTGCATATTAACACCAACCCTGGCTACGTAGAAGGAATGCTGGTCGGGTGGTTTCCATATAGGATAAGTGCGGAAAACCGCGGAACAACCTGAAATTTGGAACATAGGTACTATGCTATGTTGGCACTGACATGGCAACGTCTTGCAGCAATATGTACGACAACACCTTAGATATTCGCCGAAATGCAGAGCTATCTCGGCTTTCAGAGGCGTCCGCGAGCTCAAATGGCCGCAACTCCGAGACAAGGTACTTGACACCGGTAACCCTAACCGTTCCCGCCACGGTGATACTGTACTGTACATCCCACCATTTTCCGATCCGGAGCCAATGCACCAAGGCAAGCGAGAAAGTGGCAGTGTGGTTGTCGGACGTGGAGCTGGTGCAAGTGTCGTTATTGTCGTTGGTGGTGCCGGTGACGGCCGAGTTGGATCTAGCGCTGGTCGAGATGGTGGTGGCAAACGCTATCACCAATACGCCCATGGATGGAGAACCGCTTTGTCTGAAAGTAGCGTCCAGGCATGATGTATGCTACTGTAGACGATCACATGAAAAAGTACTTTCTGCGCACCTCAAACCGACGACTGTCTGACAGCTGTTGCACTTCGGGACGGCAAGACCTTGCTTAGGACTTGCGGCCACCTTCAACCGGGTGCCGCATTTGAGCGAAAATCTTGCAAAGTACGTTGTAGGTAGCGCGTTTTTCATGCTGGCATTCATCCCGATAGATAGCGAGCTATCTAGCGGTATATTTTGTTTCTTAATTGGCCAATTTCCGCACTTTACCTCCTCCCAAAACACCCGCCAAAACGTCCAATCTGCGCCTTCTCCGTAGCCAGGACCCGTGTTAATACCGAATGTATCCTCCTAGTATCTGGTTAGTTCGTTTATATTTCTTTACACGGGGTTGTACCGCTTCCACCGGTACACCTCCGCTGACTGGCTTCTCTCCCATTCATCATCATCCTCCGCATTCCCGCCGAGAATTAAGGATGGCGACCCCCGCGGAGAAGCCCAAGCGAGCGCGCTCGTCGTTCACCAACGCGCAGCGGCTGGAGATATGCAACTACCGCGAGCAGAACCCAAAGCTGACGCAGAACCAGTTGGCAGCCTGGGCGCAGGAGGCGCTGGCGCTGCCGCGCAAGCCGTCGCAGGCCATGATTTCGAAACTCCTCAAGAGGAAAAACGACCTGGAGACTATGACAAGTGAGGAGTTAACTTCCAAGTCGCGCCGCACCGTGCGGTTCCCCAACCTGGACACGGCACTAGCTCGCTGGGTCTCGTACTGTGAAGAAACGGGCGTCCCCGTCACGGGGGAGTCCATCCGGGCCAAGGCCGCGAGGTTCGCGGAGATTCTGCAAATCGACACGCCCTTGACTTTCTCCAATGGGTGGCTCTACAAATTCAATGAACGGCACGGGTTCGGGGGCCTACGAGCCCATAAAGACACCAAGTCGTCCGTGGAGACGGCGGTGCTGGATCTGCAGCGCCGTCTGCAGAACTACAACCTCCACGACATCTTTAGTATGGACGAAACGGGGCTGTACTTCACCATGTTCCCCGACCGGTCGGGTCGAAAGATGACCAAGAGGTTGACGGTGGGCTTGGCCTGCAATGCCGACGGGTCGGAGAGACTCCCCCCGCTGTTTATTGGCAAGGCGGAGAAGCCCAGGGGCTTCACGAGCTCCACTGCGGCCGAGATGAACTATGTGTGCAACTCTAGCACGTTGATGACGCGAGACATCTTCATCAAGTGGATCAAGGATGTGGACGCCAGGTTCGCACAGCAGCAGAGGAAGTGCATCATGCTGGTTGACAGTGTGGCGGTGCATGCTGGCTTCAATCCGCAGGAGCTGAGGAACGTCGAGGTGGCGTTGATTCCGTCGGGGACGGAGAACAACCTGCAGCCGCTTGTTGCGGGCGTTGTGACGGCATTTAAGCAGCGATACCGACGGCGCCAGATCCAGCAAGCGTTGGACCAATTGGATGCGGACGCGGACATGAGCACGGCGGCCAAGTTTGACAGTGTGGGGGTGAAGCAGGCGATGACGTGGTGCATCGAGTGCTGGGAGGCTGTTCCGTCCGCGGTGATCGTCAGAGGCTGGCAGGAAACGGGGCTGCTTCACATCAATGCGAACCTTGCGAACGAATATCGTGGTGAGGAAGAAGCCATCGCGGAGGAGCTCGCCGTCATGCTGTCTTGGCTGCACGCGGCGGATCCGTTGACGGTCGACGAGCTGCTGAACCTGCCAGAAGAGAAAGTCATCATGGAGGAGCCTACGGACGAAGACTTTTGCGCGCCAGTTGAATCAGTGAGGGTCGCTATTCCGCAGGCCAAACCGAAATCATCGAATGAAGAGGGCGGACTCGGCGTTGAGGAGCTCAAGGAGCGGCTGAAATGGATTGCCAAGCTTCTGATCTACGCCGACGAAAAGGGGATTCCGGCGGAGTCCGTCAGCGGCATGCGCATGCTGCAGCGAGACTTCCGGGACCAGCTAAACAAGAAACAGAGCGGCTCCAGCTAAGCCAAAGTATCGTCCTGTCAAACCTCGTTTTGGAATCGAGGAAGAACCTGGTTCCCCCAGTACATCAGTGAAGTACAACTACATATTTTTTCTCGGTAGCAACGATACTTTACAGTAGCACACTCGCTGCATATCCTACTCCAGCTCAAAGTGAAGCTGAAGCAAACTTTGCAAAACTGAGGTGAGTGGTTGAAGTTGGGCTGTCAAACGGATCACTGAGCCCGATTTGCCGGCGGTACAGTCTCATTTAAGTGCGTCATTTCCGAATTCGACCTCAACGCCCAAGACCACCCGCCCCCTTGGCAAGCATGAACGACCTCAAGTACATGGACGCATTCGACCACGACATCGTCAAGCGCAAGGCGGACTTCGAGAGCAAAGTGGCGGACGTGTACGAAAGCAGCTTGATGCGAGATGGTGGATCCAATTCGAAGTATTGTGTGGTGGTCTCACATGTTCGTGTACAATAGGCGGGGGTTGCTGCAGGAACTGGGTCACGATGCAGTGGTGCTGAGTCTCTCCGCCAACTTTGCGTGGCTCACAAGCGGCGCTCGCAGCTACGTCTTCATGGCCACGGAAGGGGTGGGCTCCATCTACGTGGACGCCACGCGTGTTGCAGTGCTGACCAACGAAATTGAAGGCCACCGCTTGGTGAGCGAGGAGTTGCGGGGCCTTGAGAGCGAGATCACGCTGGTTCAGGACCCGTGGCACGCTCAGCGCAGCGCTGTCGACATGGCCAAGGAGCTCGCCAAGAGCGACAAAGTGGCGGTGGATGCAGCGGACTCCATTTAGCTGGTCGCCTCGCTGAACTGCGCTCCACGTTGACAGCGTAC
The DNA here is from genome assembly GCA_024211575.1 of Phytophthora melonis. NCBI lineage: Eukaryota > Oomycota > Peronosporomycetes > Peronosporales > Peronosporaceae > Phytophthora > Phytophthora melonis. The sequence goes on from JAMXKT010000008.1 coordinate 222,124, forward strand.
GAGATGGATGTCTTCCGTGCTCTCGGCAAGGACTGCGGCGAGTTGATTGGTGAAGTGGCTCGAGCTGTTCGCCCCGACATGACCGAGTGGGAGATCGCCAGCCAGCTCTCGGCCAAGATGTGGGCTCGCGGGATCACGCCCGTTGTGATGTTGGTCGCGGCTGATGAGCGCGTCGACAGCATCCGCCACCCGCTGCCCACGAAGAAGCGCGTGAAGAACAAGGCCATGCTCGTGATCTGTGGTCAACGTGCGGGACTCATCGCTTCTGCCACTCGTCTGGTGTATATCACCACCACGCCCAACGCCTCCATTCCAGAGGACCTGCTGCGTCGTCATGAGGCGGCTACGTACGTGGACGCCGTTCTCATGGCGAACACGCGAGCCGCTGGGATCAAGGCTGGAGACATGCTCAAGCTCGCTCAAGACGCCTACGCCCAGAAAGGGTTCGACGGCGAGTGGAAGTTCCACCACCAGGAGGCTGTGCGGCCTACAAGAGCCGCGAATGGGTGGCCAACCCGTCAGTGAACCGAGTGACAGGCTTGAACCAGGCGTACGCGTGGAACCCGTCCGTCGCAGGAACCAAGTCCGAGGACACGGTACTCTGTTACGCGGACGCACAGGGAGAACCCGTCGTGGAAGTCATCACCTCGTCCCCCGACTGGCCGGTCATTGAGCACACCATCGGAGACGCTACCATCTCTCGCCCGACGATTCTGCACTTGCAGCTCTGAGGATCACCATAGAGAGACAACCAGAAGGTTAAGAATCGATTCATAATAGTGAAAAGCCAGGAATGTTCCACGTCGCTATGATGTCAAAAAGTGCCTTAAATACGGCTTCCTTGCTCGCTTCACTCCGTCGCTATACAGTCTGCACTTCGCCAGTTGTCTCTGGAGGCTTCCAGAAGAGTGAAAAGAGGTTGGTGATGATGACGTCCGCCACATTCATGTCCTCCTCTTCTCTCCCAACCGCGGGTGCAGCATCGTTTGCTTCATTCTGAGTAGGAACAGGAACTCGTAGCTGCTCCAGGTCAACCACCGTTCCTTCGTCAATCACAACTTCCTCGTCCAGGTGGGTGTCGGATGCATCGCTCGCGCTCATTAAAGAAGCCCCACCATCACTTAACGGGGCATCAACGAGAGGAGGCATAGCGCCCCGAGGGCGATTCAGGTCCCGCTTGAACGTGAGCGTTAGCGGCCGCAAACCACCTTGAAGCAACAGCATCACGTGCCGGAATGGCGCAGAGTCCACCGCGTTCTTGTTCACAGCAACCAGCTCGTCGTACGGCTCGAGCACGCCCTTTTTCGCAGCGGCCATGTCCGGCAGCAAATTCCTCACCGTAGCTCCAGCATCGGGAACGTTGGCTTGGAAATGAATACCAATGGGGCCAGCGTCCTCGAACACCACATCCAAGTACTCGACATCATCATCACCAGCATCGTCCTCCTCTGTAGAGGGTGGAGGTGGCGGGACATCAGCGTTGACCGCAGTTGAGTTCGATCTAGACGGACGAGACTCTGAGGTTGTGGCGCTGGAGTTGCGAACAGGCGGTTTCAGCTGACTCGGGGTATTATCAGCGGAGGAAGACGTTGGTGCTGTCCCAAGCAATCGAGGGTCCGTCCACGTCGTTGTGGTCGTGTACTTGTTGAAGAAAAATACTGCACCCGAAGCCGTCACGCGCATCTCCCATCCAGCAGGTAATGGAGTGGAGAAGTCCTCGATCGTATGCTTGCGTCCGTCATCCGGTGGAACGTGAATATCCTCGAATGTGCTCTCATCGTGAGAAATATGCGGTGTCGAGAAAGATCGCCGCATTACGTTGTCGGGGGCTGCGTAGTCGCGGGCCATTGCACTAAAACCGCGAGTGCGGCGGGTAGTACTGGAGCTTGGGTCTTCACTGATCGCTGGGTTAGCTTCCTTCTCGTCTCTACCAGCCGAAGCTGCAGCTGTCAAGCGCCGCTGAATCACGATCGACACACGAGGGTCTTCCAGCTCGTTCTCAGCGTCATTGCTCTTTCGGCGGTAGCAAGCAACGCCCTCCGCCGTTTTGATCCGTTCATAATCCAACGGCAGATCGACTTCGCTGCAGAGCGCATCAATCTCACGCAGCTTCACTTCCATCGCTCGCTCGAAGAAAGCTTGCTTGTCCGCTGTAGACTCCTTTTGCCGTGCTAGCTGATCTTTTAACTTCGCAACAGCAGCTTGGCTGGCCTCCAGATGCAGCTCCTTCTCCTTGAGCTGCTCCTTCAGCTTCTCAATTTCTGCCGAACTGCTTTCCCCATTGACACTGAGCCTCACAACCGCGTCCTCCTTCTTGAACGCAGCCTTGTCCTCTTTTACTCGCTCCACCAGCGCCTCAGATGCGTCCAGCTCCAGCCTCAACTGGTTGCTCACGAACTGCACCGCATCGTCGGACAATTTGCCAGCCAAAAACACACGCGAACCTAGCACCTCCGCCAGCTTTGCAATAGCGATCTCCGCCTCCCGCTTCTGCTGCAACAACGTCGTCACCGCGTCACTCAGTTTGTCCAGCAACGGCTGGTGTCCTCTCGCGGCCTCATCAGTTGACACCAACTCGCCCCAAATCTCGGCCAGCTGAGCGTCCACCACGTCCATCATGTGTCCGTTGGTCTTGAGCAGCTGCATAAAGTCCGTCCAGCTCTTCTCGCTCCGGTTCCCCGACAACGGCGTGTTAATCTTCAGCTCTGAAGCAGGAAGTGGCCCGATACTGAAGTTACTCAGCCCACTGACCATACTACTAGGAGGGGGTGAGCTTGGAGGAGGAGGAGGGGGCGATAGTCCCTCTAGTTTCGTATCAATTGACGGCGCATCGGCCGTCGTCAGGTGCGCCACCGCTCGCTTGGTCGGAGAGGAATATTCTAAAGTAGAGTATTCCCCATTAGACTGCACCATCGGCTGGAAGATGTTGACGGTCGAGTCTGGACTATCCGGCGGCTGCTCCTGGACCTCTCGTGAGTTATATCCAGCATCATTCTGCAGCCACTGCTTCTTCTGGGACTGGTACGCTTGCAGGAGAACCCTCCCTCTAGCGATCAACTGCCTCTCGGAAAGCAGATCGCCCTCCTCACTTAGAATCGACTTGGGGGCGGGAGGGATCAGATCTGGTTCCATGTACGCATCATTATTATCACTGTTGTCGACGTCGCTGGAGCTCTCGATGGCGGAGAACGGGATCGGGGCAGCACCGCGGCCGTCAGAGAAGCGGGGAGGACAGCGACAGCGGAGACACCGACGGAGGAGGCTCGGGCGCCCGCCCTGCTGCGGCGCAGACGCCACGAAGCGCTCCATCGACGCGTGCAGTTGCGCGGGACAATGAAACAATGTCAGTATAATAGTAGAAGTCACTAAAACGCGGAATGTAGCCATTATCACGGTGTAGGAACACTACAATGTAGTGTTCCTAACGAAACGTAGTGCATGTCATGTACTACGTTTCGTTTTCATGTGAGGTGCATTACAGTCATCTAGTGGCTAACGACCTAGAAAATGCCCAACCACCCGATGCTTACAGTTCATCAGGAACATATACTACGGGTGCTGAGCTCTTCAAACCTCACCAAATACGACGCCGCCACTCCATTGGGTGCGAATTGTGCAGCCTTATGTCCTCTTTGTGGGTCGCGCATTACTTCACCCACTCTTCTCTCGATTAATACTTCTCCAAGAACGCAGACACGAACTCGGTCGAGTACAGCACGTACATCCAGTCCAGAAACGCCAACACCAGCGCTTGAGATCGCTTCGAGATTGCAGACAAGAGGTTACCGTTGCATTCCACGCAGCAATACACTGCCACGTTGAAATGGCCACGTCCCAAAGTGACTTCAAGAGCCTGAACCCCCCCCCCCCCCGCGCTGTTGGCACCTTTGGTGTCGTGAAGTTATTGCACAATCGCCAAGTGGCCGTTCTTCACTACAGCATACAGCTGACGCCTTCGTTGTCCGTACAGGCGCTGCTGCCGTCGGTTCATTCCGGTTTGGCTGCTGGTCTTCATCGTCCAGCTGCTCGTCGATGTCGCGCGCCACCTGCGCCAGTAGGGCTTCCGGGTAGTGATAGCTTATCAGGAAGGAGACGTGGGCGATCAGCGTCTCCGCCTTGCCGGTCTTGTCCTCACGTCTCAGCACGAAATTGTCATAGCCAGCAGGTTCCACGATTCGTAGTGAGCCCATCCATTGGTGGACAAACTTAGTCGCGTTCTTACCACGCGGAGGGTTGTGCATCCACACCAAGTCACCAGCCTGAAATTGCCGCTTGCTTCTCACTTTGCGGTTGTAGTATCGCGTCTGTCGTTCCTGCGTACTCGTGACTTCGTTCCATCGCCTTCAGCAGGTTGGAATGGTAGGCTGGCAGCTCGCCCGCCTCCGTCACTTCGGTTCGACGTAGCAGTTCGTTAGGCGCCCGTAGCCGTCGTCCCATCATCAATTCATTCGGGCTCAAAGCCACCGTCGAGTGTCGGGCAGAATTGTAGGAATATACTGCAAATTTGACCCACAAGTTCCAGTCTGCTTGCCTCTCGTCCTGCATGAATGTCGCCACGCAGTCCTTCCACGAGCGATGAAAACGCTCAACTAGACCAACCAGCTGGGGCCGATAGGGCACTGGACTGATCTGATGCGCCTGCAGCAACTGCACGAGCTCTTCACTGACCTTGCCCGCGAGTTCTGGGGCTCCGTCCGTCAACAGCTCGCGGAATACGTCGAAGCGCAACACAACCTCCTTCATAATGAACGTGGCCACCGTCTCGGCCGTGTGTTCCGTCACGCAGCTCGCCACTGCATACCGTGTTACATACTCCACTGCGGCGATGACGTATCGGTCGCCACCGTCTGCTACAGGGAATGGGCCAGCAACATCAAGTGCCCAGCGGTCCACCACGTAGACTTCTCAGCGGCGGTATCACTTCACTTGGCTTCGCCTTACGCGAGCCGCACTCTTGGCATCCGCGTACCCAACGTCGTACTTCTCGATAAAGTCCGGGCCACCAGTACAGCTGCGCAACGCGTCCATACGTATGAGGGCCGCGGAGATGACCGCTCCACACAGTACCATGCATCTCCTTGAACACTGTAGACCACAGTGTCGGTGGCAACACCACTCGCCATCCGTTCGCCGTCTCGATGGTCACTAGGCCGAACTTGGTCTCGACCCCCATGCTGCCGTACCTACCGCCTGCGAGCAGCCTCTTGATGAACTTACTGCGCTTCTGCGCCGCGATCAGCTCGTCGTCGCTCAACTGGAGCGTGTAGTCGTCCGCAGGGGCGTCCTCGCCGTCATTACCCAGGTCGTCCACGCCGTTCGTTGTCGTCACAGTATCGCTCGCCACGCCCTGGAGCGCCGGGGCATTCTTCGTCGCCACCGTCGTCTCGTTCATCACACCCGCGTCCTTCGTTACGCGTGTCTGCTTCGCTGGCGGCACCGCCACCGTCTCCGTTGTCGTCGGTGCCGTCACCGACGTCCCCGTACTCGTTCTCGCCTTCGTTGTCGCCTTCACCGTCGTCGTTGGTAGGTCGGCCAGCGTTGCGGTCGTCATTGTGCGCGTCTGAGGGATCGTCACGGGGTGTCTGCCGCCTCGTGTCGTTTCCGGTCGTGCTGCAGGGGCTTCACTCGTTTGTGGAGTTGATTTCCTCGTTGCCGGTGCCGCTCTCGTCGTCATCCGAGCGCCACCAACCGTGGTCGCCGCCGTCATCGGCCCCACCGCTTTTCCCGCATCCGTCATATCTGTCACGGCGTCCGCGCGAGCCTCCGTCGACCTCGCAGTCGTAGTCACGCGCTGTCCAGCACTTGCGCCTCACTGGCCGCCTCAGGAGCTGCTCGTGTCGTAGTCGCCGTAGTCGCGGGTCGTCCAGCGCCCGGAGTTGCATTGAGCTCGCTGTCCGCACGCGGCGCCTCCGTCTCCCAGTGCACACGACGCTCTGCACGTTCCCGGATGCGTGCTCTGCGTCGCGAGGCGGGCTCCGTCGCCTTCTTCGTGCGATTCTTATCCGCCGTTGCCTTTACCGTCGTGTCCGTCGCCAGCATCTCGTCCGGCGTCACTGTGGCGTCGTCCGTAGCAGCCGTCACCACCATGTCTTCACCGGGTACTGCTGCCGTCTCGCTCGCCGCTGCCGTGTCATCGCTTGGCGCCTCTGTCGTTGCGTCCGTCGCTTCCTGTGTCGTGTCCGCCACTCTTGGCACTGGTACCGGTAGCGCCGGTGCCACTGTCGTCTGTGGATCCAGAGCAGATCCGTCGTGCGCGTCTCTTGGCCGTGTCGCCTCAGTAGCGGCCGGAGCGACGCGTACCGCGTCTCCACCTGCTATCGGTACACCTGCCGACACCTCCCGAGTCGTCTCGCCCGTCATGTCCATCTGCGTCGTCTTGCCCGTCGCAATCGCCACGTCCGTCGTCACCGGCTGCGTCGTCTCGCCTACCATAGTCACCCTGTCCATCGTCACAACTCGTTCCAGTGCGTCGCTCGCCGTCCCTGCCGTCCTTGGGGTCGACTGGTGTCGCTGTCTCCGTCCTACCGCAGCTCTGACAGATGCAGGCGCTCTCGACAAGGCGTCTGCTACGACATTGGTTGAACCAGGCCGATACTCGACCTCAAAATGATACTCCTGAAGCACTAACGACCAACGGTGCAGGCGTCCGACCAGATTCGACCGCGTCATCAGCCATTTCAGAGCAGCGTGGTCCGTTATGATCGTGAACGCTCTGCCGTAGAGATACGGGCGGAACATCTTCACGGACCAGACCACCGCGAGACATTCGAGCTCGGTGATAGAGTAGTTCGACTCCGCCGTGCTGTTCACCTTGCTGCCGTATGCAATCGGCTGCCATCCGTGCCCGTGGTCCTGCATGAGGCAAGCGCCTAAGCCAACCTTACTAGCGTCCGTCACCAGGCGGAATGGTAGTTCAAAGTTAGGGTAGAGTAACAGGGGTCGCGTAGTCAAGAGCATCTTCACACGCTCAAACGCAAACTCATGCGCCTCAGTCCACTCCCATTGTACGTCCATCTTCAGCAGTCTCGTCATGGGTTCAACAATAGAGCCGAAAGCTGCGATGAACTTCCTATAGTAGCCAGCGAGGTGGACAAACCTTTTGACTTCAGTAGCGTCTACGGGTCTCGGAAATTCACGCACCGATCGCACGAGTCGCTCCGCAGGCTGCACGCCCTTGTCGCTCAGATGGTGCCCAAGGTACTCCATCGAAGTTGTAGCGAAGGTGCATTTCTTCAGCTTGAGGCTCAGACCAGCTGCCCGTAGTCTCTCTAATACACCAGCTAGTTCGACCACGTGTCTCTCGATTCCTCCTTTCGTGAAGATGATGATGTCGTCCAGGTAGACCAAACAGGTCATCCACGTCAACCCACGAAGCACTCCATTCATCAGCCTCTGAAACGTCGCAGGAGCATTGGTGAGACAGAAAGGCATCCGTCGGAAGCGGTACAGACCTCGTTTCGTCATGAAGGCCGTCTTGTCACGGTCCTCTTCTGCAACCCGAATCTGCCAGTACCCGGAGTGTAGGTCTAGTGTAGTAAACAGCCGTGCACTGCCTAGAGATTCCAAGGTCTCGTCGATGCGTGGCAATGGATAGACGTCCTTGCGTGTGATGCTGTTGAGGGCTCGATAGTCCACGCAGAACCGCACGGAACCATCTTTCTTGCGCACGAGCACGACAGGGAAGCCCCAGGCTCCTTCTCCGTGCTCGATCACTCCCGCCGATAACATAGAGTCTACGTTACTGTCCACAATGGCGTCCTCCGTCTGTGCCTGCCGTCGTCGTCTCACCATGATGGGAGCGGAGTCCCCAGTGTCGATGTGATGCTCGACATTGAGTGTGGCGGGTGGACACTCATCCTGTACATTTGCTAGGTCGCGATAGGCTCGGAGTAATCGTAGGATAAGGGTACGGGCATCTGGCTCTTCAGCGCCGATGTCCACGTCCTTCTCGTCGTCCAAGGGCGTACTGGTGTCACCCAACTCGTCCAACCAGGCCTGCACGCGTTCTGGCTGCAGCTCGCCATGCCTCGTCAAGAGCCCAATGTCTCCATTAATATGTATCCACACACCTAACTCCTTCCTGCTAGGTAGCTTGATACGGCCGCCGTACGTGTTGATGGCAGGGGTCAGGGCCTTGCCGTCCGTCACCTTCGTCACTGCTGATGCGAGCAGCACTGCTCCGTGGTTCACCGTAGGTAGAAACACACCTTCTTCACCATCTGGCGCTGCGATCGCCACTTCAACCGTCTGCACAGCGCGTCTCTGCAAGTTCGTCACGCTGACGAGCCTCACGGCTGCCACCGCCGATTCGTCCTTCTCCGTCGTCCGGAATGGAATGATCACATCACGGCCGCGCCAGGCGTACCTCAGTTCACCACGATCGAAATCCATAGTAGCTCGCCGCCCACCAAGGAAGTCAACACCTACGAGGAACTCGCTCGTACAGCCCTCGATGATGCATGCCTCAATCGTCACCTTCTGTCCGTACACGTTCGTCATCTCGAACGTCCACACACCCAGCACGTCCAGCAAGAAGCCGTCAATGCCTTCTACATAGGTCACTGGAGCGTCGACTCGCTTCCCTTCGCCGCGGGCCATCCAGTCCGTGCCTGCCACCGAGTAACGCGCACCGCTGTCGATCTTCACCAGCTGCTGCGTGCCGTCGACGAGCATCGCGGCCGTGGGCAGCCCGTCACTAGCTTCCACGTTCGTGCCCGCGTCTCCATTGGCTTCCTCGTCTACGGTGGTGCCACCGTGCCGCACCAGGTTCGCGCGAGCCCGTTCGTCAGCAAGCACTTCGTCACCGCCAGCACGCCGCTGTCGTCGTGCTTCCAGTGCAGCTCGTGCCTCGTCAGCTTGACGCTGGCGCCGTTGTTCTCGCTCAGTGTCGAGCTCTGCGGCCACCTGTGCAACTTCGTCATCGCCGCGCACGTCCTTGGCCGCCTTCTCACGCGCGCGCCGCGCTCGCAGCTGCTTCGCCATGCGCTTCGACCGCTTGACGGCCGTTCTCACCTTCGCCACACTGCCCATGTTCATCACTGCCTCGTCCGTGAGCTCCATGCCGAGCTCGAGCGGCGAGTACGCTGTAGTCGTCGTGGCGTCCGTCTTCGTCACTTCCGAAGCGGCCACGGCGCCTTCCTCGGTTGCATGCACGTCGTCCGAGTCCACAGAGGCTCCCACTCTTCGAGTCACCGCGCCCTCGTCGACCGTCGCCCTCTCCGTCGTCTCCGTCATCTCCGCCGCTGCGGTGGCGCCTTCCCCAGCCACATGTACACCGTCCACAGTCTCGCCGCCTTCTCCAGAGGTCGACACCTCTTTACTGTCTGCGATGGCTGCTGTCGTCGAGGTAGCTGCTGTCGCACCCACCGTCGTCGTACACGCCGCACCTCTCGTCGTGACGCTGTTCTTGTCTATCTTGTGCACGTAGCGCAGTGTGGCCATGGCCGGCCGCACCGTGCTAACGTACCGCTCCGCTCGCCCACTCTCGCGAGCCGCGAGCTCATCATCCAATTGAGCTGTGACAGCTCTTCCCACCGCCGCCACGCTCCCGTCGTTCGTCATCTTGCCCTTGTCGGCGGCCACCGTCGCCGGCACCGTCGACGTGTCCATCGTGCACGCCGTATCACAGTCCGTCGCTGTCGTCGCCAACAGCTGGGGAGTCCGTCGTATCGCCGAGCGTCGTATTCCCCCTATGTCGCCCGATCCTCGTTTCCCTGTGCCTCCACCTCGTGGCGCCGTTTGGCGAGATATTCGTCATTGCGGGCCCGTGCCTCGTCATCTGGACACTCGCGGGCAAAGTGGCCCATCTGGTTGCACGCATAACACTTCACCTCGCCGAGCCGTCTCGAAGCGGGTGCTGCTTCCGTCGTCGTTCGGGGCACGTTCACAGCCTTGACCTGACGCGTCGCGGCCTTCGATAGTCTGACAGTAAACTTCGGTTTCTTAGGAGGGGTGGGGCTGGTGCTGCTTCCGCCTCCTGATCACCATCACTCTCGTCTTCATAGTCGTCCACGGCCACGGCCATGTGCACCTTCGCCTTCTTGTCGATCTTCGCCGTCGACACGCGCTTGGCCACCATCGGAGCAGCCGTCGTGGCCGAACGCTTCCGCGGCACCGGAGCCCACATGTGTCCGTTCCAAACCCTGTCCTTCGGGGCTTCCCATAAGCCGAGATACTTGTTATACACACCGCGCGAGTTGGTGAAGCATGTTAGCTTCTCCTCTTCTGCGACGTCCGTACTGCCGACACCTGGTATCAGCGCCATGTGTCCTGTCGTTCCGTTGGCGGGCACGACGTACGTGTCGGGCGCAGTCACGAACGCCTGCCCGATGTTCTCCATGCCCTGGGCCACATTGTCGATCGGATCGTTGATCTCAGTTGCCTTGTCAACTGCTTCCTCCAGCGTGCTGGGCTTCGGCCGCTGCTTGACCAGAAGTCTGGTCGTGCGATCCAGGCTACGGTAGAATTGCGCTAACAGTACACGTTTACGGATCCTGTTGTTTCCGCACAGATCGCGCAGAGCAGCTGCAAAGTCTGCGTACGTCTCGCCGGGCATCATACGCCGCTGACCAACTCGCCATTCCGCCATTGTCTTGTCGGGCCGCTCCCGTACCGCCGGAGCAACGACGACTTCAACCTCGTCCACGTACGCTCGTTGTCGCGTAACTTGCGGTCCAGCTGGACCCACCAACGGGCCGCGCTGTCCTGCAACTTGTTGCCCAGAATGTAGTACAGCTCCTGGTCCGTCCAGTCGCATCGCCCTGAGAGTCGCGCTCCTTCCAACACTAAGTCCACGCGCGCAATCCCGTGGTCACGGACGTCTGCGGCGTCGGCAGGAACGTCGGCAGGAACGTCGGCAGGTCTAAGTCACGAATAGTCCGTCGCCGGTTGCGGTGGAAGTCGCCATCGCCTGGTCGCGTCGCGGGTTGTCGGTGTCCACGTCGACCACCACCATCGTTGCCATCGCCGTCAGAGTCGTCGTCGCTGCCGGAGCTCAATGAGTCATCGTCATCGCTGCTGTCATTGTCGTCGTCGCGCGACTGCAACACCACCCGTCGTCGTGTGTCAGCCGGCGAAGCACGCGGCGCTGCGGGTGCTTGCGGCGCACTTGCTGCAGCTGGCGGGTTCGTCACAGGCGCCGGCGGCTGCTGTGTTGTCACCACCTGCGTGCTGGTGTCCGTGGGTGCGGCAGTCGCCGTAGGATTCGCACTCGTCGTGCTCAGGTGGTCCAGCCTCGCATCGATCCTTGCCATCGTCGTCGCCATCTGCTGTAGGGCGACCGCCAGTACTGCAACCGGGGCCATCGCAGCGCTGTCGTCGTTGGTGCTGGCGGGAGCTTCAGCCGTCTCGCTCGGGGCGTCGTCGCCGCCGCGCTCGTCGTGCTCGTCGTTCGGGGTCTTCGCTGACTGGGTCGTTCTCTGTCGTCTCTTCGTCCTCACCGTCGTTATCCGGCCTTCCAGGATTGGCTCCTCCAGGTGGCGCCGGAACCGTCGTCTGATTCTGGCCCACCGACTGATTCCGTGTCCTACGCTTCCCTGGTTGCACGACAACCTCCATCACCTTGGTCCTCGCCATGGCAGCGTCCTCTGGTGTCCTCGTGAGTCGTGGGCTGCGTCTACGTCGATGACTAGGCCCCTGTATGACCACCATGCAACGTGTTGGGTCCCCACACGCTTGGGGTTGGTCGCGACCGTGCTGATGCGGTCTGAAGTCCGTCTGGCCGTCGATGCCACAACGTATGGCACCGCGCCGGCGGGTGTCCGACTGACAGCAGCACCTATTTTATTTAGGCAAACTAGTTGCGGTATTTGCTACCGTCTAACTACAATGCACGTCTACCTGCCGTGCACGAACTGAGTTCCGTCCTTTACATCGTCTCTAGCCACTCGGGTGTACGCCCACACGCGCCTACCCTACTCGTCGTAGCCGTCGAGAGACTCGGGGGCCGTATGCTCCCTGTCCGTCACTCCGCCGTCGTCCACTGCGTGTAGCCGTCCACCGAGGTCTCCAGTGACTCTGCGCCACGCCTCGCCTGCCGTTCGTCCGTCCGTTGTGCTTGCTCCCAAGCACGCGTTGTCTGAGTTGCCCGGCTGCTCACCAACCGGCCAATTCGTAAGTAAGCTCGCACTTCGAGCTCGCATTGCTCGTGGGGTCTGAGGGGCCGAAGTCCAGTGCTGCCGATCCTGCCGACTGCGCAGTCCGCTGGATTCGCGTCCCACTCTGTCGGGAACTGCAACACCGCCAAACGGCGTCGCGGCCGAGCTCACCATCTCGCTCGTGGCCGTGACGTCCACCTCCTTACAGTGGTTTGTATGCGAGTGCTGAAAAGCAGCTCTTTAAGCATAAGCAGCATCGGTTCATGCTGTTTGCCCCACAGTCCCGATTTTCAGATTTGTTGCCGAGGCAACTATAGGAGTCTGCATCGTAAGCTCCCCGAGCCTGCCTGCTTACTGCTAGATGCTACCGACAAGCATTGATGCTTGTGCCTTTGCTACAGACTGCTGCAGGGACAGGATGTTTTAAATGCGACGACATGATGAGCTTCGCGTTCCTGTCACCGTCTGAGTGCCACGGTGGCACTGCCACCCGGTGAGTATGTCTGCTAAGTATGACTTCGACTAAGCGACGAGGACGAGGACATGGAGAACACCGAGGCCGCAGATCTGCTCGTGCGCATCGAGAACCCCAGCTACTCGGCCGAGCAGCGGCTGGAGAGCGAACCCCGGAGCGCGCGGCGGCGTTCGAGGCGCTGAGACAGATGCTGGCGCTTCAAGACGTTCAATTGCATCGTCAAGCTCGCTGTTGCCGTCGTCGCCGCTGTTCTTGGTCAGCACCGCGTAGGCGCGGCGGCCTCCGTGAAGCTGCTGTTCGATCTGCGGCGCCACGACGAGGCCTGCGCCGCTAGGAGGAGCTGCTAGGCAACGCCAAGACGGCGGACAAGATGTTAGTGTCCAGGAGCGCTACATGTAGTGCAGGAGTTTGCGGCCAATGAGCACGAATGCGCCCCGAATGGCGTACAGAGCGAATGAAGGCTTCGTACAAGAGTGGCGTGGGCCTTGAGGGATTGATGGGGTGGCAGTCGGCAGTGCCGACTCGGCACGCAGCGGCCGGTGAACCTGGTCTGACACGACCAGGCCAGGGTACTAGTAGCTGTATAGTGCTAAGCAAGAACAATAGAAAGCGGCAGCATTTTAATTTAATGCACAGTAAGGAGTTCTTTGTGGTATTTGTCCATTTATCTGACTTTCTTCTGCATACGTCTCTACTGTCCGCGTTAGCATGTGGCGTTGTTTGGATTAGGTCTATAGCTTGTCGTAAACAGCGCGTACCACCTCCTGATAGACGCGGCCGAAACCAGAGTTGAAGCTAGCGGCACCGGCGGCAAATGCGCCCTACAATATGTAGTAGTGTTCTTGTGTGTGTGTGTGTGTGTGTGTGTGTGTGTGTGTGTGTGTGTGTGTGTGTGTGTGTGTGTGTGTGTGTGTGTGTGTGTGTGTGTGTGTGTGTGTGTGTGTGTGTGTGTGTGTGTGTGTGTGTGTGTGTGTGTGTGTGTGTGTGTGTGTGTGTGTGTGTGTGTGTGTGTGTGTGTGTGTGTGTGTGTGTGTGTGTGTGTGTGTGTGTGTGTGTGTGTGTGTGTGTGTGTGTGTGTGTGTGTGTGTGTGTGTGTGTGTAGCACCAGAGTCCCCGTACCATTCAGGCATCCGATATATTGAGACAGCACTAGGGCAGCATCCGATATAGCGCGAGGGTTGCCGATTTAGAACGGCAATTCCGACCTGCTTGATCAGGTAGACCGAGGTTTAACAAGCTAAACTGTACCTCCACCTGGAGTCTCTCGGCTTTATCGATGAGCTGGAACTTATATCCGCCCCGATATATCCTACTTCTGAGCATCGAAATGGCCAAAAAAAATTGCAAAGCACAATATAGTACGCGTTATAGTTGCGTTGAAATCGGTGCTTCACTGCGCTTGTTCGAGGTCATTTACGCAATGCGCCATGGCCTTGCTTCCGATCCAACATTTACGTCGCTGCAGCACTATCGCTTTCAATGGCAGCTATGCAGTACAGTTGTTATAAGGCTGGAATTCTTTGTTCGTGATAGAAGTCTCGGCATACATACCGCATTTCGCATGTAGAGCGCTACAGCGGTTTAAGCGATACACCTTTATTTTGACCAATCAGAGATGCGATTGGAAAGTCCGTGGGATCGCATGTAGAGAGATACACCCAGAATTTGGGTATTTTACGCATTTTTGCATTCGCATCGAGCCACAAGCTCCAAGCCTGCCAAGGCAGAGTGGAAGAGCAGCGTACTGCTTGTCAACGTCGTGCGCCCCCCCCCCCCCGTCCTCCCCTACTTCTTGGACGCATACACTTCGCCAGAGCGATCGCCAGCAGCCACGCGTGGCGTGGAACCAGTGGAAGCGCGACTGACTGCGGGATATGGGAAGCACGAGCTAAAACTACGAAGCGCAAGCTCGACAGACCGCACAACACGGCTTGTGCAGTCATGGTATTGATAGTAGAAGAAGCAACGCTGTAGATAAGTGATGCGGTCCCTGTGCAGCGTAGTTATAGAGGGCGCCTTGGCTTACTGCTAGGTAAGCGCCATGGTAGAGGAGACGAACGACTCACTCAGCGCCATTCGCATTGCCATCTTGGCCATTTTGCGTACGATATGGTTACAAGTCCCATTTTTTGGGTTTTACATGGTTTTTGGGCTCGAGTGCACTTATTAACCTAACCCTATGACATGGGTGTGTTTCTCTACATGCGAAATGCGGTAGTCTACTTCAGGATTGGGTGCCTGCCAAAACTGACATTTAATCGACATAAGTGTTTCTCTAAATTCGTCTCTAAATATAAATTGTGCAGAGGTCGATATATGTGAAAGGTCGGGGTTTATGCCACCAAGTTGCTGTAACAGGGTGGGACATACTTTATTCAAGATAACATTTATGCAGTTGCACGATGAGGGGAAGAAATGACCTTTCGTTTACGGAGGCGAAATCTACGCCTGACAAATATAAGTTTTCTTAAATCGGCTTATGCGGAAAGTTAATACACTTTTGGCAGGTGTCCAATGGGTGCCTGCCAAAACCGTAGTAATTTTTCGCATAAGCCGATTTAAGAAAACTTATATTTGTCAGGCGTAGATTTAGCCTCAGTAAACGAAGGGTCACTTTGCCCCCTCATCGTGCAACTGCATAAATGTTATCTTGAATAAAGTATGTTTACCCTTTTTTAGCAACTTGGTGGCATAAACCCCGACCTTTCACATATATCGACCTCTGCACAATTTATATTTAGAGACGAATTTAGAGAAACACTTTATGTCGATTATATGCAACTCTTGGTAGGCGTCCATTACACTAATAGTATGAGGAAATGGCCGCCACAGACAGTTTAGCCCCCTTCAAACGCTATTTAGACCACGTACGCACGATTCCTACCATTGTCATGGTTATTGTCTTGTTTCTAGTGTGCAGGGGCTCTTAGAAACTATTCTATGGGCTCGTGAGAGTTCTTGGCAGCCGCATATATCATATTTCCCCTTCAATTTCGCTGTTTTGCTTGCTTGAGAACGGGCAGTCCTCGAAACCTTAAAATGGGCTTTTCGTCTTTTTATACACAAAATACTTCTCTGGGCCACCTAAGAAACAACACCTCGGTTTTCAGGGCATAACTCGAGGAGCAAATTTTTGTTTAGAATGAGCAATAGTGCAAAATAAAGCTGAGCTTTTGCCCGTTCTAGCACTCCTATTGGTTGCTTCTAAACGGCAAAAATAAAGATAATATAGCTCTGTTTCAATTCGCTAAATTGGGTACGATTAGTTTTTTTGGGTAACGTTTTTAATTTTTAGCTATATTACACAAAATTATATATACTTGAAGCCTTAATAGTGCTCTTCACGGTGATGTAGTTGGTGGGCTAGTATACATACTAGAGACGTTGATATAGCTCGCTGGAATTTGAGGTTTTTCACGCGATTTTCGTAGGGATCGCGCACTGCTAATACTTTTGTCCAATCAAATAATTAAAACCATGATTATGTCCAATTAAAGCAGATGTGTGGGCCACATGAAATTGAGGTTTTAAGGAGAGTGTTGTTTCTTAGGTGGCCCAGAGAAGTACCCCCATTAGCCGACCCCTGCCCATTAGTGTATCGAAATGATTGCACCCATGACACGTGGTTGCCATTTGCTATTGACTAACTGCTAATCGGTGAGACACTGATGTGATTATCACTGCGCAATAGTGGTACGAAATGATTGTCGTTACCTAATACATGTAGTGACATTGAATGATATGAACGCAGACACTCATGCAACTCGCTGTCGTCTGGATCGGAAGTGTGTACGGACAATTTCGGACGCACTTTCGAAGTCTCCATCTTACCGCAGTCGCCAAAAGCAGAAGTGGCCATCACACTCGGGCAGGTGAGAGTAGGAACATTGATGCATTTGACTCGGAAAATGAGAAAACTGACGTCAATCATACAATTGCTGCCGCTCCTCGTTGCCTTCGTCATCTTCTACCCCCCCCCCCCCCAAAATGAGTGCGAACAACTCTTGCCCTCGCCGGCGTCTCCCCTCACGCAATAAACGACGCTGAGCTGCTATCTCTGGCACGATGATACGCGGTATACGGATGCGACGCAATGCTGGTGGATGGTTAAAGTTCTGCCAGTGTTGCACTCCGAAGCGCAAGCATAACTTCGCCCAGTCCTCCTTCGATTGAAATCTCTCCAAAAACGCAGTGACGAACTCGACCGGGTACCGCGAATACATCCAATCCAGAAACTTTAACGCCGATTGGGGCAGCTTCGAAAGCGCTCCGAGTAGGTCACCGCTGCATTCCATGCTGACGTACACTACCACGCTGAAGTGAGAAAGCTCCAACGCGCCAACAAGAGTGGCGGCTTCCACACCAGTTGCACCCATAGTCGTATGGAGCCAACGCACAACAGCCAGGTGGCCATATTTCACTGCCAGTTCCATTGCAGCATCCGAGCAGCCTTCGCTTCGGTTGCAGTGAAGCCATTGCACGATGTCAAGGTGGCCATTCTTCGCGGCCCCATCCATCGCTTGGGTCGTGCACCCCTCGCTACGGTTCATAGCTAGCCACTTAACGACGTGCAGATGGCCATGACCCGCCGCGCCGTCCATAGCATCCGTAGTACACGTCTTGCCGCACTTCGTAAGCCACTGCACAATTTCGAGGTGGCCCCGGCGGCGGCGAAATTGATAGCCCGAGGTGAACAGCCTTCACTGCGATTCTTGAGCAGCCACTTGACAACGTCCAGGTATCCACTGGTTGCAGCGCTGTCCATGGCGTTCCTTGTGCAGCCTTCCTTTCTGTGTGCATGCAGCCACTTGAGCATCTCTAAGTGGCCGTTCTCGGCCGCAACGTCCATCGCAGCGCTTGTGCAGCCGTCGGCTCTGTTTTCATGCAGCCACTGGACCAAGTCCAAGTGACCGTGTCCAGCCGCAGCGTCCATGGCTCCAGTGGTTCCGCTTGTTGGGTTGTGGTGTAGAAGGAGACGTACCATGTCGAGCCTTCCTCGACCAGCAGCTACACTCACAGCCACGTCTAGTCCGAAGCACCGGCTGCGATAGACCGAAAGCAGCCACGCGATGGTACCGAAATGTCCACAAGACACCACTCGAGCCATA
Organism: Phytophthora melonis; assembly: GCA_024211575.1. Lineage (NCBI taxonomy): Eukaryota > Oomycota > Peronosporomycetes > Peronosporales > Peronosporaceae > Phytophthora > Phytophthora melonis. Next base: position 239,802 of record JAMXKT010000008.1, read on the forward strand.
TCCACAAACCAATGGAAGTGTTCCAGGAGCCACCTGACCATCTCCACGTTGTCGACTTTCACCGCCGCATCGATGGCACCGGAATATATCCCATCGCCATGGGGTTGCAGACCGTAGACCCACTTCACCGCCTGGAGACTTCCACCCTTGACTGCCGTGGTAATCCAACTAGCAGTAGGCATCTTGTTCACACGGGGCACCAACCGCTGCGCTAGCTCCAAGTGTCCGTGCTGCAGCGCAGATCCAACAAGAGCGTGACTCCTCCCAAAGTCAGCGTGCGCTTCATCATTCACAGCATCTTCACCAGCACCGGCTTCAATTGGAACGACCGTCGTAGCGTTCCGACTGAACAGCAAGTCCAATATCTCACCACGGCCGTTGGCAGCTGCTAGATTCACAGCACCAAATGACGCCTTCAAGTCGGGGAAGCTCTCCAGCAGTACCTTGGCCATCTCCAAATTGTCAGCGACAATGGCGTTCTTCATCCCTTCATTGAACTGCCAGCGTCGAAAGCCTGGACACGTCAGGATGCTGTCGGCTGGTTCGAACTGGTCCAGTGCAATAACTCGGCGCAGCGTCACGAGGTCACCCGACTTGCTCACGTCCGCAATCGTCCGAGGCGGAAGACCCAAAAACTCCTTCAGCGAGGCGACGACGTAGGGAACTTCAGTCAGTCCCCACTTGAATGAGATCGCACGTAGACACACTTGGACTTGAGCACTGTTGTCGACTAGTAGAGCTTGTGGTATGGGGGCCGGGGCGGCCTGGTGCTTCAACTTCCGCTGCTTCCTTGGTCGCTCCATCCTCTGTCGCTTGGTCTTCTGCGTCGGGTGCTCGCTGCAAAGCTAATTGCAGACTGATCTGGAACTCGATACTGCATATTGCTGGCCGAAGAGGGCAGAAACATCCTCGGAGCTACGCGTCATCCGCTGCTTGAACTTCTTCTTCCCGAACTACCAGAGAGCACCACGAGAATGAAAAGATGACGCGAGGTCTCTCCATCGCTTTTGAGTACAAAATATGGAGCTGGCGGTCACTAAAGCGAGGGAGTTAGGAAGTTACCCCATTTTCAACATGGCTACATTTCATTGATACGCTGGCCCTCCTAGATTCTCCAGCACAGCAGCAAACAGAGCAAGGTTGATCAGCGGAGTGGGAGTTCTTGCGGTCCACTCGAACAAACGAACACCGTTCCATGCTTTCGTCGCTGGATACCTGCCCAAAACCTCGGTCGCGTTTGGTGGGAGTAAAGAAGCTCCAGACGTGTACTCTCGACTCACGCTTCATAGCGTAGGCAACGGCCCACTCGAGGCACACTCGGAGCAATTCAAGCTTAGAAACAGAACGATCTTGAAGTGCCCAGCCATCAACGCGCCCAGAAGAGGGCAAGGTTGTTGTTCTCTACGAGCCACTGGACATCAAAGAAGTAGCCACTCTTTGCTGCTCCGTCCATCGCATCAAGTGTGAAACCTTCACTCTCGGCTCACATGTAGCCAATTTACTATTTCCAGGTGACCAGACTTGGCTGCTCGATCCATTGCCCGCGACGTGCACCCCTCGCTCCGTAGCCATCTTACAACCATAAAGTGCCCATTCGCTGCTGCACCACCATACCATTTGTAGTGCAGGCCTTACCATTCGTCGAGAGACACTGTACAATGTTGAGATGGCCTTCACTAGCGGCAGTGTCTATAGCGCAAGTCGAACAGCCTTCAGACCGATTCTCAAGCAGCCACTTGACGATTTCTAGATGTCCGTTCTCGGCTGCGCCGTCAACGGCCGCAACAGTGCCGCCTTCCTGTCGGCTGACATGCAGCCACTTGACCACGTCCAGAAATCCATTGGTTGCAGCTTCATCTATGACTTTGCTGCTACATCCCTCCGCTCTGTACGCATGTAGCCATTTGACCATCTCCAAGCGGCCCTTACCAGCAGCAGCATCCATGGCCGCAACTGTGCAGCTCTCGGTCCTGTTATCGTGCAGCCACTGGACCAATTCCATGTAACCATTTCCAGCGAGCGGCCATCGTAACATCTCCTTGTGGCCATCTTGCAGCGCCGCATCAACTGCGCCAGTAGGCTTGCCATAACGCCCGATTATACTGTAGACCCATTCCAGTGGCTCCATGTCCCCACTCTTGACTGCAGACCGCAACCAAGATGTTGACATCTTGTTCACACGGCGCAGAAGCCGCTGCGCCAGCTCCAAGTGCCCGTGCTCCAGAGCTGAGTCAACAAGCTGGTAGATTCTTTCAAAGTCACGTACATCTCTCCACTTGTTTTCGCCCTCGAGCGCGGTAACGCTGCCAGCAAGCAGCAAGTCCACGATTCCCGTCCGTCCATGGACCACAGCAAGATCAACAACGGCAAGTGGCGCTCTCATGCCCAGGAAGCTGTCCATCAGGACCCCCACCATCTCCAAGTTGTCAGCGGCGACAGCGTTTTCTATGCCTTGGTCAAATTGCCAGCGACAGAACTCTGGCTTCAGCCGAACGCTGTTGAGACCCTCCTCTTCATCCAGCACGATGACCTGCCGCAGCACCGCCAGGTTGCCCTCCTTGGTCGCTTGCACGACAGTTCGAGGCGGAGGACCAGCACAATCGTTAACCGCGTCCAGGACGTGAGGCATTTCGCCCAGCTTCCATTTGCGGCAGATCACGTCCAGGTAGACTTGGAGTCTCCAATCAATTAGAGTCGGTGGGATCGTCGTCTGGCGCGTTGTCTTCTGCTTCTTGCTCTGCCGCTCCATTTTCGAAAGCTTTTGCCATCTACACAAAAATGTAAAATAAAATAGAATTGGTCAGGAAGGTGCTCTATGTTGTGGTGCCTCTCACTTGCACTGCCGCTCACTTCTGTGTTTTTTGTCGGCTCTTCTGCACGCTACCTGGCTGATTGCAAACTGACACAAGTTCAGCACCTTTCTACTTAACTCTTATACTCTACCAACGACAGCATTTTTGGCTTCCATTCTTCCCCTCGTCGCAGTACTAGAGGATTGGGCTGGTAGCGCTTATTGCAAACTCATTCGTACTGCCGAGCCAATTAGTTGAAGAGGTAGCACAAATATAAACGACAAACGCGACCCCCCGCGCGCGACTTAGGCACGCCGCATTTGCGGCGCACCAGTCGCCTGCCCATTGCGTTTCGAACAACAAAACTAACAGTTTGCAACAAGAGGGATGCAAAGTATATGAAAACTAAAAATTCGGGCGCCTACTGCGGGATCGTATCCTAGAGATCTACGGGAGGTGCAGCAGTGCGCGTCTTTCCTGGGGTAGATATCAAACTAAACCGCAAAAAGTCCAAATCAAAATCAAAATTAAAAAAGTATGGTCATATTCAACTGTCACCGTGAAAGTATTATAATGGATTATTCCCAGAAAAAGGTTGAGAAGATTCTGAAACAACTTGACTTGGCGCCGCGTCTCGAGCCATGCTACGATTCTTCTCACATTTCAGTTCGTGCTCGATTGCTGCAGTGGCCCCCACCCTCCGCGGGCTCATACTCGCTGCTGTAGCACCGAGCGCGCTGCTGTCAAGAACACTACATGTATCTACCGATCTTGAGGGCTTGCGCAGTAGGACGTCTGTGCTTCCGATCACGTAGTGTCAGTAGCCGAGGAGACCGAGACACGAGAACGCAGGAACACAAGCTTGTTTGCCCACGGAAAGAATGGGATTGAGGAGGAGAAAACCTCTCGGGTGACAACCCCCTCTTGGTTAAACTATACTATAGAAAGCTCAGTATAAACAGGAGCGATACTTCAACTAGGAACTCCATACTGAAGCACAGTCAACCATTGCAAACAGCGGAGCTCGATCTGCACCTACCAGCTCCGACACTCCCACTTCGAGATCCGCCACGCAGTCATCACTTACTTAGTAGTGCAATCCGCCAGCGGTAGCGGCATAACATTCAGTCGCTCACGCAGTTTACAGAACTGCGTCGATCCAAGCGGCTTAGTGAAAATGTCTGCAAGCATGTCCGTTGTAGGACAGTAGCGTACATCGAAATCTCCACGTTCATATAGATCTCGCACCTTGTGATACTTCAAGTCAACACCTTTAATTTTGTAGTTGCCCTTCGTAGCCTTGATCACCTTGATCGTCGACTGATTGTCTTGCAACAGCACAGTCGGATGACGCCGGCGAAGTTTCAGCTCTTCGCACAGATTGTGCGTCCAAGTGATCATCACAGAACATTCCGCAGCAGCAATAAACTCAGTACTGCAGGTGTCATCTTGAGTAATCGACTGCTTGTGGCTCTTGTAGGCGTAAGTACATCCATTCATCTGAAGCACAAAACCCGTGATCGATTTGCGATCATCCTTCTCGCTACCGAGATCTGCATCAGCGTAAGCCGTGAAGTGCAGATCAGAGCTTGCGGGCTTTTTCCATAAGAGTCCATAATCACGAGTGCCCTTCAAGTACCGTAACACTCGTTTTGCCATCCCAAAATGCTCCTTGGTGTACTTGCTCATGTACTTGCCAAGGGTTCGCACTGCATTAGCGATCTCTGGGCGCGTGCCTTGCACCAGGTACTGGAGACAACCGACCAGCTCTCTGTAGGGTATGCTAGGGTCGTTAACCCCGGGTTCGTCCTCCCCCACAGATTCAGGCAGGTTCCCGAGCGCCTGTGGAGTTGCAACAGGCCGACAGTCCTCCATGCCAAAGCGCTGCAGCACTTTGTCAATGTAGCCACGTTGGGATATCCACAACGCCTCACCAGGAACATAGGAAATCTCCATGTGCAATAGATCAGTAACAGGACCCAAGTCTTTGATCTTGAACTTGGCGCGGAGTTCACGCAAAACCAGTTCAATGTTGTCATCTGTCCCCACGATAATCAAATCGTCAACGTAGACTGCTACAAATATCGGGCTGCCTCCCACTGAGCGTGTGTAGATGCCTCCGTCCATCTTAGTCCGGCGAAACCCACACTGCCTCAAATATTTGTCCAGGGTCTGATACCAGATCAATGGCGCCTGCTTCAATCCGTATAAGCTGCGCAACAACTTACACACACGGCCCGATCCGTCGTCGAAATACTCAGGCATTTCCATGTAGATCTCAACGTCATCATCAATCGGTCCATTTAAGAACGCAGTTACAAAGTCCACATGACGGGCGGAAAGCCCCAAGTGGAGCGCCAACAACAGGATAAACTTCACCGCTTCCTGCGAGACTACGGGAGCATACGTCTCCCAGTAATCAACACCATAGCGCTGCTGACATCCTTTGATGGTGATCCTAGCACGATGTCGCACAACATTGTTCTGGGCATCGCGCTTCTTCACCAGCACCCATTTGCCTGTCAGAACCTTCTTGTCCTTGGGCCGCTCGACCAGCACCCAAGTGTTGTTCCGCATGAGGTCACCATACTCCTTCTCCAGAGCCTCAATCCATTTTTCTGCATCAGGTCCAGACAAAGCTTCATCAATTGTCTGCGGCTCCATCAGAGAATTCACAGCCTCAATTACCAGACTTAACGGGAGGTCCACTTCGTAGTCCTGGTACTTCGGATTTGGTCGTCGAATGCGAGTCGAGCGTCGAAACGACTCAGCCGTATCACTCAGCTCTTCCTCGTCCTCATCGCTCCCACTGTCACTAAGCGCATTAGCGACTTCTGTCATCGGAACAGCACGATCACCGGACGCGATGGGAACAGGCATCTTCTCCTCGAGATCATCACCTTCAGCTGCATCCAGATCAACGTCACAGTCGACCTCACCGCCAGCCAGTCTCTCCCCACCGAAGGTGATGTCCCTCCGATATCTCAGGCAGCGGACCAGCAATAGGATCGCTGTTAGGCAGACCCCGCTGGTCTTGCATCTCCTGACCGACATCGGCCTCAGCACGCATGGTACGAGAGGGGTTAGCCCCACGCAACAATGGCTGATCCCCCACCGCAGTAGGAGGAGTTACATCAGGATCCCTCAACGAAGCAGCAGGCGCACCTGCACATATCGGAGTATCCACTTCAGTAGTGAGAGTAGCAGCGGCTTCACCGTCGCAACGGCGGCGCTTTGAAGGATGTTCATCAGAGGTCAAATCACTGTTATCACACGTTACACCAGTGACAGGTAGCCGTACGAAAGGAATAACTCCGGGCAGAGCGCGTTTACGTCCTTTGCCATAGGTATTCGCGAGCAAGCGATCCACATAGCTTCGATCTACAGTCCAGCCTTCGTGAAATTCAACTGACCGAACCTCTTGTACCTTGCCAGTGATCATACTCAGCACACGGAAGCTCTCGGAGTGCTTAGCGAAACCCATGAACAAGCCAGCCTTGCCGGGGTTCTCAAGCTTTGACTTTCGTAGCTTCTTGGGGGTGAACGCGAACACTAGACAACCCCACGTTCGCAACTTAGTCACGTCTGGTCGCTCGCCGAAGCGCCGAAAGTAGGGAGTCTCCCCGTTCAGAGCCTTCGTTGCCGAAATATTCCTCACTTCAACCGCAAAACTAAATGCCTCTCCCCATAAGAGGTCGGGCATATTTGCTGCAGTCAAGATGCTGCGCACTTGAGCCGCAACAATACCGTTCATTCGCTCCACGAGTCCATTTTCTTCTGGACTGTATCCATTCGTCCAGGTATACTCGATGCCTTGACCAGTGAGGTACGTCATCATCTTGTTGTTGAGGAGTTCACGGCCTTGATCGGAGTTGAAGACTTCAATCCTGTGGCCTTGAGCAACAAGCCACTTCACGTGAGCTAAAACCACCTCTGAGGCATCCTCCTTTCTTCTCAGCAGAAAGCCCCACAGGTAGCGACTTGCCTCATCTTGCACGAGCTGGAAGTGAGAGTAGCCATCATATGTCCGAACGCCCATGTGACACATATCCGACATGATCTTCTGAAATGGTCTTTTGGCTCGACGGGTCTTCGTCTTCTTATAGGACATTCTAGTCATCTTTGCCTCCTCGCAGCTCCAGCACGGAGTATCAGTATCGTCACTCAACTCTCCGCTTATGCCACTTGCTACTTGTTGACGAGCCATTTGCTTCAGCATCGGCAAGTTCAAGTGAGCGAATCGGAGGTGCCAACGCGCCAGTGACTCAGCTTCACTATACCTACCATCTGCAGCAGCAGCACGCTTATGACCGCGAGTAGCTGCGCTCTCAGCACCACTAGCATCAGCGCTTTCAGCTCCACAAGCAACGTTGCACTCAGCTTCACGAACAGGTGCTCGCGCTCCGCCAACAGCAGCGTCACCACCAGGACGCTCGGCGCACTGGTGCAGCGATGGTACATGGTACACAGTGCTTGCTGCAGCCTTCAAGCGGTATCTACCGCGAGACTTTATCAACAGCAATTGTAGACGTCCCTTGACAGCCATGCAACACGTTGAGAATCGCGAAAGCCAGTCTTCAGATTCCAACCGTCTTTCTCCATCACATCCAGACTCAGTAAATTATCAGGGGCCGAAGGCTTATACAAAACTTGCTTCAACTGCAACGACACATCTTGATGTGGTTGCTTGTTGTTGCGTACACGAATGTGCACATTTCCTACCTTCTCACCACCCGAAATACTGCCATCATAGCCTTGAAAGACATGCGCGGGGTCATTCTGCAATTGCGAGAGAACATCTTGCCGGTTGCACACGTGCACATCACTTGCGGAGTCCAGTGCCCACTCGACATCACCTCCACACGAGTCACTCACAGAACTAACCACTAGCATCCCACGAGAAATGCACCCAACAGCACTCACTCTCTTTTTCTTACTGTCACTCTGGTTACTGGACTTGTTCTGCCATCGCTTTCGCTCAGATGTAGCGAAACCCTTTCCAGCACTTTCATCATCAGAAGAATACGCACGATCGGGGCAGTTAGGCCGCAAGTGTCCTACTTCACCACAGTGAAAGCAGGTCCGAGTTTCTTCCCTATCACTCTTCTTGGCACTTGATCTGCTACCTTGCTTCCCTTCCTTCTGATTCTTCTTTCCGCGACCATTTCTCTTGCGCTTGCTTCGGCCATGGTTGTCTTTCTGCTGCTTCGGCTGTGCAGACTTCTTTCCACAAGCAGCAACACCAACCGGCTTTTGCTCTTCAGCACCGATTTTTTCATCCAGTGCTGATTCAGCACGTAGCGCATTCATTACTTGGGTTGCCGTGGGTACAGGGCGATCTGCTCCACCATCACGCCGCAAAACATAGTGCTTCGAGAATTGCCGCACTACATCGCGATGGGTACGAGCCACGTGACCCAAAAGCGTTTCTGCATAGTCATCATCAGTCACGCACTTGCCATAGTGTAGAAGCTGTCGACGCATCGACTCCATCTCGCGCAACCACTGATCCATGCTCTTCTCCGATGTATACACATTAGAGTAGAACTCAGCACGAGCGAAGATGTAATTGGAGTACTCTCGCTTCGTCTGCTTATCAACGAAGCGATTCCACATCGCCTGTGCGGTGTCTTCTTGGCATATCATCTCAGCGTCCTGCGCGGGCACACCAGACAAAATAGCTTCACGAGCGACATTATCCTTCGCTGCAAAACTCAGCGCCTGCACTGGATTGTTCAGGTCGATGGTCCCATCGACAACACTCCAGCAATCCATGCGGGTCAAGAAGGTCCGCAGTTGAACAGCATAAAGATCAAAACTCCCCTTCATTCGCGGCACATTATCCATTTTTACTGGTACTTCTGCGCGAGGATAGCCATATCCAGCTCCAGGCGGAAATGCACCAAAATTGAAGCCACCAGAATTGTAGCCACCACCACTTGCATTTAGGTTAGGCACAATTGGGACTCCGACGTGAGCAGGCATCCCAGCACTCGGCACACCACCAGCAACTCCAGCGCCGAAACCACCTCCAGCACTTGCTGTGACTCCTGGTACAGCACCAGTGCCAGGGAGGCCAGCCACAGCACCAGCGAGTCCGGCCACATCACTAGGTCCGATACCACCACCGGCAGTCACAACACTCGTGGCAGCAGCAGTCGTTGTAGGAGCCACGCTAGAAAGCACCGTCGTAGTGGCCGCAGATGTCACCGTAGAAACACCAGTCGAACTTGAACCAGTTGCTTGGGCACTTGACGCCGCAGTCGACGTACTCGGCGAGGTCATGGTCCTTGAGAACTTCACGAATATAGTCTGTAAAGCCCCAGCGCTTTGGGCTCATAACCTGAGGGCTTGCGCAGTAGGACGTCTGTGCTTCCGATCACGTAGTGTCAGTAGCCGAGGAGACCGAGACACGAGAACGCAGGAACACAAGCTTGTTTGCCCACGGAAAGAATGGGATTGAGGAGGAGAAAACCTCTCGGGTGACAACCCCCTCTTGGTTAAACTATACTATAGAAAGCTCAGTATAAACAGGAGCGATACTTCAACTAGGAACTCCATACTGAAGCACAGTCAACCATTGCAAACAGCGGAGCTCGATCTGCACCTACCAGCTCCGACATGCTGTAGCACCGAGCGCGCTGCTGTCAAGAACACTACATGTATCTACCGATCTACCAATTTACCACACAACCTATCGACGCGGCACTCTCGGTTGCTGCGGTGGCCTCCACCCCAACCTATCAACGCGGCTTGCTCGGTCGCTGCGGTGGCCCCCACCCTCCGCGGGCTCATACTAGCTGCCGTGGCACCGAGCGCGCTGCTACGAAGAACTCATCAACTCTACTGTATAACATGCCAAACAGTTTTGTGCGTGTAGTTTATCAGTGTTCAGATCGATCTTCAAGCTGCCCACTGGGACTACAGCAGCATCTGATACTGCTGTGGAGGCTAATGCAGCGGCGAAGGTTGTGCAAACTACTGGGCTGAGGACAACCACGAGAGACTCTACGAGGCCGGAGTTGAAGATTAAATAGGCGGGGCACCGCGATCCCAGAGCTATGCTCAATTGATTAGAGGTTTTAACTAATCAAGACATTTTCAATTCAAAACAGCTTCTATTTTGCGTTAGATGTTGAAGTAGTTGGTCCCATCCATACTGTAAACGATCACTTTCCTCGCCCATACTTTTCTCAAGTAGTGTATCCTGTACATACTAACATAATAGACCAGATAAGATCCAGAAAATTAACGTAACCTATCATTTAAGCCTCCACCTGCTATATTTCGTAATAAAACCTGTGTAAATACGTCGATTTAGGTTTTCGATACAGAATATTAGATTTATAAGACCCTTACACTTGGAATTTGTATTGGTCCAGTACCTACTTTTTCTGTGGACGACATATTTAAAGCCTCGAATTAATCCCTATTGGGCTTCTCGTACTACATACGTAGCACTATCAGGAAAAAAAACCTGCTCGGGTGTTTCAGTCATCTGATTCTCGAAAATTCAGAGTTCAAGCGGCAGAAATGAACCCAAAACAATCACACTATTTTACGTAGTTTCTAATTCATTCCAGGCTCTTTTTCTTAGTAATATTGACGCTGAACTTCCAGCAGCCCTACCGACTCGAAGTAAAGAGGACTGGGAAACGCAAAGATGCTCCTACTGCGTCTGCTTTCAAATTCGGCGCCGTGTCTTCACAGAATTTCATTTCGAAATATCGCCAAAATTGGTTGCGGCCGCTGGTGCGAAAGCAACCAACCCAGGAACATCCACGGGCACCCGTAAACTAAATCGATCCTGAAGAAACGATGGCAACCTGCTGTCCCTCTCCAAGTAGAAAAGCACAATATCAAAATGCTCAGCCTTAAGAGCAGAAGAAAATTCAAATTTATCTGTGTCGTCATGAAGCACTCAATCACAGCTAAATGACCAAACCTCAGACAGCTCTATCCGTCCACCCCTCCGCTCGGTGTTCATGGAGCCACTTCACGACATGAAGGTGTCCGTTTCCAGCAGCGCCGTCCATGGCGGCAGTGGAGCATCCTTCCGACCGATTCTCGAGTAGCCACACGACAAATTCTAATAACCCGTTCGTCGCCGCACCATTGACAACACGGAGGGTACAGCCTTCTTACCGGTTAAGGTTCAACGCCTGAACTATCTCCAAGTGCCCATTTGTGGCAGCGTAGTCCGTGGCATCTGTGCTACAGACCTCACTTCTAGTTTCGTGTAGCCATTACACAACTTCGAAATGCCCAATCCGAGCAGCATTGTCCATAGCTGCAGTCGTGCATCCCTCGGCTTCCTTCAAGGTAAGCAGCCACTTGAACGTGTCGATGTGGCCATTCCCAGCAGCTTCGTCCACGGATTGTGCCGTAATTTTATCTTTAACTGGGTTGTATCGCAGGAGAGATCGTGTCAGATCCAGTTCAGCACGACACGCGCACTCGTTCACGACTCGAATCGCCCCGATCCACTTCCCTGGACGGTTGACTAGCATCCACTCGATCACGTGGAAGTGGCCGTTAAATGACGCTCGAGACAAGTCCACGTACGTCTCCGCCTGCTCCAGCAGCCATGTTAAAACCTCCAGATGCCCAGACGCGACTGCCTCGTCGGTCGCCTTGCCAAGGTAATCTTTGCAGGTAAATTGATCATAAGCCCACTTGACAGTCTCGAGATTTCCTCTCTGAACGGCACCTGTAAGCATCTCGGAATTGGTCTCGATATCGCTGTTCATGCAGAAAGCAAGCAGCCATCGCAGAATTTCCAATCGACCGTGCGATAGAGCAGTTTTCACAACATTTGCAGACACGTTGTAGCACGGAAAGCTTAAGTCAAGTGTCTTGACCATCTCCAGGTGTCCTGCGGTTGCCGCGTTCTCCATACCTTGGTCGAACTGCCAACGATGACATCCTGGAAGTTTCAGTAAAATTCTTTCGGGTTCACGTTCGACTGTGATAATAACTCACCGCAGCAGCGTCGGTGCGTTGAGCTTGCATACTTGCACGATAGATCGAGGTGCCGCAATAATCAATGAATTGCGAACAACGTAAGAGCTTCAACGCGAGCATAAAAGCCCTCAGGGGATGTTGTTGACGTTCATTTTTCTTCGGAGTGAGACCGTACGAAAACTCTGGTCATGTTTTTATTAGAAAAAATTGCATTTGCATTACTCTAACGTATTCGACAGTCACTTGTGCTGCTTAATCACCTTCAACTACAGGTTGCTAAGTTCCGGAGCATATATTTGTATTATTGTGCCCGTATTATATTCTATTGGTTTCGGCGAAAAACAATAATCCGCAATATAATAAATATAATACTGCGATTGCGGTAGTGATATTATTTTTTCGTAGGCCTAATACCATCGAGGCGAGGGCCGTTGGGTTATGGTTAAACAACGAGTTACGTTAAGTTAAAATACAAAACAACGATTTACGTCTTCGTTTGGACAGAATGGGAGAAAGGCACAATACGCGTATCGTATAAAAAGCTGTGCAACCGCAGTCATGGGGAAGCTGCTGCCGGAAATGGACACTTGGAGATGGTCAAATGGCTACACGCTCACAGAACGGAGGGATGTACCAGCAAAGTGATGGACGGCGCAGTAACCAACGGACACTTGGACTAAAATGGCTGCATGACAACCGAGAGGAAGGCTGCACAGTTGAAGCTGTGGATGGCGCGGCGAGGAATAATCATCTCGAAGTTGTTCAGTGGCTACTTGAAAATCGACCAGAAGGCTGTTCGACTAGCGCCATCGATTCTGCCACCGTACAGTGGCTTACGACGAAGGGCGTGGTTTGCATTACGGATGCCATGGACGGAGCAGCGGATAATGGTCATCTGGATGTCGTCAAGTGGCTACATGTGAACCGGAGTGAGGGGTGCACGACGGGGGCAATGGATCAAGCGGGTTCGGCCACTTGGAAGACTTGAAATGGCTACATGAGAACCGCACCGATGCATGAAGAATGAGTATTTTCTCGTTGTCTCCTGGAGAGCGAAAAGCCTTGCCCGAAAGAGTCTTTGTTGAACGTGTTCGTGACTGGGCGGTTCAAAGTCGTGTTGTTTCTCAGCTTGATCTGTGCTGAGGATGATTTTGTATGGGCACTCGAGAATGCTGCTAAACATGGCTCGAGTGCACAAATGTGTAAATTCTTCGACTGGCTGTGCTCGCGCCATGCACAAGAGTTTGTGACCGAGTTTCTGAGTGGATGTCAAGCCTTGAAAGTTTGGAAAGGCCTTCGTTTGCGTGAAGAGGTTCCTACTCCGTTCGAGTCGCACATGAGGGGTCTAGGGGCTCGTTTTCTGGGCAACGAGAGGGGACGTACGCTGCCACTTCCGGAAAACACGCAGCTGTTGTCAAAATGGGCTGACTTAAGGTACCATTTATTGTTTTCAACACGACATAATATGTCTTCTCAAGTGTAGCATGGCTGAGCGGCGGTTTGGTGGCGAAGGCGGTTCAAGCCAAACAAGACCAACAAGACGAAGCCCGAGGCGACCCAAGCTGACCCCGCTGCAGCGAGCTTATAACACCCTAGGGGAAGATGTTGTCAAGCAGCTCCAGGCCACTTACCAGAGCCTGAACTCGAAGTGGGGAGGCAGCGAGCACGACCAAGCCGAAGGGATGGTTCTAGCAGTGATACAAACTACGCGGCTTCTTCCAGCACAGCAGTAGTCGATGATGTCGACGCCAAAACGACAGCAGTGTTGAGACCGGACACCATCACCAGCACTACTACCACCACCACCACGTCCATTGCCGTCATGACAGCCGCCGCCGAGATCACCACAACCGCCAATACCACCGCATCCACGACCGCCACCACACCTCAAGTATCGAGCACAACGGCTCACGCCTCTACGACAACCACCAACAAGAGCTCACCGATTGTCGACTACATCGACATTTAGCAACATATGGTTTCATGAAACCCACACTAACAAATATAAAAAATTATGCTTCTTGATAGAATTTTTGATATGCCAGGTCATTTGCGTGGCCCGGGTCACCGCCAAATGGTTCATATGTGCAGGCCCGTGCTCGTGTGTGCGGTTGGATTCAACGTGGTGGGTACGAATAACAATTTAATATGCAAATTGTCAATAAATGAGGAAAATATGTATTATTGATTAGCGCAATGTTAAAATTTATATTATTGTGAAAACCGGCAAAGATGTCCAGACCAGATTAGTGTGGAGTAGCGTATCTTCGAAATACAGACCCAAGTCTTCGCAGGCTTCAGAGTTGGGGGGTTCTTGGTTGACGCTTGTTCCTTGTCGTAGGGCGTCGAGCCTTGGGCGTGCGGCGTTATCGGGCCGGCGTTTCCTTGGCGTTCCCGTCGGGCGTGCGGCGTTATCAGGCCGGCGTTTCCTGGGGCTTGTGTGGCGTTATCGGGCCTACACGGGGGTCTTGTGCACGGCGGTTATCGGGCCGGTGCGTTCCTTCGCCTAGCAGCGCGTTATCGGGCGCCCCTAAACGGTATACGTTTAACGTGCCTTTATCTCAGCACGGGTCTGTGGGGGGTTGAGTACCCGAACCAACAAACGACGGGGGGCCGCGATATCGGGGCGGCTCTGCTTGCCGGCGCTTGGTGGTTCCCCTGGAACCGGAGGGAAGACGGGAGGTCTTTGTGGTTCAGAGAAATTTCGGGACTGAGTCCTTACCTATCCTATGTCCTTGCTACTGGCTATCTCCTACTTCGTGCTTGCTAAGCCTACCACCCTACGTCTATCCTTGCGTCTGTCGTGCTTGCACTACCGTTCTTCAACCTGATTTGCGTAACGTAATCAAGATCTCACCTCGACGCGTTTTGCTCGACGCGTTTTGGCTCGGCGGGTTTTGCTCGGCGCGTTTTGGGCTCGGCGGGTTTTGCTCTCGGCGCGTTTTGAGCTCGGCGCGTTTTGGGCTCGGCGCGTTTTGGGCTCGGCGCGGTTTCGGGTCGACGCGTTTCGGAGACGGGCGCGTGATCGACACGTCGGATGATTACGCGTCGCGCTGGATTCTGAAGCCGTGTCTCACAGCCCATCACCCGCATCGCATTCCCGTCGCCCTCTGCTTTACGTCGCGCCCCATCAACCGCGTCGCGTTCCATCACTCGCGCCTAGGAGCCTCCATCTCGGCGCCTGCTTCCTTGGACATCTGCATCGCCACGTTTTCCGCGGGGTGCTACACCACATCCGTCCCGCTGCCACGCACGCGCACTCCCCAGGTGGGTGTGTCGTCGCAGAACCTGCCCCGCGTCTTGGCCTCTTCTTGACCCATTGCGTTCTCCGTCTGCTGTACCCCAAGCATCATGGCTCGCTGCCACGACGTCGATGCCGACGCCATCGACCTAAAGAAGGTGGTGCTCGACACCGAAGACCTCGAGGATGCTGGATGCGCGGTCTGCGCGCTCGGCGCGCATCGTCCTTCGCCTCCCCGTCGCGCCCCAAGTCCAGCTTCCGGCCTCAGGTGCCCCTGGCCGTTAGGTGTCGGCACTTGTTGCCGACGCGCACAATCTTCGGCGCGAGAGCCAGACGCTACATTCCAAGTATGAGCTCGTCTCCGCGCACAACGCGGGCTTGGCCACTCACGCGTCTGTGCTGTACGACTGCAATTTCGCGATCCTGCGTCGCGCCCACGAGGGCTGTCGCATGGGCATGATTCGGCTCGAGCAGGAGCACCTCTCGGAAGCTCGCCGAGCGGGACTACGTCGATATGGAGACCCGGGTGGCCCGCGCTCGCGCCGAGCCGAACGAGGCTCTTCGGCTGAGCAACATCGCAATCTTCAGGCCCAACTCCGAGCGGCGCAGGACCAGGTCGCCGACCGGACTGCCCAACTTGCGCGTGCGCGCGCCGAGCGCGACGACCTCTGCGTCGACTTCGCCGTAGCTCAAGCTGCCCTCGCTTCCATCCAAGCGCGTTTGGAGGCTGTTGAAGCTGAACGGGAGTGGCGCTCGTGACCACTGCCAAGCATCAGCGCGACGGTGTTCTTGCCGACCGTGACCGAGTGAAACTCGCTTTCGCTGTCATCGAGCAAGAGCGCGACGGGGCCATTACCATGAGCCCGTAATACGCTCACGCAGAGGCATGCGGAAGCCAAGGCAGCGCAGCGATTAATGAGCTGCTCTTAGTAGGCCTTCAGCGCAATAACGCGCTCCTTGTTACCCACGCCAAAAACCTTCGGCGGTGCGCGACGCGTATCCGCGACTTAGAGGAGTCAGCGAGTTTCAGGGCACGTCTTGCGCGGCGCGACTGAGAATGCGTCGCATTCTGTGGGGGTAGCGGCGAGGCACCGCGAACGCTAAAGTCCACCGATCCAGCGCTCACGTAATCGAGCTAAGCGCGATGTGGCCATCCAGGACCGCGACTAGCATGACGCCGTTTGAGAACCAGTGTTTTGGGAAGCGCGTCGAGGTTGGTAGATGGCTTCGCACGTGCGCAACGGACTTCCCGAACGCCTTGCCGGTGTCGTCACGTCCGTAAGCGGGCACATCGACACCTATGACCTGATCCGTCGACGGGAAGCTTCCATCGCGGTACTCATCGGGCTCCGACGCTTCGTCCAGGTCCGTCGTCTACTCCGCCGCCAGCTTCAGCGGGTGTCCGCCGACCGCGGTACATCGGAGCCGAGGAATCAACGCGTCACGGGTGTAAGCCTCCCAGTTTGGTCTCGACTCCATCGTCTTCGCCTTCGTCTCGGCTGCCGCTGTCGATCAAATTCGCCAAGTCACAGTGCAGTTCCAGTCCGAGGCCTTGAACAGCAACGCCCAAGCGTCCCGCCCTCAGACCCAGCGTCGCCGTCGACGACGTCTCTCGTCGCGTTCACTGACATGAACCCCATTGAGGGGCCCACGTTGTCGTTGCTCGTAGTCGTCGTAGCCGTAACTCCAACACGTAGGCCTTGCTCTTTTCCCTCGTTTCTTTCCACTTTTTCACATCTTGTATGAGACGACCCTCCGCCGTCCCATCTTCAGCAACAGGCTGGTCCTCCACACTTCCCTCACTCATCCAACCTCTCGCTCCGGCCATTCCTAGAGTCGAGGATCTCCACCTATCCACCTGTCGACAGCCATCCTGTCAACTTCCATCGCGCCCCCTAAAGGCGCTCACCCACCAGGGATCGGCTCAGCCGTCCCGTATCCTCGCGTAGATAGATCACACCAAGACGATAACGGCTGACTCGCTGACGTGAGAAGTCGCACCGCCACCTTCCGCGGTTGACATCTAGTTCGTCGGTATAGCCTATCCAGGCCACGTCGCGGCACGCGCATCCGTGTTGGGAAGCTCGGTCGGCATGCAGCTCCAAGGTCTTTTCTCTTCCGGCAGCATTTCTCATCCGGAGCGCGTGTCGGACTGTGCTCGAGTAAACACGTATCGACTAAGTACGGTCCGTTCGTTGACACTGCCAAAGACATCGCAGCGTGTGAAGGAAACACTTCAACGGGGTTTCGCTTGGAGGTGCGGACGTCGAAAAACAGCGGGAGGAGCGAGCTAATCGTCTCACTCGGGCTGCCCTGTGGTTCGGCGTTAATGCACCGCATCTGCGTGCGCGGTCCGATCGGTAGCGTCCGTCGCTTGGGCTCGGCGCACTGGTGCGGCGGTTTTCCGACGGCGATCATCGGCGTAACCCGCGGATCTCGTTCGCGCGCAAGCAGAAACGAGGACACCAAGTCTACCATGACGCCAACCGTCTTGGCGTGCTTGTCCCTGACCTTTGAGTACGCAACGCCGTCGCTCTTCACAGCGCATACGTCCCGGCTCGCTTTCAGTGGTACCTCGTCGCGTAAGTCGGCAGGCTTGTTCGCCAGGGTCGTCCCATTGATCATGGCGCGGGCGGAGTTCAACTTGGAAACTTTCTTGGCCGAAACCTGACGAGGCGTGTCGCCCGTCTCGAGCCATACGGTGTACGTGCTCACCAACGAGGTGCCTCACGCCACAGCGTCGAGCATGAACCCTAGCCCGCGGATAGAACCCATTTCACCGCGATCCAAGCAACACGACACCAACAAACTCACCCCAGCCGTGTTCGTCGCCGCGACGTCACTCCGGGTCCGATCTGCGTCGTCTCCGGCTTGGCCAACTTTTAGCGCGACCACCAGCACAAGTCGGCGGTGCTGAAGGATGCATATCCCTAGGCGCGTCGACTCTGTTCCGCCGTGCGACGAGTCCCTCGTGGCGTCCGACACGCCCTCGCAACCTCGAATTTCCAATCAGCCTCGACGCAAGGTAGGTTTCTGTTTATCACGTCGTAGCACGCTGAGAGCCGTACTGACGTTGGACCCTCCACGTATTTCGACACTGCAACAGGCCTCCTGGTCGGGTTCGACACGTTCCTCGTTGTAGCAGGCTTGTTGTCGGCCGCCTGCGTCCTAGCCGCATCGAGGCCACTGCTCATCGCCCCGCGCCTCGCTTCAGCGTGACTGCCCGTCGCGCGACATTGACCGCGTCTCGTGGCATCTCGTTTCCCGACGACCTCCTCTCGGTGGTGCAGAGTCTCTGCGTACCGGATCTGCGGCATAGGCGACGCTGGTGAGACTGTCGAAGTCTGGCGCCACGAAGGGCCCGTGAAGTCGCTCACCAGCATGGGCTTGAGGAAGACTAGGATCGGGTCCTGCTCTAACAGACGGAAGAGCTCCGTGTGCGCCACGACGTACCGCACCTCCTCGACGGTGTACTGCCGTCCCGCGTCCTTGCCTTGCGGCTTGGACATCGACTCATCCGCCGAGTCCGGCGTGCGAAGCTTCTTCTTCTTCTTCTCCTTGGACGGCTTGCGCTTGGTGGTGGCCTTGGCGGTGGGTTGTTGTTGATCGTCGGCCTTTGCAGGCTTCCGACCGGTAGGACCGCGACTTGCGTCGCGGCCCTTCGCGGCTCCCTCATCGGGAGCCGCATCGGGAACGGCAAACTGTTCTTCGTAGCCCTCCTGATCGTCGCTGGCCCCATGGCCTATCGTGAAGGTCCCCTCAGAGCTCCACGACGCGACAGGTCTCTCACTGTGCTCTCCTGCAGTCAGCGACCTTCCAGCCGACCGCGCACCTGCCTCCGATGCCTCTTGGATCGATGGCCCGTCATTCGAAGTAGTACTCCCGGGTCGCGGCACCATTGTGGAGTAGCGTATCTTCGAAATACAGACCCAAGTCTTCGCAGGCTTCAGAGTTGGGGGGTTCTTGGTTGACGCTTGTTCCTTGTCGTAGGGCGTCGAGCCTTGGGCGTGCGGCGTTATCGGGCCGGCGTTTCCTTGGCGTTCCCGTCGGGCGTGCGGCGTTATCAGGCCGGCGTTTCCTGGGGCTTGTGTGGCGTTATCGGGCCTACACGGGGGTCTTGTGCACGGCGGTTATCGGGCCGGTGCGTTCCTTCGCCTAGCAGCGCGTTATCGGGCGCCCCTAAACGGTATACGTTTAACGTGCCTTTATCTCAGCACGGGTCTGTGGGGTTGAGTACCCGAACCAACAAACGACGGGGGCCGCGATATCGGGGCGGCTCTGCTTGCCGGCGCTTGGTGGTTCCTGGAACCGGAGGGAAGACGGGAGGTCTTTGTGGTTCAGAGAAATTTCGGGACTGAGTCCTTACCCTATCCTATGTCCTTGCTACTGGCTATCTCCTACTTCGTGCTTGCTAAGCCTACCACCCTACGTCTATCCTTGCGTCTGTCGTGCTTGCACTACCGTTCTTCAACCTGATTTGCGTAACGTAATCAAGATCTCACCTCGACGCGTTTTGCTCGACGCGTTTTGGCTCGGCGGGTTTTGCTCGGCGCGTTTTGGGCTCGGCGGGTTTTGCTCTCGGCGCGTTTTGAGCTCGGCGCGTTTTGGGCTCGGCGCGTTTTGGGCTCGGCGCGGTTTCGGGTCGACGCGTTTCGGAGACGGGCGCGTGATCGACACGTCGGATGATTACGCGTCGCGCTGGATTCTGAAGCCGTGTCTCACAGCCCATCACCCGCATCGCATTCCCGTCGCCCTCTGCTTTACGTCGCGCCCCATCAACCGCGTCGCGTTCCATCACTCGCGCCTAGGAGCCTCCATCTCGGCGCCTGCTTCCTTGGACATCTGCATCGCCACGTTTTCCGCGGGGTGCTACACCACATTAGCATGATTATTAATATAAGGGGTAGAAAATATATAAAAAGGGGTACGCCAAATCCTAAATCGTAAGGGTGGTCGTAAACCGTCCACGCGCAAATCTGTATCAAATGCTAATGAGAGCCTTGCTTCCTGAGCTATATAAATGGCCGCAGAGGTGCACTGCATCGTGCAGCGGGCTAGAGCAAGCGTATAAGCAGCCACTCGTGCCAAGTTTCAGCCCCGTGAGTAGTTCAGAGGCAGAAACATATTGCAGGTACCTATCGGGTGTTTCATGTAAACGGCAGCATCGAGTTTGCCACCCACACTGACATGGGACGCCGTTCATATAAACGAGCTACCCTGAGAATGCCCAGTGTCACCTGGGCATTCGAAGTTATTTGTTTCGTACATGAACAGGGCTGGGGAACGCCAAATCGGATTAGCATCCTATTTATATATATATATATATATATATATATATATATTTATATATAACAAAACAAGGTCTCAGCCGCTTAACCCCTTACTTCCCAACGGTTGTACCGTAGAACATAAAGGGTGTATAGCTACTGTCAGCTTTTTCGCAGCGTCTTTGTTATGTTATATCCTACAACATAAGAAAAAAATCGATAAATCTGTATGGACGTACTGTCACTGCATATCCATAATGAAATCAAGATAACTACTTGAGTGGAAAATGGCCATTTGCACAGGTCTAGGTGTCGCTCAGAGAGATTCGGTTGAATGTGATATAGAGTGGGCTTGTCACCCACCACGACACAAGTGGTCGCCGTCCACAAAACATCGCGGCGAGAGCAAGATGGTCGGCACGTCAGGCAAGACACCACGCTACGAGCTCTCCCAGCGGGAGCGGCAGCTCTGCCTGGAGGGGCTGCTGAGTGAACGGCACGTGCGCCGTGTTCGCTGTGCGGAGTAGAAGGATGGAGGAGGAAGTCAGGCAATGAGGGCGAAGAAGGCGACGCGGAAGAGGGATGCCAAGCACACGACGGCGGCGATGGAGACGGCCCAGTCTAAGGAAGCACCCGGCGTTGTGGCGGCAGCGATGGGCGTGTCGATAGCTGCCGCCGAAGCGAAGGAGACGGCGCAGCACAACGATCCTGCGAGTGTCGCGGAGGAGGCGAAGGAGACGGAAGGCAGGGCGCAGGCGATGGCTGATCCTGTGCCAGCGATGGTAGAGGAGGTGCTGTCGGACATGCTGACTTCTGTTGCGGTTGCTGGCGTCGCTGCGGCCGAGGAGACTCCACCTCCCGTCGGCAACCCGCGCAAGCGACACCGAGCGCTTCTGCAAGAAGATATCGCAGACGATGAAGGCGCTTCGGACGGCGACGACGCTTCGGATGGCGACGGCGCTTCGGCTGGCGGTAGCGCAGCGGATGACATTCCGCTTGCGCCGCTGCCGTGTGTTGTCGACGGTGATGCGAACTTGATGTCCGCGGGGGCCGATGCGTACACGTGTTTTAACTCCGACGAGGACAAGTCCCTCGAGGAGGAGCCCGAAGACGAAGACGAGTGGAGTGACGGCGAGGGAGGAGGAGGGGGGAGGTGACTGGGACATCGGCGACCTCACGGACGACGAGGAGGAAGACGGAGGGGAGGAGCTACCTGAGTTTGTCTGCAACTCGGTTGCGCAGAGCAAGAGGCGATCGCCATGATGCGGATGCACGGATGGGAGTATGGAAGTTATGTTGTTCATATCCAACATTATCGCATGACCTTATTCAGTACATCCAACACAAGGGAGAACATAACTAACGTCTGTATTGTTCTTTTTCAGACCCAGCCAAGTTCGGTCCAGACCCCACTTACAAGGACTTGTACGATGGACCGTACGGACCGAGTGACAGTGTGATGGATGTGGGGGACGATCCGTTAGCGCTACTGTTCTACTTCATGCCGCCCAAATTGTGGGCGCAGATTGCCAAGGAAAGTGACACGTACCACACGCAGTCGATTCCACAGAGAGCGAAGGCAATTCGTTCGCAGCAGCGACGCGCCGGCGTGCAAGTGGAAGATTTGGGCGAGATTCGGTGTCGGCTTGAGCGTGTGCCGGAGATCCAGCCATGGGAGGTGCTTACAGTGATGGGGCTCCTAATTGCGCGCATGCTGATGCCAATTCGCAAAGGTATTGCGGCACACTGGTCGACCAAACCAGTTGGAGCGCTGCCTTCCAACCGGTTCTACCTATTCATGCCCAAGAATCGCTTTTTCCACGTGATGGGTTACCTCTACTTCTCGAACAACAAGTCGCCAAGGGCAAGCATCGATCGCGCGTGGAAGATTCGGCCGGTGGTGGACGTGCTGCAGCGAACCTTTGCTCGTGGGTATCGCGTGCCCCCAGTGATCAGCTTTGATGAAGCCACGCTGCCTTTCCGTTCTCGCTACAACCCGACCCGTCAATTCAACAAGGACAAGCCCCACAAGTGGGGAACGAAGGTGTTCGTCGCGGCAAGCGCTGAAACGGCATACTGTCTGAGGTATGCGACTCGAGCTGAGGAAGGTTAGCCTTCAAGGTTAGCCTTCCTCAGCTTCTTTTTGTTTTGGCAGAAGTGCTTATGTTGGCTCGGAGACATCATAAGTGTCTTTGGTCAGCGCCTTGGTTCGTCATAAGCTAACATCCTCTATCTTGCTGTGTAACAGAAGCGAAATCTACTGCGGAGCTAATTTGCAGACGCCAGTGCCCAAGGACAACAATACCGGTGAAGCAGCGGTCCTGAGAAACATGAATGCGCTGTGTCCGCCATCGACGACGTCGCCATGGCGGCTTGTTGTCACGGATCGCTTCTACATGTCTGTCAAGCTAGCGCTGGAGATGCTGCATCGGCGCCTGGGCTTGACTGGTACCATCCAGACGGACCGATCGGGCTACGCGAAGGGCGTGACGACGAAGAAGGAGGTGAAGCAAGTGAAGAAGCAGAAAATTGTCCTGCCTCCGCAAGGAACGATCAAGCTTGCTCAAAACAAGCGTTTCCCGCAGATAACGGCATCAATGTGGATGGATCGCACCCCAGTCCATATGCTATCAAGTGGCGGAAGTCGGCAAACAACCACAGTCAGTAAGTGACTCTGTTGTATTGTTTGTTATATCCTTACTGTTCTAATCTGTTATTTGTATTCTAGTGCGGCGCATCCGTGGCGTCATGCAGTCGGTGCCTGTTCCGGAGTTGGTCCGCGACTACCATTGATCGATGGGTGGCGTCGATGTCCACGACCAGCTCCGGTTACAGCGGTACAGTGTGCAGCTCAGTTACAAGACAAGGAAGTACTACAAGACCTTGTTCTTGGGCCTGTTCGACATGGTCCTGGTGAATGCTTTCATCGTGTTTCGCCACCACAAGAGGGTCAACGACAAGCGACCGCAGGGCAAGCAGCGACCGGTGAAGCACTACGCATTTTTCGAGACGCCAATGGCGCAATTGCTCGCGGTGAACAGCAAAGCTTGTGGTCTCGTAGCAGGCTACGCGGGATGTCGTTGCCGTTGTTCCAGTCGTTGTGGCAGATAGCGAAGCAGGTTTTCCCCCTACCCCACCCCACGTTGCAGAAGTACTTCCTGTAAAAATGTAGAGTTAGCATCCATTAGTTGACAGGGGATCTCAATAGTAACGTACCGCCGGTTTCCTGGCGAGCACTCTGGGCAGAAGTACTTCGTGTACTTCCTGGTCTTCGTCTTGAACAGCGCACACACCTTGCACGAACGCTGACGCTTCTTGCGGCCTTGCTCATTCTCTACAGTGTCTGGGTTTTCTTCGAGGCGGTGGCTGCAGCAGGCGCCGTAGCAGTAGACGCTTGAGGAGTATCCTCCCGCACTGGAGAAGCCGCTGTCCGTTCACGTGCTGTTGTCGCGCTCTGTTAGAATGCGTCAACATAATATACATAAGGTTAGACCCCAAGATCGCTTATGCTGATACCTCCATCATAACGTACCGCGATAGCATCGAATGCCTCTCCACCTGCAGCTCGTCCTGGCAAGAAGCGCCGTCGCACTTCTGGTGCTGAAGCTGGCGAAAGTGACGCCGGCTCTGATGACAGCATGGCAGACGTGGAAGCGTAGGCTAGCATGCTGACTCCGACGACAAGTAGGCGAAGCGTAGGCTAGCGTAGCATTTGCATGTTCTGACTTTGCATATTTTGACAAAGCAATCAGTTGAAACTCAAGCTCCTTCGTTCTTCTTTGTGATACAGCAGTGCTGCTGCACGTGTGCAATGCTCAGAGATAGGGCTATCCAGATAAAAAGTACAGTGCTTATGATGCCTTCTCTATCTTAAATGCACCACCGGCCTGGTAGCGAGCCAACTTTAGACCGGTAATGTTGGATGCGCCAGGTTCTTACGCTGAGACAAGTCTGAACAGTAATGTGCCTCGATAGCGCCCACCTGGCAACTTATATTCCTTGGAATACAGTAATCCCACTATCTGTACCGCTTCGACACTGATGTGCTGTTTTAGTGTTGTGCTTCCACAAAAACTCCTTCTGCCACCAATTATCCTTATGCACCTAACTTACCGCGCCAATCACCACAAATTTCGAGTCGGCAGGAAAGCCAAAGGATAACTGCACATGCACGTAAAGTGCACGATCGAAAGGTATGCACGTTCGGTATGATGCGCTGCAACGCGTACCGCACCAAAAACCTTCGTGTATGCAGATATATTGGCATTGGCCAGATTAGAGGATCTCAAGGGGACTTTTGCCAAATGATGGCACATTTTAGTCAAACGATGACCACCTTCGCCAAATGATGGCACACAAAAGATATTGATGGTACGCAGCATATAAAGTTGATGTATTTGGTGTTTACTCGATAATTGTACTAGTGTCGTTGCCTGTACACGACCGCGCGTTGTGTCCGATCTTGCGGCAGTTTCCACAGCGCCGAGGCCTTGCTGTCGCGTCGCTTTGTGCTTCCCCACCACTGGCAAAGCGCTTCTTCTGGTTACGTCCTTTATTCACGGTGGGGACAGGTTCTAGAACCGTTGTATCCGTCTGCACAGCACCGTGAGGCGGTAGTTTGACGTTGTGATTGTTCTCCACGTTGTACAGCTCGATGTAGTTCTTAACCAAGTAGCAATCGTCGAAGTAATCGTAGACGGTGTTCTTGAGATCAAGATGTGTCAGCACCGCGATGAAATGGCTACACGGGACCACCTTGAGTTGCGCCTTGGTTACTTGACGTTCCTCTCGTCTACCACGCGGAGGCTGCTCGTGCTGCTCACTTGAAGAAGTAGCTGAAAACGAATCGAACTACAACTCGTCCTCTGTGGTCTAAATAGAAATAATGAACATCGCCTGAAATAGCGTGTACCATCAAATATCTTTTGTGTGCCATCATTTGGCGAAGGTGGTCATCGTTCGACTAGATTAGCGAAAATGTGCCACATTTGGCAAAAGTCCGTCTCAAGGAGTGCCAACGAGCGCATCGTTGAAGTTCACTAAATCATTACATTTGAGGATGGTGTGACGAGACAGGAACCCTTAATGATGAATATTCCCTTGGACCTTTATGCATATCAGGTGGGCGCTATCGAGGCACATTACGGTACTATCCAGACAGCATAGCCGTGCAAAAATCCAGTCTATACAAATTCCTATATTATCTCATGTTATACCGTAGAACATAAGGGTCAAAATATACCCCCAACTTTTTTCCGGGAAGTAAGGGGTTAATAAGCACCCAAATCGATCGATTTGCAAAGCAAATAGGGCATAGTCTTCGGTTTTCACAATATTTAATTTCAACTCATACAAAAACACAGTCAGGATACATGAAATTGAGATCTTTAATCAGTATAATAGTCATTATTGGTGGTCATCATATTTAAATCATTATTACTGATAAGCAGTTTTATTGTGCCTTGCATGCATTTTGCCACCCTGATTTAACCGTCAAATCGAAATGGTTTCTCAAATAAAATTACTGTAAAAACAGGCCAGCACCCATAAATCGATGGAGTAGGCTAGAGCAACCGAAAATGCACAGTCTAATAACTTGATTTTCGGTTGCTTCGGTGCGCTTTTGGTTTCATCGACGAGTATAGGGAGCGTCACATCACCAGCTGCTATCACGCAGCCGCGCAACGAAAAGAATAACTTCGCCGTACTTAACCGAGCGCAAAGAAAAAAACAAAAAAATCCGATGCTCTGAGCCCTTCATTTCAGAATCCCCCTCTTCCGTCGTTCTCCAAGAGTGTAAATCTCGTCCGCGAATGCTATCGCTGTCCGGTTAACACACCTGGGTGTCTGACATGTATTTCTATACGCGCAGCCCACTGAAGACGGTCTCCCCCCATATCCTGGCCACAGCAAGCGGGACAAGTCCCCCGCTCCGGATCTGCCAACATTGTCACGCCAGCAACAAGCGGGGGCGAAGCGAGTGAAGATTCGCGTGGACAGTCGACACGCGCGGGAGGAGGTTGCACCGTCGGCAAGGCGTCATGGCGGGAAGAGGCTCACTGCATATCAGAAGCGCGTGCTGAGTGAGGCGTACGGCGACTACGTCCGACAAAGACAGCAGGAGAAAGAAGAGAGTGAGACGTGGGAGAGCCGTTTGCTGCGATGGTTGCAGAGCGAAGAGAGGGAGCGCTCGGACTCCATCACGAGCGAGGAGCTGAAGCAAGTGTTGGACGAACTGGACTTGGTGAATGGCAGCAATCAGGCGCGTGGAGCTGCCAACGCATCCGAGCCCGCACATCAAGATCAAGATGATGAAGCCTGTCAACGTGCACCGAAGATACACCAAACTTTGGCCGAAACACCGAAGTTGGACCGAGCAGCAACGCCGACTTACATCGTCCAGACGTCTGGCGACACGGCGCTTGTCGAGGTGCTGAACCAGCTTGACGAAGGAGATGAGCTTGGGTCGCATGGAGATACGGATGATCTGGATTACGTGGACGAGGAGGAGAAGGCGTCCGACGCGTCCGACGTGGAGCGTGAACATGACGACTCGTTCGAAGATGCGCTATGTACCAAAAGCAAACCAAAGACTCACCGAACGCAACCCAAGAAATACACGGACGCGTCGTGCAGAGCGCCAGATACTTCCGAAGCGGAGGCACCAGCGGCGGGAAGCTTTTTGGAGGGCTTTCCGATATTCTGGCCCTTATGGGATGCATTCGACGACGTCTTCGCCGACTTCCAGCAGCAGACATTCCAGTTGTTCTCGTGCCGTACGAGCACATCAATTAAGGCTCGGAACAAAGCCATTCTTGAGGAGCAAAAGAAAGCGAAAAGCCGGCAAAGAAGATGAAGGGGAATCGCCGGTCGAAACATCGAGGAACAGGTGGAACGCTTCTTCCTGAAGCGTGGGAAACGTACAGTCAAACGCTCTTGTGTACGCACGCCATGCCGTTCACGGGGAAGGGAACCGGACAACGTAGGCACACAACTGTACGATCGACGGGGTGTTCGGCTCGCGTGAACGTCCGTGTGTGCTTGCGGCCTGGCGGCAAAGGATTTCACTTGGTTGTGAAAGCGTCTGGAACCCACGACCACGCTCTGTCCGAAAAATCAATGGTATAATTATGCCGAAAACCGTCGCATCGAAGATCCAGGGCTGCGCGAAGATGTTGCCGTGGTGGCCAAAGCTGGAGCAAAACCGAAGGGGATCCTTTCGTATGTCCGGGCAAAGACAGGTGTGTTCATTGTGTTTTGGTGATGTTTTGCTGCATTTATGGTGACACTGAAATCTGTTATTATTTTACAGGCAAGCGCACAGCCCTAAGGGATATCCACAACATGATTCGTGGAGCGAAAAGAACCTTCTGCGGCGGGCGATCCGATGCTGAGCGCGCTATTGCGGTGCTGGATGAATTTATCGAGAGCGCTCCTGGAAACACGGCCGAGTTTGTCGTCGACAGCGAGAGCAATGTCGTTCGTGCGGTGACATTTCAGACGGCGAGGCAGAAACGTCTGTTTGCTGCTTTTCCCGATGTGGTGCTAGTGGACTCCACGCATGACACCAACGTGAACAGGCACAAGCTCTTTAGCTTTGCAGTGCATGACGTCTTTGGCCGGGTAAGTTTTAGCTCACAGTGTATCAAACAAAAAATTAACCAAACATACCAAAACCGTACTGATTGTTTGTGTGTGTTATTATTCTGAAGGGTCAGTACGTTCAACATGCACTCGTACAGACGGAGGAGAAGCCTAATCTAGCCCTGGCAGTGGCTGTGTTCAAGAGAAACAATCCAGGGTGGGCTAACATCCGAGTGGTTATGACGGACAAGGCCCTGCACGAGAAAGACGTGCTGCATGAGGCCTGGCCAAATGCAACGCAGTTGCTGTGCCGATGGCACGTTGAGACGTGGCTGAAGCGGCAGTGCGCTCGCTTGGGTGACTTGGATCGAGAGGGGACCAAGCGCCTAAACGTGATCATGAAAGGTCTCGTGAACGCGGAGTCGCAGCAAGAGTATGACGATGGAAAGGTCGCATTGTTGGAGACACTCGACAACGACAAGGAGAATCACTTGTACATGAGCTTTATGCAGCACTGGGACACTACTACCGATGAATGGGTCCTGTTCAAGCGCGGCGGGGTACCGCATTTGAAGAACAACACCAACAATCGGCTTGAGTCGACGTGGGGGCGCGTGAAGGAGGTGGTCGACGGCAATTTCACAATTGACGAGCTGGTGACCATGCTGATTACGCTGCAGGAGTATGCAGAGGAGCGCTATCTGGCTGAATTTCATCGCGTGGGCAGTCGTCCACCCATGGCAGAAGACCCCGAGCTGCGTTGCAACTCAGCGACTACGCTTTCCGAATGGTTGCAGAGCAGCACAAGTTGGTCGTGGGTCCGACAGCCAACTATGACATTGAAGTGGACGGCGTGAAGACGACTGTGACGAATCCTGGAACCGGGAAAACACACCATGTCGACGCAAGGGTACGCTTTCTGTATAATTTTTGTATTTCGGTATAAATTTGGTATATGGTGCTGACCACATTTTGCTGTTGCAGCTCTCCTTCTGCGACTATATCTTCAGACAGACGTGCTTGCTTCCGTGTCGGCATGTGATGTACGTCCGCAGCAAAGCCAACTACGAGACTGTAATTCCCCCAATGCGCACATTTTCGTCGAGGTGAATTGTTCAAAGTCCGGCGAACAACATTGACACAGGTGCAGTTACCCCTGGAGGTCTCAACCGTGTCAACTGCCCACCAATTCGCGCGCTTCCGCCTGTTGACAGATATACCAAGTACAGTCGCTGCAAGCTTCTATCCGAAAAGATTACGGAGGTGATGTCACTCCAGCCGTCGACTACGTACCGACTGGCAATGACCTGGCTTGAAGACTTTCACACCGCGCTTCGCACCGGCAAGCTGGACGAGTTCACAGGTCACAGTGTAGCGGATGCTTTTAGCAGCCTCCCCAATCTATCGCAGATTTCAGTTCCCGCCAGCATGACGCTGTCGCAACTCTCCTTTACCGATCAAGGCGAGTGCCCACGGCTTGAAGACAAACCACCTGCTCCTGAGGTGGACAAGTCGGATAGTCAAGAGAAGGCCGCGGAGTCAGCGCCAGCAACTTCAGCTATCACGCCGCCTATTGTGGCAGCGGAAGGAGCGGCCACTGAAAGTGATGCAACCGACGCTAAAGCCTCGGCGCCTGGTTCTGCTAGTGCTCCGATTGTGTTTGCTTCGCCTCCCAAACGCAGAGGATTGTCTCGCCGTGCAGAGAAAAAGGAGGAGTCAAGGAAGGAGATGAAAGCTGCGAAACGCATCATAGCCTGTATTGAAGAGGGAAGGAAGACTCGCGCTGTTAAGCTTTCTCACATGGAGATTCTCTTCGGTCCCTGATAAGCCACCAACACACAGACTTTTGTTTTTCGTTCACATTTTGTTTCGGTAGTATTTTGGTACGAAACCAAAAGTTCACACAAACCATAGGACTTACGAGTTTTTTTTTTTGCGCGTGCGCGGGTCAAGTCAAGTCAACTCTATATTTAGAGCTAAAATTGTGTTTTATAGTTTGCATACTCAAACGCAATATTATTTTTGGGAGCTCGTAGCGCGCATGCTTTCAGGGTGCGATTTGATTTGTTGTTTTGTATAGTCACTATAAAGATGAAACCGTATAGCATACCTATTAACGTAAATTACCCACTTCTCGTATTCTATTCGAGTGACCATTTTCTGTAGCTACCAGAAAAGAGGACGTTATCCATCATCTTTAGGATTTGCTCCCCATTTTTGCCGTTCCATTTTCGGTTGCTCTAGCACGATCCTAAATCGATCCTACTAGAATTGCTCACGAGGCTGATCGTGTGCACAACACGTTCAGCATACGAGAGACTTGCCCTCGCCGGCACCAGAGTAGGGCTTTGTAGATTGGCGCGGCGCTGCGAAGTGAAGTAGATTGTAGCCGCACTGCAGTGCGAAGTAGTTGGAGAATTCGAAAGTGAGCTGAGTTGTGTTGCACCGGGGAAGGCCGCGGCCAAAACCCCCTTACGGTTGTCAGTGACTACTGCGGCTCATCCAGTGAGCGAAGAAGGACCAATGATGGTCATGATCCTTTCTTGGAGAACTCCGCAGAGTGTCTCCAGGACCTTTCCGTCTCCCTCATAGTCACAACCACTCACACCAAGTGCTCTTCGTATTCATTAGTATCTAACTGGAATGACTACCTTCAACGGCCTAATCATCCACCACTTGCCTTCACAGCGTGCGTCCGATGAAGTCTCGTACTCCCACTTCATTCTTTGTTTGATACTCGATCAAATGTAGACATGCATCCATGCAGCACGCGACCACTCGCGTGTCAACTTGCCTTCCACTCGAAGTCCGTAGACTTAGGCGTCGAGCATCTCGGAGTCCTCATCTGCGTTCGCCACAGCGCCAGCCTCCGTGTCAGCAACGGCCTCAACCATCACCCACGCATCATGAACGTCTTCCACGTTCAGTCGGCTCCGTTGACGCTCGAACTCAGCAGGACCCAACGCCTTTGTAAACACGTCCGCGAAGTTGTCAGCAGTAGGCACGTACATCACCTCCACCTCCTCCTCTTGGACATACTCGTTGATGAAGCGCGCGTGCTTCGCCATGTGGCGGACCCTCGAAGTGTTGCCGTTGCTGGCCGCCACTGCGATCGCACTCTGGTTGTCACACCAAAGAGGCACTTGTAAGTGCTTGTCACCAAAGCCCAGCTCAATTAGTAGCTCACGAGCCCACACTACCATCTTGCAGCACTCGCAGCATGCTACGAGCTCAGATCCACAAGTGTCTTCCGTCACACGTCTCTGACTGTGGCTCTTCCACATCCACATGTTGCCGTACAGGCGCAGTAAGTAGCCCGTCACCGATCTGCTCATCTCTGGGCACGACTGGTGGTCGGCATCGCAGAACGCATCCAGCACTGGATGTTCAAGCGTCACCCTGTACACCAGACCCATGCGCTTGGTAGCAAGCGCGTAGCGAACGACGCGCTGAGCAGCGCGATAGTTCTCCACCGTGTAAGCGCCCATGTACCGGCCTAGAGTTCTCACTGCATTGGCAAGATCCGGGCGGGTGCATGCAACAAGATACTGGAGCGATCCCACGATCTCTCTGTATGGCAAGTTCGGGTCATTAATCTTGGACTCGTCTGTCTCAATCTTCAGCGTCTTTTCATGATGAAACTGGGGGGACCGTACGGGTCTCGCAGATGCTAATCCAAACTTTTCAGCGAGTCGCTCAATGTAGGCCGTCTGCGAGAAACACAACATGCGACCTGGCATGTAGTTGACCTCCATTCCAAGAAGGTGGCGCACTCGTCCGAGGTTCTTCAGCTTGAACCGGCGCCCCAGTTCCATGATCACGTCTCGGACCTCAGCAGCAGTTCCAGCCATCACGATGTCATCAACGTAGACGGTAAGGAGCATCACGCGTCCATTTCGGAGTCTCCAGTATACCCCTGCATCGTACGTGTACTGCACGAAACCAAGTTCAATCAGGACCTTGTGCAGAGTGTCGTTCCAGATCTTCGAAGCTTGCTTCAATCCGTAGAGCCCCTTTCGTAGTCGGCAGACACGATCCGTTCCGTCCTCGTAACCTTCCGGCTGCTCCATGTAGATGACGACATCTACCAAGTCACCGTTGAGGAAAGCCGTGACGAAATCGACATGCGTGCACTCCAGTCCAAGGAACATCGCTATTAGCACGACGAGTCGGACCGACTCAATCCGAACAACAGGAGAGTAGGTGGCCAAGTAGTCTATACCAAACTTCTGCATAAAGCCTCGTATCGCCAGCCTTGCCTTCAACCTCTCCACTTCTCCTCGTTCGTTTCGTTTCGCCACTAGCACCCAGACAGAGGTAAGAATGTTCGGCTTGCGTCGTTCTTCCCTTGGTCTTGGGCGTGCCACCAGCTCCCAAGTCCCATTCGCAATCAGAGCTTCGTACTCCGCGTCCATCGCTGCATTCCATCCCTCTGCATGCTCCGATGCTAGTGCTTCCTGCCTCGTCGTGGGGTTCAGAATGTCATTCACCACTCCAATCAGCATGCACTGCATCAACGTGAAAGTCATCAGCCAGGTGCGCGGGTCGAACTTACTGTTCGGTCGACGTTGACGCCCCGACCGACGCACTGCTCCGGGTGGAGGGGAAGTAGCTTGGGCACTACCGGGACGACCAGTACCGGTCCGCGCTGGTGATGCATTGCTCGCTGCATTCGAGCCAGTCTGCGCTCCAGAAGCACTGGTCACCGTTGGCGATACTGCTGCCTGAGCACTCCCACTGGCTCCAGCAGTCTGAGAGCTCACATCTGTACTCGCACCAGCCGCCACAGGCGCATTAGCTCCCACTCGAATTGCCGTGGCTCCACATGCTCCACCGTGACTCTCATCAGGGTCAAACTCCTCGATGATTTCCCAGTCACTCTCATCGCTACTGCTCATACTCACATCTTCATCCGCATCAAGACGTTGCTTTTCTTCATCGTCGAGCTCAGGAGTAGGTCGGACATCGTCAACAACAGCAACTTGCTTCACCGGGAGGAGGACATACGGGATCTCAGTAGGCATTGCTGTACGTTTCCCATAGTAGCGCTTAGCCACCAGCTTCTCCACGTAATCGCCCCCAACTGCTACATCTTCACGGAAGTGGACTGATCTATGCTGCATCATGTTGCCAGTCTCGAGATCAAGCAGGCGATAACCCAGTGTCGATTCCGCAATGCCGAGGAACACTGCAGGCTTGGCCCGCATTTCCAGCTTGTTGATCTGCTTTGCCTTCGGTACATGGTAGTAGGCCACGCAGCCACACACCTTCAGATTCTTCAGGTCCGGCTTCCGCTTCCAGAGCTTCTGTTGCGGCGTCATGTCTCCCAGCGCTTTCGTGACACTCATGTTGTCAACATACACAACGTAGTGAAGGATCTCCCCCCACAAGCACGCTGGCAGATTCGCAGCATCACGGATCGCACGAACCTTGCTCAGTAGTTTGCCATTCAGCTTTTCCACCAAACAATTCTCCTCTGGCGTGTAGGCGTTCGTGGTAAGTAAGCGAATTCCATGCTCGGAGAGGAATTCAGTCAGCTTGGCGTTGAGGAACTCCCCACCCTGGTCGGACGAGAACATCTTCACCTTGAAGTCCTTTTCCAGTTGACGCACAAGAGCCATCACGTTTCCAGCTGCCTCACTCTTCTTTTGCAGTAGGAAGACCCACTTGAAGCGCGACGCCTCATCCTGCACCAATTGGAAGTACCTGGCACCTCCTGGGGTCGTGATGCCAACATAACAGACGTCCGACATCAATCGGGCACAGCATTCGGTAGCACGCTTGCCCTCTTGGCGCTTGAAAGCAATTCGCTTGGACTTGGCTCCCTCACAAGCGATGCACTTCAGCGGCACTTTCCAACTCGCCGTGTGGAGCCGACTCCTCACAGCGACCCTCCAAGAAAAGCGAGAGACCGCAGCACCTGGAAAGTGTGCCGCAGACTGGCCCTCGACTGCCGGACGCGCCGCCGCTACCGCGCAAGGACCCGGGCCTCCTATCATGGGGGCACTACGCCTGGGCGCGGGGGCACAAGCCTAGCGCCGTCGATCGCAACCAACGGTGAACAAGTGTCATCGGAACCTGCTCACCCAAGATCCAGCCATGGCTGGAGCGCCGTGATCAGTTTCCCGAACCGACGCACTAAATCGAAGGGCCGTGGACCTTCTCCCCTCAAGCAGCAACCAGCGAGAGGATCAACACGACCGCCAGGAACCAACGGGCCACGCCCAACGTGCAGACGGCGCGCTCATCGCCAACAACAGCTCACCCGGCTCAACGCCAGAAAGTAAAGCTGGCAGCAATGCCGACGGGAGAGAACGACTTCCGACTGCTCAAAAAATTCCTGGGTGGACAAGCATCCGCTTCGCAAGTCATTGAGGTGATCTTGGGGTTGAGAACCAAAGCGTGCAACCGCCGATTCGCGTCGTTCATGTCAAGGC
This sequence comes from Phytophthora melonis, assembly GCA_024211575.1. Classification (NCBI taxonomy): domain Eukaryota; phylum Oomycota; class Peronosporomycetes; order Peronosporales; family Peronosporaceae; genus Phytophthora; species Phytophthora melonis. Next base: position 274,087 of record JAMXKT010000008.1, read on the forward strand.
AAAAGAAAGCTGCGGCACCCGAGGAAGAACGCCTTGCACTTCGTAGTGAATGGGAAAAAACCGCTCGCATCCCGCTACACTACGGCGGCTACCACAGCCGGTGGGATCTCTCCAGCAACGAAGATGTCACCAATCTGCTGGTCGAACTACAAGACTGGGTCATCACCAAGCAGATTAGCCAACGAGAGGTTGAACAGCGGCTTATGGCATTTGACTTTGAAACAATTGAACAAGCGCAGCCCCGTGTGGACACTGCGACCGACAGAACCCCGCGCCCTGTCAGCAGCGGAGTCTCCTACAAGGATGTGGTGAGCGGCCTCAGTGCTGCTGAGGGAAGCCACCAGCAGACGCCGACGGGATGGCCGAACTAACCGAGCTTTACAAGATCTGCACTGCACCCGCGCAGCCAACAACATCACTGAGATCCTTCACCGAGAAGGAGCTCCGAGCTATGGACCTGATAATTGGTGGTGAGCTGGAGGTCCCGACTGTACCTCCATTTCTCGTCAATGTGCTGAACAAAGCTGATCTAGCCGCGTTTGAGAGTGTATTTGAACACCAGTCCGTGTACCAAATATTTGCGCATATTCAACCGGGATACTTCCTCCATGGTGACTGCTCTCACAAACGACTTGTAGAGCTGATGACCCCGTCGAAGACGTCCGCAGCTGATTTGCAAGCCGAAGCAGCCGATTTCATTCAAGCGCTATCCACGATCGTGTACACGGAACCCCAGAGATTGATTACTTTCTCATTTCCCAGCAAGAAGGCCGCGCAGCGCTGGGTGGGATGGCGAGTCCCCCTTGGCAATGGACGAATCGAGCTTTTCGACTACGCTGCAATGAGGAAGCAGGTAGACGAACATGGACTTCATCCTGTCGTCCGCCTCGACAGTTACGAACTCACGGTGCTAGTACTACATCGCGAAGTGTCAGCAGAGGAGCTGCTTCACCTCCTTGACAATGTCATGAAGGTTCCAATTCTCTATTTGCAACGAGTTGGCCGTACTCGAGGGGGAATTGATAGTCGAGCTTGGAAGGTGCAGCTCACAGTCCCAATGTGGCCCGTGGCGCTGAAGAACTATACGCATTGGAAGTGGCTTGATGTGGAGTTGGCAATTTTTCACCATACCGTGTTCGTAGCGCCACCCTGCACGACCTGCAGAGCTTTCGGGCATGGCCACGCCTACTGCTCTAAAACGGATGATGAAGTTACGGAAAGTCGACGACGCCTGACGTTAGACGTTGCTGCAGCCAGTGTCGGACCGACTACTAAACTCCACTTGTTTAAACCTGTGCAGCCCTTACGGGATATGAAGGACTTCCTCAGAGCAAGAAGTTTGCTAACGGCCGAACCAAGGACTGAGGAAGCAGAGGATGAAGCTAATTCGACTGGCTTAAAGAGTGGTGACACTGATCCTGCAAGTTGCGAGAAAACCGAGGCAATGGACGTTGACGAGGTGTCGATCGACACAACCACCGAGAAAACCCCGGACGAACATATAAAGCATGAGCAGAACCCAGATGAGCAGCGTGAGGAAAACGAGCAAGAGCCCGTACATGGTCACATAGAGACCCCTTCTCCGACGAAAGGAAAGCGAACTCGTGGCCCATCGATTCACGATCACGCTGGGTCGATTCAAGGGGGCGATACCCTGCTCCAGGCCGGGGAGCAACTGAAAGCTGAGAATCCGGTAGAACCGATCAACGGAAGGGATGCACCAATCTCCAATGCCAGGAGGCCCCTACCACGCCACTTGTCGACGCGCAGAGCCCAAAAATTGCAGCGGACAAAATCGGCAGGCGATGCGAACCCTGACGAGAATCCACCCGCAACTGAGGAGGAGCTCAAGCGCACGCTCATACAGACCTCGCTCTTCGACTGCTACGGTACCGGCCCAAGCAGCGCAAATGTGGAGATGAGCGAGCCCGGAGAGGAGAAAACCGAGGCTTCGGCACTTCAACAGCCAAACGAAATGATGCACGTGGCGGACTGACTGGCCCTGTTGGGTGGCAGAGCCACTGACGTCCCGCCAAATGGACAATGCGGCTGGAACGCTTGGTACGCAGCAATTACGAACTCATGGGGAGATGGATTGGTACTTAACGAGGAAACAACTCTGCTGGCGTCGACATACAAGACTCGAGTGATTACCTTCATGCTGGCACGACTCCATTTAGCTGTCGAACTAGCCGAATTTGATGTGGATGAGTTGTACAAGGTGTTCACTAACGCACCGACTGACTCCTGTCCCTTGGATCATAAGGTTTGGGCGATAGCAACGGCGCTTTCACGTGTCCGAAACTACCCGGTCAACTGCGAGGCACCTCTTTCGGATTGGGTACGCACCATACATCTCCAGGCGATGGCCATGTACCTAAGAGAACCACTCTTTGTAATCGACGAGGTCGAAACGGGGCAAACATTTGTGCAATGTCATGCCTACGCTAAACCAGCTGATGGAGGCGACTACGAACAAGCCAAGACTATTCTGCTTGACGAGGCTTCAGCGCAAAAATTGCTTCGTGCCATGAGAGCAGCGCGCGTACCACCGACAGTGTTGATCTTGAAGCATCACGTAACCGGGAATCACTTTAACGCGGTGACGTATCCTCCGGAACGCTATGATCAAGAGACGGCGGACTTGGACGCAATGACGAATCGAAGAAATCGAGTATTAAGTGAACACGGACTCAGCTCTCTGGATTCAGACCCATTTGATGAGGCAGATATGGCCAGGCGCGCGCTAGCGTGCATTGACATGCTCCAAGAACGCGTTAGTCAGACCGACAATGGCAGCAGCCCCTCTACCTTGCAGGTGGAAACCCAACAGGCAGAGTCTTCTGGCTGGGGACCCGACATAGAGGGCTACGAAGCTGTCTGCCAGGACTATCAGCAGTGGAAAAAGGAAGATCGCACTCGGTGGGCCCTTCCTCAACACATCCGATCACTCCAAACACTACACAAACTGGGGATCTACTGTAGCACGGATATTCACGCAGGGCGGTCCTTGATGCAGACTCTGACAACTCCCGATAAATTTCTGCTCCAGCTGCCACGTGAAACGCTGATTCAGTGGGGGAAACACGAAGCGTGTGAGCTGCAGCGACTCCACGTGCTGAAACTAAGCGAAACATTGGTCCCTTCGTCGGCGCTGTATCAGTTCTGTGTGGAGTGGCTCCAAGCCTCAGCTACAGCGATTCCCGAGATCAATATTCACGTGGCTGGGGATACGGCTAAATGGGATCGACTGTGCAGGCGTAGAAGCCGGAGCTTAAATCGCTCAAAGCCAGCGGACATTGGAAAAGAGGAATGGTACATACTCCATCTTGTTCTGCTAAGTGTGGTGAGCTGGAACGTCGATGGAGCAGTTTCTGTGTTCGAAACCTGTCGGCGATCATTGTATTGGGGCGATAAGCGCGTCCAAGAGCTGTGTCAGCAAGCCAGACTGAGCAACGATTGGAGTGGACTGAAAGCGCTACAACAGGACCCACCCCAATTGCTGAAAATTATCGAGGAAGCCAGTGGCAAAGAAAGCGTAGGGGGATCGGAGGCCCCAGCGCTCTCCAAGCCACCTTCGCGGTCCTAAAAGGCCCAGAGGGCCGCAGGATCTCCCCACGTCAGGTGTTGGTGGCGACGCGGAGATCAAAATATGCATGCGGGTTGGCGGTGACCAGAGTGGGTTCTTATGCGAGCGCTCGCAACAGATCACGACGGACACGAGCTACACCCGCTGTACTTCATACCAACACACTGCATAAATTTTATAACGTTCTTAACAAGCAAGATCAGACGACCTCAACGGAGCAGCAATTTCTCGATCAGGAGGAGCGACTCAGCCAACTACGTCATACCAACACTAGCCGGCAAGCAAGACTCGGATCCAGGCGGATGAAGAGCGCGCCTCTACCGCGAGATGCGATAACACTAGGTCTTCTGACGCTTAACGTTAACGGATGGGCTGGATACTTTGCAAAACTACCAACCTGGTTCCAAGGGCTTCGTGAACGACATGACTACGGCCTCGATGATATTGTGCTCATTCAAGAGACTCACCTGACGACAGCTGAATGCAAGAAGGCCGGGGAAATGTACAAGTCCGCGTGGGGTTTTAAGAGGGAGGCAGAACAACCTGCTTCACTATGGGCAGCTGCGGACGAACGACGGGGTGGTGTAGCTATACTAGTCAACCCGTATGGCAGTGTCCGTGATTTGCAACCTTGGGGACGTGAACTCTGGTCCCAGCACTTAATGATGGCCACGTGCGTCATACGAAACACGAAAGTGCTCATGATCAATGTGTACGCGCCCAGCGCGAGTAGGCCAAGGCGAAAGTTTTTCCAGTTGCTTGCGAAACTAAAACTCCCTGATGATGTACCCATTTTAGTTGGTGGCGACTTCAATTGCGTCACGGATCCCGAGCTGGATCGCGTAGGCACTGGTTCCTCAGCTGACGGTGGCGCAAAAATGCTGCTGGATTGGGCCTTGTCTAAATCCTTAGTGGATCCGACGGAGTGGCGAAAACCAAGTACGATAACCCCAACTTCAAAGCGAAGCTTCGCTGGTAAATATCATACCTACAGATATCCGTACAAGTCTGGCGTCGCATCCAGCCGAATTGACCGCTGGTACCTCAATACAAGCTTGGCAACCTGGGTATGCCATGTCGAGACTGTACCAATAACTGCGCCGCTAAAAACGGATCACAAGGGAGTGCGTATACATCTTCAGGACCCAGCGGCAACAAAGCGAATATGCAAACAGGTCACAGCTTATCCTGTACCGCAATTTGCTGCTGCTGCCTGCGGAAGTCTCATACGGACCAGATTGAAAGACTTCGAGGAGTCAATCGAAAAAGAATTATTGCCCGAACAAACAGCTCGGATGTGGGACGAATTCAAGTCCTGCCTTGTGACGGAACTGCGGAAAGTGAAGAAGGACTGTCGGAAACGGACGAATCGAGGGTTCAAGCAGCAAATCAAGCGTCTCAACGCTCAGCTACGCGCTATTGATCAGGAACCTGGCGGAGGTGATGCTGAAGTACGACAGGCTCTTGCCGAACGGCTAGATGCCGTATCTACCCGGCGGAGAGCACTTCGAAAGGTTCAACTATCGACAAAACATGTTCTTCGATCAACCAGAGACGTCAAATCGTTCTTCGCCAGAGTCTCCACTAAGTTTGGCGATACTAACATTTCAATGCTCGAGCACGGGATTGCAAACAAGGCATTAGGGCCCGAAGACCAAGCAAATATTTTGGCAGAGAACTGGTTCCCGATCCTGAATCGACAAGCGGGGTGCACTGAGCAGCTCGAAGATGCCATTGCCGAAATCAGCAAAAGCTGGCAGACAGCGCAACTGGAATGGCTAGATGACGATGTAACGGATTTTGAAATTCAAGGTGCCCTGGCACGGTGCAAAAGAGGCAAAGCGGCTGGGCCAGACCGATTAGGGAACTCTTTCTATCGGGACTTCGCTGAAGAGCTCACCCCAATCCTGGCTAAACTCTTTCGATCGTGGTTTCAAAGTGGACACTACCCTGATTCGTTTAAAGAAGCTTACATTTTTTGTATCGCGAAGAAACAAGGAGCGACGAACCCGCTACACTTCCGGCCTATCGCGTTGCTAAACACTGACTACAAAGTGTTCATGAAAATTTTCTCGCACAGGATGCGTGGCTGTATCGCAGACCTGGTGCATCCTACGCAATTTGGTTTTGTTCCGGGAAGATCAATTCACACTGCCATTGACTTACTGGAGGCCGCGAAAGTGGAAGCAGCAAAACTCCCAGGTCGTGCCCAAGCACTGTTACTCGACTTCGAGAAGGCATATGACTCCCTGGACAGGGAATTCCTGCTAGAAGTGCTGAGGAAAAAAGGCATACCACCACGTATGCTAACAATGATCAACAACTTGCACACTGGCACGTCTGCAATGTTCCTTGCTAATGGGCGTGCTTCCCGGCCCGTAGCCATAACTAGTAGAATCCGGCAAGGATGCCCTCTGGCCCCACTGCTATTTATCATTGCGGTGGATGTTCTCTATGACATGCTGGAGGCGAGCCAAGACTTCGTTGGGATACGTCTGTCGGGACAGGATGGCACACGGGATCTCAAAGTGGCTGGATACGCAGACGACACAGCCATTTATGTGGAAGATGCCGGTGTGCAAACTGCAGTGCTGAACGTAGTCAAGCAATTCTCGCTTCTCTCGGGACTAAGGGTGAACGTCGGAAAGTCTGTCGCATTCCCACTTGGAACACTCGAAAACAACGATCCCGAGCCTCAGAATCCCATTCAGAGCCAAATAGAGTGTCGCTACCTGGGCCATTGGGCTACAGCAGTATCTGATGTGAAGAAGGTCTGGACCAGAGCCTTTGGTTCACTGACCAGTAGGCTGGCACTTGCTGTCGCGAAAACAAATTCGGTCTCGCAGCGGGCTGAACTGGCGAATGCCATTATATTGCCTAAGTTGAGATTTGTTGCCAAACACGCGTGGCCTACGCAGTCAATTCTTGCGGAAACCAGTAGCCGGATACGCAATTTCGTGTGGAGGAGTAGCCGGTCGTGAAAGTGAAAGGGTGGCTAGGTGGAACTGCAGCGGAACTTCCCCCAAAGGAAGGGGGTTTCAATATGCCCAACATCGAAACTGAGCTCATTGCTATGAGCACAAAAATGACGGAGATATGGGCACTTTCCTGTAGTTCAGTTGTTCGTATAGTGGGGGACATACTTCGAAGAGCTGAGTCCACAGGACCGACAACTATCGTCCCCGTGGCAGCCAAGCCACCACCATCCACTCTGGGAAGTACGCTACGCGGCACTGGAGATAAATGGTTCCGCTTCGCTGGAACCAGCGCTACGACACTAGACATCCTAAACGCACGTCGAGATGTTCGACAGGAATGCACCAACGCATACGGGGTAACTACTCGCTGGGTGGACGGAGAGCTTGAATGTGATCTGACGGCCATCTTACCAGGTTCTGTGCAACGACTCGCCAGAGCTCTGGATGCGGAGAATGGCGCATTCATCGCTGAGGGGGTCATGGACATGAAAATCTTCGAAATACCTTGGATGGCTCGGCCAGGTGAGCCCACCTCCACAAGCAAGGCATTTGCCTTATTAGCAGACAAGAACACCAAGGTTGGAGACGTTGCAACGTATACGTGGGTTAGAAATGGCGTAGTCAGGTGGCGCTCACCAACGATTGAATTTCCGATGCCGTCAAAGCAGGCACACCAGTTTCGTCAGCTGGCCCTGCTGCTCCTGAGCACTTATCCGGGATTTCTGCACAAGCCAACACCGGCAACCCGACTACGAGTGACTCATAAAGCGGAATCACACCACCACTTCGAGCTCTCAATGCTGCCGGCGGTCAACTTGTATCAGGTGCTAGATACAGGCCTAGCAAAGAGCGTGAAAATCCGAGAGGATGCTAACCTAGACGAAGTGGTGGCAAACGCATTAGGCGCTCCACACCGGACCACTTTTTGCACTCCGCATAAATGGCTGACTCGGGTCTCGCCGGTGTGGGCAGGAAAGCGCCGATGGAGGCGAAACCACACTGCATACAAGCGGATGGTGGCTAGCAGGAGATCAAAAGCAGGAAAAGGACTCATCGATAAGGCTGCAGCGGCATGGGCTATGGAAGATCCAGTTATCGCAGAAGCCATTGCACAAGTTACCATGAAAGATCTACGGAAAATCGTCGGAATCTCGGTCTACAACTATGAACTCCTGTATCGATTTAAGCTGCGCAGACTGTCAGGATGGAATGACACCCAGAAAACACATGCATGTCCACACGCGGAATGCACAGGGGAGCGATCCACACTTTCGCACATGTTCTGGAAGTGTGACTCAGCGCAAACGATGTGGAGGGTGCTTCTTCAGGAGTGGATGAATGCTGATGGTACCAGCAGCGTGCCTACGCAGTCTGAGATCTTCTCTCTTCAGCTCTGCCATCCACCGGACCAGGTCCTGGCCCAACTTTCCCAGGCCCACGGTGATCATGAACGCGCCACAGAGATGGAAGACTGTCTATACGAAGTCGCGAACAAATACTGGAAAGCAGCAGTAGCTACGGTGATGGCCATGATATGGAGATATCGCCTGGATCTACTGCACCCTGGCCCTGACTCTCCACAGAGTGACCAGGCTCAAGTTGCTAGACTAAAAGCTCGACTCCGCCAAGTGTATAGGCAAGTAACGCTTGACACGCCTCTAACGAAGACGAGATATCCGGAGTGGAAGGTGGCGCAATGGATGCAAGCGGAGTTGCAGACAACGGCGCTACCCGCCACCGGTTCCCTGGTATCTACAACTCGGCATCCAGTAGGCCTATTTCATGGCCGATCACCACATCCCAAGCGGAACGGGGGCCTGGGCTTTGTGCTCGTGGATACGACAGCGCCAGGAAATTCCTGCATCCTCGCAGGGGGCGGCGGCAGGATGCTGACATCGGATACCTGTACGACGAACATGGCGGCGCTACAGTCGCTTTTCTACCTACTGACTAGAGCATCGGAGCTAAATCTGCGCGGGATTCACGTAGCCGGAGACTCAATGGTGGTGATCCGATACCTTCGTGACAGACGCCAGCCGAAGACGGAGAATCTTAAAAGCTGGTACCTTAAGTGCAGACGGCTAGCAGATCGGATTCGGGTAGATGCATGGCATCATATCCATCCGAGCTCTAACACAGGATGCGTGCTACTCGCTACGGCCGGACCAACAGCAGACCTCGACGACAATCCCGGGGTCGAGTGCTTGACAAGCAGCTTACCTTTACTGGAGCAAGCTATACGACAAGACATCTATATGCTCTCGCGTGGGCAACTGGAAGCGGGTGCACAGCCTACAATCGTTGTGGCAGCCGAAAGCGGAACTAGATAATGTCGGGTCGCTGGTCTTTTGACTGGCTAGGTTGTTAGGATTCTTTTAAGTAATTCAATATACCTCATCATCATCAGATGCACTTCAGCGGCGTCTTACTGAAGGAGTCCAACGTGAGTCCGTCCATACCGTCGGCCAGTCCTTCTTTCACCATCTTCTTCATGGCGGCCTCGTTCAGGTGCGCTAGTTTCAAGTGCCATCTCATCACGACATTGCTCTCCAAAGTCTCCACAGACTGAGCTGCCATTACTGAGAGCTTCAACACTGGACTTGCTATCATCCAATAAAACCCATCTGCTCTCTTCTTGAATTCAAGACGGATGTCGTTCTTGTCGAAGTACTTGCTACGCTGACGCTCAGCATCCGTGTCGAAGTAAGACGGCTTCCAACCCGTCCGTTCAAGCAGCCTTTGGCTTATCAGGTTTGTCACGCCACCAGGTGCATAGCGGACACCGTGCAGCTCGAGAGTCTTTCCGTTCGCCACCTCCAACACAATCAGCACCGAGCGTTCGTTGGTGTCAAGACCTCCTTGCCAGTCAATAGTCAGCAATGGATCTTGGATCAGCTTGGTGAACGAGTTTTCATTCACGCACACGTGAGCCCCGGCGCCACCATCCAGCATCCAGTCATGCACCGGGTTCACTACAGGCATCTGCTCGTTATGCCCCCACGCTCTCCGGACCACACCAGCTTTAGTGGCGTCGCTCGTTTCCCTCCACAGTCACTCGCGTCGGACTCGTTGCCCTTCTTCGCTTGGAGTGCCTTCCAGCCATAGCAATCTGCACGAAGGTGACCTTTCTTCTTGCAGAAGAAACACTTGCGAGTCTCGTCGTTCACCTTCTTTCCACTCCCCCCTTTCTTCTTAAACCTCTTCTTGGGGTTCGGTGGGGCCGGACGCTGCGCCATCACCTTCGTCGCTAATGCAGGTTGATTGTTCACAGGTACTTCGGCAGCGCAGGCTTTATCCGTCTCATCTTCACCCAGCAGGACGTTCACAACCGAAGCAAGATCAGGTGCTGCGCCAGTGTTGTTCCGGTTGAACAGCCGCACTACATTGCGGTGACTGTCGACAACTCCTTGCAGTACAATATTCACCATGTCTGCGTCCGAAATCATGGCATTCATGTTTGCCAGTTGCCGGCGCATACCTTTGAGTCTATCCAGGTAAGTCTCCATGCCTTCCCCAGGTTGGAACTTTGCAGCATATAAGTCACGTCGAAGTCGGATCTCACTGGCGTACGCGCGCTTTGTCTTGTCTTGTTCAAATGCAGTCCACATCTCGCGCGCAGTCACCATCTTGCACACCTTCTTCGAATCATTTGGTAGCATGCCGAACAGCAACGCGTAGCGCGCGAACTGATTGCGCTCCATCCATTGCGGGTCAGCCATGTTAGCCACAGCGTTGCCGGCGACAACATCCCAGCAGTCGTGCTGGATGAGGTAGCCCTCCACTTGGGCCTGGTACAGGACGAAGCCTCCATCTTCGGAGAACTTGGGCGGTTTCGATCCACACACGCGTCTCGTTGTCGCTCCACCACCAGTTCCCCCCGTCGCCACTTGCTGCTGGTTCTGCTGCTGTTGGCCAGCTGCGGGTTGCCCGTGTTGTCCTTGCTGCGGGCCACCAGAGTTCGCCTGCATGCTGCCACGCTTGGTCTGCACTTGGCGTTATGAGCGGCGTCTCGACAATCCGCGTCTCCGCAACCCAGCGTAGGACAATCCGCCACGTCCACGTCAGTAGGCCCCTGCACGTACTTGGGCTCACTAACCTACGAGAGACTTGCCCTCGCCGGCACCAGAGTAGGGCTTTGTAGATTGGCGCGGCGCTGCGAAGTGAAGTAGATTGTAGCCGCACTGCAGTGCGAAGTAGTTGGAGAATTCGAAAGTGAGCCGAGTTGTGTTGCACCGGGGAAGGCCGCGGCCAAAACCCCCTTACGGTTGTCAGTGACTACTGCGGCTCATCCAGTGAGCGAAGGAGGACCAATGATGGTCATGATCCTTTCTTGGAGAACTCCGCAGAGTGTCTCCAGGACCTTTCCGTCTCCCTCGTAGTCACAACCACTCACACCAAGTGCTCTTCGTATTCATTAGTATCTAACTGGAATGACTACCTTCAACGGCCTAATCATCCACCACTTGCCTTCACAGCGTGCGTCCGATGAAGTCTCGTACAGCAAGCAACAGATACTGTATCGGACGTGGAAATGCCAATCTAAAACGGCATTTCCAGCAATATGGCGCTAGATCGATCTTGATGTGGCGTAGCAGACTGAGCCTGAGCCAACAAATCAGGGCCGACGCATAGATTATGTGCTCGATTTAAATTAAAACGATCTCACTTTATATTAAATCGAGGAAACTTACTATGGGAGTGGACATTTTCGGTGCAAGGCACAATACCAATTCAATTTTATACTGAATTGGAGGAGCCCTGTCTGTAGTGTATGCCAGCGAGGAACGCAGTGATAACCTCCTTGAAGCGCTTTCATACCTTCCTCACTCGCGGTGGGAGCTTTTAGATTGGATGGATTCGAGGTACCCGTCCGAATGCACTACAGTACTGCGATTTTGGAGAAATTTCAATCGAGAGAGACTATGCTCGCGCTCGAGAGGTCAATACTGGCGGTACCCCGCAACGAAAGCCGTGCTAAGTATATACTACGTAGTAGTCGCAGTTGCTATGGAAAAGTATATGCAGCGTTTCCACAGCCGGGGTTAAACTGTGGGCGGTGTAGAGGAAGTCCAAAACTAACGCGGCTCTACGTCCTGATCTCCTTCTAAAAAGCTATTGCCACTGCTCCACTCGTGAAAATGTTCAACTACAGAATTGCTAAACACTAACACGCGTGTTGAGCCAAGTTACCACGAAGGAAAGATTCCAGATTTTCACTGTGGTGCTCGTTACCGTACTGCCGTCAGATCGATTCCCTACGGATCGCGTGAATTTGAACGGAAAGAACTCGTTTTTCGAAATCGCTTCAATAACCCTGACACAAACGTCGGTGGATAGCAAGAACACGTCGCGTCCAGGAATTCCACAACTACATTTTGACACGTAATAATGACAGACCATTCACCACGCTCTCGTCGTCGCTGGGATCCGAACCGGTAAGAAACTCAATCTCAAAATGTATCGCACTCACAGTGCTGTAGAGTGTCTGTCTTGAGTATCTTTCGTATCCATTCCTACGAAGCCATCGTACAACTTCGAAGTGTCTACGCATTGCCGCGGAATAAATTGCTCGAGCGGTGCGCCCATTCGTGAAATTATCCTGTAGCCCCTGCACAACATGGAGGTGCCCATTTCCAGCTGCGTCATCCATGGCATTGGTAGAACACCCTTCCGACCGATTATCGTGTACAGTAGCCACTTTACAACTTCAAGATGACCAATCTTCGCGGCACAATCCACAGCACGAACCGTACAGCCCTCTCGTCGGTTGGAATGCAACCACTGAACCATTTTTAAGTGACCATGAGCTGCAGCGTTGTCCATCGCTCTTACGGTGCAACCTTCAGCTCTGCGCCGGTGTAGTCATTTCACAACTTCCAGGTATTCACACGAGGCGGCAAAATTCATGGCTTTGGCCGTGCAGCCCTCTGTTCTATGCTGATGTAGCCACTTGACCACGTGCAAGTGCAGGGCATCTGTCGTACAGCCCTCAGTTCGGTTCTCGTGTAGCCATTTGACCACTTCCAAGTGGCCACTACAGGCAGCAGAGTCCATGGCTATACTTGTGCAGCCCTCGGTTCTGTTCTGATGTAGCCACTTCACCACCTCCAAATGCCCATTCCCTGCCGCTTCGTCCATGGCTTTGTTGTACAGCGCTTGCGCTTCGTGGCGGTACGTAGCCATTTCACTGCGTTCAAGTGCCCGTTTCTATAATAGCTGTAACATCCGAGTCTTTGCCTGAAAAATCACCGTCAACACCTGTCCGCTGCAGAAGCGAAGTGGTCAGCTCAATTTTCCCACACCGAATTAATTCCTTCGTAGCCCATTTAATGTATTGTGAAAACCGATTAGAATGTCTTATTGGATTGTTAATCCGCCGATTTAGTGGCTTAATAAGACCGGCGGCCCCCGATTTGATAAATCCGACATCCTAATTAGACTGGGGTACCTCGATTTATACTCAAGGTTACTATGTAGACTGACTTACAGAGTCAGAGCATATGAGTCGGATTTACATTTGCTAATTGGCTGATTAAGCCAGGGCCGGCTGATTTGATTGCTATTCAGATAGAATGTCCGATGTGCAACCGGCATTCGCTTCTTGTAGGCTAACTTAGCCGCCAGACAACAATCGCTGCAGTCGCTCTTGGCTATGTAGTCAAGGCTACAACACTAGCATCATAACTATTAATAAGAAGGAAAAGTTGCACGCTATAACACGTGTAACTTAGATATGCAGGCGACGCGTTTAAGCGCGGTGTTGTCGCTGCATTTGGCTAGTCTCGGGCCGAGGGTACATGAATGTTGATCGAATTTGCTAGGCTGCACATAATTACGAGACTGATGAGCGATTTATACCCCGATTATAATTGAGACATCCCCGATTTATTAGTCTTCAAATCCGCTATGAGCGATGTTTAACCGGCTAATTCAGCAAGACAAACTAATCGGTTTTCACAATAAGTGCACTTATCGAGGTGATGTTCTAAAAGCCACTCAACCACGTGAAAATGCTCGCAAAAAGCCGCTCGAGACAAGTCCACAGAAGTCTCAAGTAGTCACTTCAAAATGTCCAAATCCCCTCGATCATACATGTACGCCTCGTCGATTGCATCTCGAAGGGATTGTTTGCATGTGGATTGAGCTTAAGCCCACTTAACTATGTCGAGGTTCCCGCTCTTCACAGCGACTGCGACCGTGGCTACGTCTACCACCATATCACTGTCCATACGGTAAATAAACAGTCATTGTAAAATCTTCAGCCGAGAGTGAGTTATAGCGACGGATACTTTGTAGCTCGGAAAACTCAATGCGAGCGTCTTAACCATCTCTAGATGTCCAGCGACTACAGCGTTCCCCATGCCTTGGTCGAATTGTCAGTGGAGGAAGGCTGGTAGCTTCAGTAAAGTATCTTTTGGTTCACGTTCAACGCTGGCAATAATATGCCGCAGCATCTTCGGTGCGTTGAGCTTGCAAACTTGCACAATAGTGCGGGGAGGCGGCCCCATGAAGGTCTTGATCGTAGCTCGAATGTGGGGGGGGGGGGTCCCATCGATCTTCTTAGCGCAGTACAACACTCGCAGACCTTCTTGATATTCGTTCTCCTCTAACGGTGGCGTCCCCTGACAAAGTCTCTGGCGCTTACTAACAGCCTCCATTACTCCGAGTTTCTTCGAGTCAAATGTCTAGTCAAATCGCAACTTTTCGATACCCATCAGTCCCAAGAACGTTCCATAGGCCTCTCTTAGAATCATCACAAAGCAATCTGCACGATGCACCCGCCACACACAGAAGAAGCGCGGCCGTTGCTGGAGCTCAATGTGCAGCAAGCGATTGCCAGCATCCTGCAGAAGCCTCAGTGGTGGGTTAAATGGCACGACCAAAAGATTCGTGACAAATGGATGAGTGAGGTGGAGCTACAATTTCTACTCAAGACGTTTAAGCAGTCGTTGGAACGGTGGTCACATGGCCTAAAGCCGATCTGGGATCTCAAGGACCTTTTGGAGCAGCAGGACGACACCAATAAGCATCAGCAGCTCAGATACTGGCTACAGGGAGTTGTTACCGAGTTCAAGAAGGATAAATCAATCGATGAATACGACGACGAGGAAGAAGAAGGAGAAGACAGTGAGGAAGAGGACGATGGTGAAGCTGGAGGCGAAGAGGGAAATACTGTCACAAAGAAAAGAAAAAGGGAAAAGTATGGACCAAGTGATGACGACTGTAAGTTTCGAAAGAGACTTCGTGCTCTTGAAGCGAAAGTCGAGTTGCGGGAGTCCTACCCGACGCTAAAATGGACGTTCAACCAGCTCTTGCTTCACGAACGATTGAGTGCCATCCCTGTTGAAGATTGGACGACAGATTCAATCAAATTCGCTGTGGATGCCGCTTTGTCTGTGAATGACCCAAGCATCGCTCCTCAAGCTGCTGAGTTTGTGCTTGCCATATGCCGTTGTGTCAGCGTTGAGGACGCGCTTCCAGCTACCAACGGGTCGAAACTTTTATCACGAAGGCGCAGATTAAAGCTCAAGCTGCATTGTGAGAAGATTCACCAGGAGCTTGGCGCTGTTCAAAGCTACGTGGAGAAGTATGTCGAATTGATGGCGATGAGAATGAATTTGACTGCTACGACGGATCCTGCTCGAGTCGTGATGTGTCCTGCTGGGATCGACGCCGTATGGATTAGCAACAACATCATCCCTGACGAAGTTGCCATGAAATTCAAGACCGAGGTGGCAGTGCTGGAGAACGTGCCGGACGAAGAGAAAGACTGGCACCCTCACTCGGAGGAAAAAGTGCTTGATCTGGTCCATCCGTCGCTCTTTTGCTGCGTGCTTGGACACACGTTGAAAAGTCCCAGTGCCTTGCACCCACTAGTGTTTAGCTCGCCTGCGGAGCAAATGCAGCGCTTGATGTTCACTGGGTCGGCGGCTGTGGAGAAACCACGAGATTCTGACACGGAATATCAATGGATTCCGACGGATTTTCTAGTTGCTGGTGGAGGTGAGCCTGGAGAAGATGGTGATATTGCAGTGCGAGTGTTATCGTATATCAACAACTTGCATCCAGATCAACATGCGGCTTTGTACGACTCGATTGGGGAGATCTTTGGTCGGTTTGTGCCGTTGTTTGAGCGAATGCTGGGTGATCAGGCAGCGGGACTACCACAATCAGAATTTTCTATCGATATGGAAAGCCACAAGGTTTCCAAAGAGCTACCTCCACGCCCCGAAATCCCCATACTGAAGACGTTACCAAAGCAGAATATGACAGTACCTCTTCGTAGGAAGCAAGTGCAAGTCATCGTGAAGATTGCGGAGATTGTTCTCACCCCTGAGAAGCCCAAGTATGAAGGAGGAACCTGGCATATCGAGGGGTCTCCAGCTGAGAGGATTGTCGGGACCGGCATCTACTACTTCGGCTGCGAGAATATCAACAACTCTTGTTTGTCCTTTCGTGTCGAAGTGGACGCGCCATTGTGTCAGCATAACGACCACGACGGCGCTGCAGAAATCTACGGCCTCGTCGGCAGTGAGCTACTAGTTCAGGTGTTAGGATCAGTCGAGACGTTGGAGTCGCGGTGCGTGGTGTTTCCCAACACTCTACAGCACCAAGTGCAGCCGTTCGAGCTGGAAGACCCCACTAAACCTGGAGCTCGCAAGATTCTTGCGTTCTTCCTCGTCGATCCAACGATCCCCATCCCTTCGACTTCCATTATCCCACCGCAGCAAGAGGAATGGATGAAAGTTTCTTTGGATTTCGCATTCATTGGCGGAGTGAAGCAGAATATCCGATTGATGCTACCCAGAGGGATGACGCTCGAAGAAGCGAAACAGCATCGGCTGAAGCTGATGCAGGAGCGCGCCGTACCCGAAACTCCTGAATACGGTAGGCTCAACGACCCTCGCTATTTCTCGTTGTGCGAGCACTAGCTGGCAAGGAGTCCAAGTCGGGGCTGGACTAGTCCCAACAATTGATTACACGAAAACCATTTCTTTTTACTTCTTACTTTTTCGAAGTAGTAATTTTACTTCAAAGCGAAGTACATACGGCCCCAGTGGTCATACAGAATCCAAAGGTAGATCGTCAATGAAGTGCAACAGCGTCACCCCAACGTAGATGTTATGAGCAGTTTTACTACGTGGCCACATCAGAGATATATAGTGAATATTATATTAGGATAGGAGGTAAGACACACAAACCAAAACATTACTGGTGATGAATTCATCATGTTTCGCTTGCATAGCCGTATACTTGCGAAACGGCACGTTGACTAACTACAGTAGTTAATCAAGTTTTCTTCTTCTTCACCGTCGTATACTCACTCTGGTTTTCAAGGCGTAAGCACCTTTCGAAATCTTTCCATGATCCGTAGCGCAACCTCAAAGTCGTGGTACGAGTACAACCAGTCCAAAAATGCCCACGTGAAGGATCTGGTCAGATAACTCGGAATGGTAGGTTCACTGGGATGACGTTCGAAGTACAGGAGCGCAACATCAAAGTGCGAAGTCCCTACAGCGCGGTATAGATCCCCCTTTGAGCAATATCCACTTTTGTGTTCAAGCAACCACAACACCACTGGTAAATGCCCGTTCCCTGCGGCTAGTCTAAACGCGTTGCCCGTGCACCCTTCCGTTCGATTCTCGTGCAGCCACTTCACAACATGGAGATGCCCATTTCCAGCTGCACCATCCATAGCGTTGGTTGAACACCCTTTCGACCGATTCTCCAGTAACCACTTGACAAGTTCGAGAAATCCATTGCTTGCTGCGCCATCCACAGCACGATTCGTACAACCGTCCTGCCGGTTGACATCCAACCACTGGACTACCTCCACATGCCCATTCGTGGCAGCAAGATTCATAGCTCTGGTCGTGCAGCCCTCCGTCCGGTTATCGTGTAGCCATTTGACGACCTCCAAATGCCCGTTCCCGGCAGCATTGTCCATGGCTTCTGTAGTGCAGCTCTCGGCCTCTTTGATAGATAGCAGCCACTTGAGCACCTCCAGATGCCCATTCCCCGCAGTTGCGTCAACCGTTTTTGCACTAAAGTTGCAGTTCTCTGGGTCGTAGTACAGGAGCAAGCGTGCCAGATCGAGTCTACCACCGCTGGCACACTCGTTCGTAACTCTGTCAAGCCCCACCCATCGTCCTGGTAGGTTTGACAGCACCCATTCGACAATGTGAAAGTGTCCGCGGGATGACGCTCGAGATAAATCCACGTACGTCTCCATATCCACTTGCTCCAGCAGCCATTTCATAATGTCCAGATGCCCTTGGTCACATGCGTCGTCGATAGCCTCTCCAACATCATATTCTTCATCAAGACATTGAGCATGGGCCCACTTCACCGTCTCGAGGTCCCCGCTCTTAACCGCATGCAGCACCATTTTAGTATCAACCACGGCGTCGATGTTCTGGCGATATGCAAACAGCCATCGCAAGATTTCCGTCCGGCCGTGAGATAACGCGCTGTCCACGATGCGGGAGGGCACTTCATAGTTTGGGAAACTCACTGCAAGTACCTTGACCATCTCCAAATGTCCAGCGACGACCGCATTCTCCAAGCCTTGTTCAAATTGCCATTGACGAAAGGCGGGCAGCTTCAGTAAACTATCACCGGGCTCGTTATCCACTTTGGCAATAACCTGTTGCAGCAGCTTTGGGGTGCTCAGCTTGCACGCTTGCGCAATAGTCCGTGGAGGGGGTCCCATGAAGGCTTCAATCGTGGCTTGGATGTGGGCAATCTCTCCGATCTTCTTCTCGTGACACAGCACGCGCAGACCCTCTTGTAGCTCGTTCTCCTCCGTAGCTGGAGACTGCAAAGAGAGCTTCTGGCGCTTCTTGGGGGCCTCCATTCTGAGCTGCCAACCCGAAAGAAAAGTGTGAGCATCCTGGCCAGACAACAGTCGAATCAAATCCCATCAACCTCGAGGCTGGGACGGGGTGGTTCATGTCTTTCACGATGTCCATCCCAACTGCCGATCACCTCCAAAGCTCCGACACTCCAGCCAAATGAGGAGATCTGACGCCGCCTACGACACCGATTGCCCTCTACGCAATCAAGCCGATTGCAAGTTGCCTTTACCATCCTAAATACCCGCCTCACGCTCTCTCATTAGACCTCTATACCAGATGTCGGTCTCTAACGCTATTGTTGCCTTGCGGATCAAAAGCAACGCAGATAACTATAGCGTCGTTTATCCAATCTAATACTGTGCGAGATGGGGCGATAGTGGGACTATAGTATTGCCGACTACCAGTAGAATAAACGAAGTCTGGTTTACTAAGAGGGTCGATATCTGAGTGAGAGCAGCCTGGCCGCGTTTGGGTCGACGCAGCATACTATTTTTACGCCTAGTACGCGGTACTGAGCTGTGTCAACGAGTCTTCGCTGCCGCTGCTGTCCTCGTCGTCGACGGGCGGTACTTCCGTGGCCAGGCGAAGCAAACGGTGCTCACGAGCACGCCGGTTGGTCTCACGTCTTGCTTGTAGACGTGTTGTTCCAATGTGGTTCAGGCGGCGAAGATAGTTACTGTAGTGTTCACTGTCGTCTGCACGGAGCGGATGTGCGCGTACTTGCACGTTGCGTGGAGCTTCGCCTTGGTGCTTGGCGAGTTGCGGGGCGGGTGGAAGCGGAGCGCGCCGAAGCCGGTGAAGGGCTTGACGCGGGCGATGAGGTCGAAGTAATGGCGCGAGGCATGTTGCTGAATCAGGAGCAGGCTAATTGCGAAATGAGCTGGACTTGCTCACTGAAAAACCCAACGAGTTTGCGCGATGCGAAAGCGCACTCACAGACTCGGCTCTTTGGCATTCCAAGGGAACTGATAGATAGATACGCAGTAGATATGTACCCGTGTTCTTACTAAAAATCGCCACGTACATCTGTGTCACAGGGGTGTCTTTGTTTCTTGACCTGTATTCGACCGGGCGGGTACCATCTAACGAAGAGGTCTATTGGTCGAACGCCGTGCGTTCGCCGCGGATTCTTGTGGCGCTCAGTGCTCCGTCGTGTGGAGCACATCAAATGTCTCGTCGACCCCCATACAAACTCCCATACAACGCGAAACTTAAGCCGCTTAAGTTCGCGTCCGCGCTGTGCGCCACCAAAAGCCCGTGTTCATTTGCGTTGAGCACTTCAGATCTCGATCCGCCTTCCCTCCCACACACACACATCCCTGTTGGCGACCGCCATGCTGGCCTCCGTGCTCCGTTCCCGTGGCGTGCAGTCGTCGGCCGCGTCGACGTCCCGCCGGTTCGCCAGCGTGCAGGCCTCCGCGCCCACCTCCAAGGCCGTGTTGACGCCCGATGCCTCCGCCGGCCAGAAGCTCACGGAGTCGCAGGCCCACGACCAGTACCTGCACCGGCCCGTTACGTACCCGCTGGACAAGATCAAGGTGGTGCTGCTGGAGAACATCCACCCGCGCGCCAAGGAGGTCTTCGAGCGCGAGGGCTATACGGTGGAGACATACAAGCCCGCGATGTCGGGCGAGGAGCTGGCGCGTATTGGCGGCGACGCACACATCTTGGGCATCCGCTCCAAGACGCAGCTCGACCCCGAGTTCTTCAACACTGTGGGCTGGCACGAGCACCGCCTCTGGGCTGTGGGCTGCTTCTGCATCGGCACCAACCAGGTGGCGCTGCAGGACGCCGCGGCCGCGGGCATCCCCGTGTTCAACGCGCCCTTCTCCAACACCCGTTCCGTGGCCGAGAAGACGCTGAGCGAGATCATCGCGCTGCACCGCAAGCTGTTCCTGCGCTCCACGGAGCTGCACCAGGGCATCTGGACCAAGTCGGCCACGGGTGCGCACGAGGTGCGCGGTACGACGCTGGGCATTGTCGGCTACGGACGCATTGGATCTCAAGTGTCCGTGCTGGCGGAGCTGCTGGGTATGAAGGTGGTGTTCTACGACCCCATCAAATGTCTGCCGCTGGGTAACGCCCGCCAGGTGGAGACGCTGGAGGAGCTGCTCGGCATGGCCGATGCTGTGACCCTCCACGTGCCTGCCACCCCGACCACCAACAAGATGATCAACCGCGAGACCATCGCGCAGATGAAAGACGGCGCCCTGCTGGTCAACAACGCGCGTGGGTCGGTCATTGACATTGACGCGGCCAAGGAGGCTGTGGAGAGCGGCAAGATCGCCGGTATGGCGGTGGACGTGTTCCCAAGGAGCCGGCCAAGAACGGCGAGCCGTTCGACACGCCCCTGCGCGGTCTGCCGAATGTGATCCTCACGCCCCACATTGGTGGCAGTACCGAGGAGGCCCAGGGCAACATTGCAGTGGAAGTGGCCTCAAAGCTGGTGCGTTACATCAACGACGGCTCCACCACTACGTCCACCAACACGCCCGAGATCGACATGCTGCCCATCCGCAACAACTCGATGCGTATCCTGCACATGCACCAGAACGTGCCTGGCGTGCTGAGCAAGATCCACTCGGTGCTGTCGGACTACGGCATCAACGTGACGTCGCAGTACCTGCAGTCGGACCCTCGCCACGGCTACATCGCGCTCGAGGTGGAGAAGTTCCACGCCAAGGTGGTCACGCGCGAGCTCGAGAAGATCAAGGAGACCATTTTCCTGCGCACCATCATTTAAGCAGTGGGCTTCCTCTCTTGACATGATCGTGGACGGGCTGGCTCCGACTGCAGGAGTCTGCAGGCATGGAGGCTGTGAAGAAAGCAAGAGCAGCAGATCAGCAACTAACCCAACACGAATTGTATGTGAACGACGTCATCCGCGAGTGGTTGGCGCTCGTGACTGTAGGCGCAATTGATGGAGGAGATAGATACACGCTCGTCCCTCCTGTTGGCAACCTGGTAGGCAGATAGATAGAAGAGACCATAGAGATAGACGTCTACCAGCATCCCAATACAATACCCGCCTGCTGTGTCGTTCCATCCATTTCCGAGGGGCACGCTGGGCTATTCCCTGACCAACTTGTCTTCATCGCCACCGTCATTGTGTTGGAAGATCGATCACCACGCAATTGAATCAATTCGATCAATACCGTAATGCTTTTTATCAGCAACCTGTCATCATCGTGAATTTGTCCGCGACCTCGAATCTAAAACAGTCCAGCGCTCCCTCTGTTCAACCAGTAGCAGAGCTAAGCAACGTTAAAGAGGAAAACGTGAAAGTCGGTCGAATGGTGGCGTACAAGCCTCCGCTTTTGCTTCATTACAAACTCAAAGGCGAAGTTTGCCTTCCAGCGCACCAGGTCGGCCGTGTCTTTTTCTCTCGTCGAGGGCAGGCCGTTCTCTCAATCTCAATCAGTCAGTCGCTAGTCCACAAACTTAAGCCGAGGCGTCGTCACGGATCTTGCGAAGACGAGCCAGCGTCGAGCGGACCGTGGCGGCCGAAGCCGTGTTGAGCAGGTAGGCGCCGCCGGCGATGGTCTTGTGGCACGAGCGGCACTCCCAGATACCGGTCACGTTGCGCTTGATCGAGTCCTTGCCGCAGAACACGCAGTTGTACTTGGAGTGCTGCGAGATTTCGATCTTCTTCACAACCTTACGGAGCGAGGAGCCGTAACGCGTGCCGTACTTGCCGCAAATGCCAACCTTTTTCGTGCGCTTGCCCTGTAAGAATCAACCAACCAGCCAAAACGTCAGCCTCCTGTGCACACGTCTCAAGTGATTGATGACCCCGATGTTCCGGCCCTGTGCGGCGTCCGCTTCCTCTCGCAATTCCTGTCTGACTGAGTGGGTTCCTGTTCAAGCGCTGTACTGCACTTTGGGTCTGCGCTGCAGCGCTGCAAGAGGGGGATGGCGCTCGCAACCGGCATCGATGGAGGGAGAAGCGGGAGGGGAAGCGGATGCGCACTTCGGAGCGGACCTAGATCGCAGGGGAAGGGAAGAGCAAGCGCACCATTTTAGCCTCTTGAGATTATCCGGAGAGAAATCGACTTTGAAAAGTGAAGAGCTCCGCGGCCCGCAACAGCAGCGCAGCCAACGATTGAATGGCCCAAGCGCAGCGCCAGACTTTCCACCAATCCACACGTTGGAACATATTTTCTCCCAATCAGGTTGTGATACAAAGATTTGCGTGGTGCACATATATTACCTGGAACCTGATATGGATGCAGAAAACTCGGATTTGGCAGGTTTTGAGCCGCAAGTTGAAGCGGCGTAACGGCGAGTCGGGAATGAATGTCACCCGCAGCGGCGGCTTTGGCGGCGTCGTAGCGACTCGGGGGCGGCTCAATGATCGGCCGCAAGCAGCGCAAGCGTACGTGTGGTCCTTTGCCTCTACGACCATGCTAAAATAGCGTCTCCAGATGCCCTGTAGCCTACGGACGGCTCAGCTGAATAACGCCACTGTGTTCCTGTGTGTGAAGGTGTGGTGTACGTGGATGGCATCCCCATCGAGTCCACTCTCCTGGACGCCGGCGAGTCCGGACTTAAAGGCGAGGAGAGGAGCGACCCAACGTCGCTGGCAGCGCTCGATCCACGCGCCGTAGGTGTATTTTACAGCTGAATTGGGTCCTAAGCGGAGTGTTTTGACGCCTTTTTGCTGCTAAATGCTGCAGTTGTTCGACAAATACGACACGGACGGCTCAGGGGACATCGACTTTGACGAGTTCAAGGTGCTACTGCACGACCTGAGCGTGGACCTGACGGAGCCCAAGGCCCGCGCCTACTTCAAGCGCTGCGACCGTCGACGCCGAGGCAGCATCTCGTTCGAGGAGTTCCGCTTGGCACTGTACACGTGCGACCCCAAGAACCCGGACAGAACGGGAGGCTTTGCCCCAGGTCAGTCGTTGGCACCCAAAGATCTGTTTGAGATGTTTGACAAGGACGAAGAAGGCGTCATTGACCGAGGAACGTTCATGGAGCTACTGGAGTTCATCGGACACAAGATGCCGCTCGACAAAATGGAAGAACTCTTTGCGACCTATGAGGATGTGAGTGTGGGAGTGTGTTATTGGGTGGAGGCGGTTCTGGTGCTTACTTGTTTGTGTTGTTGATGTTCAGCCAGAACTGGAAATGCTGCCATACTTGCAGTTCAAGAAGGCTTGGTTGTCTGTGGTTGACGTGCAGGCAGAGCTTCGCCTGCGTGGGGAGCGGTTCAACCGGTTCTTGCCGAACTCGATCCTAGCTAAGAAATTGGCCATGCTCGTGAACATGGAGGAGAAGCAGGAGGCCATGACGCTGCTGGAGGCCAATAATACGCTGAGTGACGAGATCATCGCTGCGCAACGACGTGAGCTGGTTAGAGAAGCGCAGTTTCTAGCACGGGTGACGCTGGCTGAGGCTCTGGATGCTGCCGGGCAAGTGTATGTATTTGGAAAAGGGGCGTATCAGCGCTTCGACAGTGAGCCGATAGAGCCTGACTTCGTCGAGTTCATGGAGTATGGCATAGTGCGAGATTTATGGCATCAGCGAGTCGCTCCACCTCCTGGTAATACTCCAATTTCTCCAACAAGCACTACTGGTAAAGCGGACTCGTCCGCTGCTGCTCCCACCAAGTCAGCCAAAAGCTCAGGCAATCCGAAAACTAAGGGAAAGCCTGCACCACGCGCTGAAGAAATAGATACCGAGGAAGTCGGTGGCAACAAGGATGACGATGATAGCCATAGTCGTCCGTCTCCCTCCAGAACAAAGCTTGAGACGTCTGCACGAGCATTTACAAACCGCCAGGTCTCGAAAGCAACAGCGTTCCTGTGGGGAAAGCGTGTAACCCAGGTAGCCTGTGGTGCTGCTGTTGCGTATGCGCTTACGGATGCAGGAGAAGTATTTTGCTGGGGTGGAAACAAACGACAGTGGCGATACTTCTACGATGAGGTTACTGCTGAGAGCGGATTCAGCTCTTCTTCTGTACCGGCCACAGAAGACCATGGCAGCGATGGAGGTGGTGCAAGCAAGTCTGGTAGTGATATGATAGACCCCGCCAAAGCAGGCACGCGCAGAAAGACTGGGTTACTTGATCGTCCGCTGACCACGCGCAGTGAGATGTTGAGACTGTTCGCACTCCCATCACAAGTGACAGAAAGTCAGGAAGTGCACGATCAGCTTGGACTTCGCGTGAAGTATGCCAAAATCTTCGAAAGGCCCGTGCCATTGATCCCTACAGAAGAGGATAAACGCAGGAGGCTGCAACTTGTGGGTCGATACTATGGTCTTCTGGATCCTTTGGCACCCCCGACAGCAGGAAAGCCCCCAGTCTTGCCATCTTTGGATGTGCTGATGGAAACTGTAGAACCTGAGCTTGATGTGGACGACTTGTCGCTATCGCTGTTTATGCGTGGGGTGGAATTGAGCAAGCCTACGCGCATGGCGCTGCTCGAGACGCTTGGGGAATGCCTCGAGCTCGAGATCGAGTGTGTCGGAGATCAGTTGCACGACCATTTGAAGCAACAAGACCAAATTGCTCGGAGGTATCGCAAGGAGCGACGGGAAAGACCGCTGATGAGGATAGTGGCGAAAGCTAATGCACTCTGGTTCGAGCTGGGCGAACTTCGTGACAATATGCTTGCCGCTGAGAAACAGCGCCTCATTAAAGGCGAGGAGGAGTACAACAACATGAAACGCAAAATCACTCATGCTACCCAAAAGCTCAAGCGACGAGCTCGAGAGGGACATTCCGCTACAGTCGCCGCAGACAGCAGCAGCAATAATAACAATAGCAACAAGACGGCCTCAAGTGATGAAGAAGCACTGCTCTACATCAACGGATTGACTTCGAGGGGCCCGGCACTGCGCTTTTTCAACGGTGCTCAAGCTCTGCAAAACATTGCGGTGGGGTCACGTCATGCTCTTGCAATACACTCTTCTGGGAAGTTGTACACGTGGGGAGTAGGCTCCTTTGGGCGGTTGGGTGGTGCTCAGCCCCATACATCGGCGGATGACCCGAAACAGTTAACGAATGGCAGCAATAATGCCGACGATGCAGATGACGCTCCTGTCGACTCCTGGCATCGCGACGTGCACTCGGCGCAGATCATACCTGCCGTACGCCACATTCGCTTCCGGTCAATTTCCTGCGGATTCGGTCATAGTCTTGCGCTTTCCACCGACGGAACGGTGTACGCGTGGGGCTCTGCGACCCACGGCAAGCTTGGAATTGGTCCAGTGCAGGTCAAAGAAAGTTTCACACTAGCACCTATCGTGCTTGCTTCTCTCGTGAATTCTGGTGTTCGCGTGCGAAAAATTGCCTGTGGTCCGTCACATTCAGCTCTCCTCACTACCGACGGTGCATTGTTCGTGTGGGGATGTGGGGACGGCGGACGGCTTGGTCTCGGAGACGGGCGAGACATTGGTGAAGACCGTGTACCTCGCAACGGCGGTCAGCTTCGTGTGATCCCAACGCCAACGCGTGTTACGGAGCCGTTTGGACACGAAAAGCTGGCTGAAGTGGCGTGCGGAGCTGCTCACACTGTGGTTTTGACGGCGTTGGAGAGAAGTAGCAGCGGCCAGCCGAACGGTGGAGGATGTGTCTATGTGGCCGGGAGCAACCATGCCTTAGACAAGTTTACTCCCCAGTTCACTCATGTGGAGATAAAAGACATGTCATCACGGGTCATGATGGCCAAGGTGGGTTGTGGTCAAGCGCATACAGCTCTCGTCAGTACTGAAGGCGAGCTGTATACATGGGGGAAGAACGTCGGTGGCAGTACAGGGCATGCTGTAAGCATCCCTCTCATTGCGGAACCAATTCGTGTAGGCTGTATGTTTGAGCGACCACAGAATTTGTGTCTAGATGAGGCTGCGACAGCTAGTCAAAGCAGCCAAAACGCCAGTGCTCTTGCCGAGTATGCGTTGGGTGGTGATCACGCAGCAAAGGAGATTCAGCGAAGGCGGCAAAGTCGTCGAGCCAGTGGCGGAGATCATCCCCGCATAAGCACTGCCGCCAAATTCGCGCAAACTCAGCAGGAGATGTGTCCGTTTTGGCAGGTTGCTCTGGCCGAACGCTCTCGGATTGTGTCAATTCGCGTTGTTCTGGTGTCGGCGAGTATTGACGACGATAGTAATTCGACGGCGCGATCAACTTTATCTACTAAACGACCATTGCGCTCTGCTGGAGGGCCCAAGTACGCTATCATGGTGTCGGAAGATGCGTTCGACCCGGATCTACGAGGAAAGCAGTCGCTCGCGAAGGCCAGAGGTCAAAGTGTGCACGTTTCGTTGAGTGGAGCCGCACACAATGAGCTCATGTGGGTGGTCCCAGCTGACACCTTTGGAAGCTTCGTTCGTGTTCAGCTTGAGAGCAGTAGCGGTGCTGGGATGCTCGGATTGGAGCGTGTTGAGGTGCTAGGTTCGTCAAGCGAGCAGTATGTGGGCCCACGAGTTAGTGATGTGGTATGTGCTGAGGGCATGACTGTCGCGATCTGCACCCCGCTAAGTAAACGAGAAGAACTGCGCGAGAAATTCCAGCGTGCGGCCCGAGCAGACCGAGCTAGCGTTGGCGTCTTGGCTCAACTCGAAACTTATCATCCTTTTGTTCGCGAGGAGGAAGATGAAGCGCGTGCTGAGGACACCTTGTATGCAGCCAGTTTAACGGCGAAGAGCGGAATGGAGAAGCGGGAAGTGGCCACTGCCATTGCAGCTCTCGAGGCGAAACGAAGAGCGGAAACGTGCGTGCTCTGCCGACCTCAACAGCCCTGTGTTATTTGTGAAGTAGAGAAACAAGTCAAAGCTGCGAAGAAAAAGCCCTCGGCAGTGCCCAGCTCATCACTTCCCGCGAGTCTGCAACTGCGGCAGCCGAAACAGTCAGTGAATGGTCGAAGGAAGCATCCAGGCCAAGCGCCAATTCCCCCCCCTTCTATAAGTAAGCGCCCCGAGCCAGCACTGACGTTGGAGGCACTTTGCGCTGAGTTCCTGGCGCTGGACACACGTTCAAAGGAAGAAGAGGAAGAAGCTCAAAGGCAACTGGAGCTGGAGCTGATGGACCCTGCCGCGCTTGCCCGAGCAAAGGAGGAGGAAGAAGCTGCTTCTCGGCAAGCTTCAGGACAAGGGGTGGCAAAACCTGCTGCGGTACATGCACCTCGCGTTAGTCAATTGATTTCTAAGCTGTTAACCACCGCAGGCTTGCTGGGGAGGAAAGGACCGGAGAAGACCCTACAACTAGCACAATGAGCTCGGCACATTGGGCTTGCTGATAAGATGCAGGAGACATTGGCTAGTGTTCACTGGAGTGAAGGGAAGGCGCAATGGTTTCTCGATGAAGTCTTGCTTCTCACTAAGAGCAAGACAAGATACGATAACAGTGAGGCCCTGAAGCAAGCAGTGCTGGTCCGTGATCTCAAAGGAAGAATAGCCCATCGTTCATAGCGACAGTGCTGCTTGATGCAGCGACTGAGTGCTCCGCGATATTGGAAGTTCTTGTGGAGCACAGTGACCAGGAAACAATCAAGCGAGCTTTGAGATAGCTTCTTTTCAGGTCATAGGCAGGTCAGGTCATGCGAGGTCACGCATATGCTTCTGACGCGACTACTGCAAAATAATCGCTGCTGAAGCAGATGACTGACATAGTCCTAGCAACGGCCTTCCTTCCAGTCACATGTCAGTCACGCCCCTGACTCAGGAACTTGTGCTAACTTACCACCGGCACCCCTAACTATAAGCGCGTGTACGGCTGTCACGCGTCGTCGTAGCATACCTTGCCTTTGCTTGAAGTACGAGTAGTGGGCTGACGTTGGTCCACCTCCTCGACAGCCTCATGCTCTCAATCGGAGTAGCTGTAAGCCTCTTCCAAGGTGACGTTCGCAGGCCACCGACCTGAAACCTCGCACGTGGCCGAGTCACGAAGCCCCAGAACCTTGGTCTGTGTAGTTGCCTCGGTCGGCGTAATCGCGGAGTCTTGGGTGCCAGAAAACGATGCTGAGGCAGCAAGGTTAACGACGCCGCAGCTTCCGACTCGTCACTGGCGTGACCACGTCTACTGGAGACAATACTTCCTGGAGGAGGAGGTTTTGGAATCGAACGTAGACTCAGCGAGTGTGGAGGTTGTCAGGGTCAAATTAATGGTATTATGGTCTGCTAGATTACTTTCTCCTACTTAATAGTTTTGCCAAGCAGAGGGGATGGTGGCGGCACCTTCCTTCGGTGCCTGGGCTCCAGCCGACCACCGTGCATAATAATTCACACTAAACCACTTCCTAATTGACTGGCTAGGTGTTCGTCCCGAACATTTCAACGCAGAGACTTGTAGATGCGGATCAGCGCAGGCCAGGAAGTGCTGCACTGGAAGTTGCTGGTACGAGCAGTGGCGACTCAGGAGTTGCTCTGCTCGTCGCTGGCTCGGACGCCTTCTGCGTGCTAACTGGACGGGTGGTGCTTAAGGTTGCGTAGAACTCGTCTGCATTGTGGATGACTGTGATTGCGATGCCTTCCGCCCAGGTTTCAATCTGTGAGCTGCATCTGTGCTCCACGTCTTTTTGATCATCTGCATCTCTTCGTCTGAGTCGTCTGCGTTAATCTCCGCGCGCTCTTCTTTGAGATTGAACTCCAGTCGAATCGAAGTTTTTAAGGCGCTGAGTGTCGTCGTCGCAGCTGTCTGCGTCTTCCTCGCTGCTGGTGCTGAGGGTGTCGGATAACACGTCCTAAAACGATACCTAAACTGTCCTACTTGTCCTAAAACTCTCGCGAAAATTACCGAAACATGTCCTAAAACTCGTATAATCCTTCGTAACAGAATAAAATTAATTACGTCCTACCCGCTGTCCTAAAACCTAGATTTATGAATATGACGCGTCTTATTGGTGACCACAATGTTTGTTACGCGTAATTTAAAACGACACCAACGTTTGTTTCAAGTATTTACCAAAATGTCACGTGTGCCTCATCAACGCTGTGCTGGAGCAACTTCCGACTGCGAACCTTGTTGGGTGCCTGTTCCACTGGAAACAGGTACTTCGTCGAAAAATGCTTGAGCTGCGGCTGCCCGAAGACCAAATCAAGGACGCACTCAGCCCAGGGAAGCTCGACACTCTCATGGAATCCCGGAGGACCAAATCGCCGAAAAGGTACGGACTATTTTTTTATAACTCAGTTTTTTTGTGTCTGAGCTATTATGATAAATGGCTACCTTGTAGGTACGTGAGGAGTATTGTGGACGAGACCGGCGCGAAAACGAAGTGGAATACTTTTTGGAAGTATTTCCTCAAGACATGGACGCAGCGATACGAACTGGAGCGTGCAGGAAATGATGCGGTGTTGACATCGTCAACCGCACCAACAACCCGTTGAAAAAGTATAATCGTGACTTTGCGTCGCGAGTGGTACGCATCCTAGCCTGCTTACCTTCATCGAAGCCACCAAGCAAGAAGCAGCCCGCTATCTCCAGCGCATTGACGACATTAAGCACGGGATCCAGGCCGCACCGCAGCACGCTCCGCCGGTAGCGCCAGTCATCCCAGCTGGCTACACGGACTTTAAGTAGCGTAGCACGGTAGCCAAAACGCTGATAACACAGTCCAGCTTCAACAAGAGCCTTTGCTAACAAGGTACCGAGTACCTAATTCCATCTGTCCTAATAGGACAACTCCCAGTACGCAGGTATCTAAGTGTCCTAATAGGACAGCCCCCAGTACGTAGGCATCTAAGTGTCCTAATTGGACAGCTCCCAGTTATAGTCAACCAGCTCTTAGTTATAGTCGACTAAGTGTCCTAATAGGACAAATCTCCGTTTAGATGAATTGAGGTTGTCCTATTAGGACAGATTTCCGTTGGGGAATCATGGGTGTCCTATTAGGACAGCTCCTAATCAGCCCAGTTGTCCTAAAACGAGGTGTGTTGTCCTAATTATGGTACCGTCTATGAGCAAATTGCAAGTAATATACCGCGGAGTTTAGGACAATAGGACACTTTAGGACGTCTGTTAGGACGTGTTATCTTTTACCGGTGCTGAGGTATCTGCTGGTGCTGAAGTGGTATCTGCTGGTGCAGGACTGGTATTTGTGGTCCGTCACTGTCATGGCTAAGGCAGGAGTAGGTACCAACACGTAGTGGTGTAATAGTGAGTACGTGTACGAGCATCGGCCATTTCCAAGTACCGCATTACGTGGGGTGCAAAGTTCGTAGTGTTTAGCCAGATAAGGGAGCGGAGTGGCGGGTTCTGTCGCTCAGAGCTAAATCTGAAATGAACCTACTCTAGCTACTGGGGCGTCTGTTACGCCCTCTCGTCCTGCAATCTTGTCTAACTCCATGCGATCCGGAAAAGAATCGTTTCCTCCCCACTCCTCAGGTTTGCAACCGCCGTCGCCGATACGAAACGTAGCGTTTCCAAGTACCGCATTACGTGGGGTGCAAAGTTCGTAGTGTTTAGCCAGATAAGGGAGCGGAGTGGCGAGCCCCACTGATGATCCACTTCGATGTCGTGTCTGGCTCAACACATCAGGCTTGAAAGTCGGCTTGAACCCTCCGCGGTTAGCACAGGGTACGGTTCGAACGCGCTCGAGAGCCATCTTCCCATAAGTTTCAGCACTAAGCGGTCCGCGCCGGCGTTAAGCAGCGCCGTCGCGCCGCCTATTCTGATCGAGTGCGTCGAAAACCGAGCGTCGTCGACGCCTAAGTCCCTGGCCGCTGTCTTGAGTGCCGACGCCATTTCTTTTGCAGTAATTCCGGTGTGACTTCCATAAGCCAATGCAGGCTGGCGCTGTTGTGTGCCGAGTCTGGCTGCCGCCTTCATCACCCATCGGGCCCCTTTCACAGGACACAATATCGCATGCCCCGAGCTGTTGTGGAAGCGCTCTTCCAATCTGCCGTACTGGTTGTTCTTGGCCCCAGACAGACGGATGCCGACGCGGGTAGCCTGCCGAGGGGGGGCCGAGTGCTGGTCCGAGTTCAGCAGCCGGATATCACCAAGTCGCAAGACGTAATCATGATGTTTATTGCCGATGTGCAGATACTCGGACCTTCTTAACAGAAAGAAGTATCCGAGCAGTAGCCCGCCCCACAGAAGTTGCGCTCGCGTGTGACGAAGATCAATTGTGTTGAAAACTCGGAGTAAAAGAGCGGGCGTCACAGGTTGCTGCTTGGATACTGGGCTCGTGAAACGACGAATGCCCCGCAGCAAGATAGCATGGCTGGCGTTGACACCGGGGTCGTAACCAGCTGCATTTTTATGGTACCACCGGACTGCGCAGAGCTTACCACAGATGGTCGAGTAAGTATTTCCTTGACCGCGTTTGTTCATGCCGAATCTCCACAAGTACACCGCGAATGCTCCGAGTTTGGCCGCATTTTCGTCACGATCATGTTCCCCCAGCCAAGGTTGATAGCCCATATAGCGACACCACGTTATCCACTGCCCCCATCCGCGCTTGTAATGGATCCGCGATGTGTCGGCAAGAGCTCCTGCGCGGAGAAGCGCCCCCAAAGAGCGCAGAGATCTCTCGAGGCACTGGGGACTGAAACCTGCGTCCAGCCGCGAGATAAAACAGAGAAAAGATCAGTCATCTTCTGGGATTGCCACACCCTTGACCCTGCGTCTGCCATGACGTTGGTCTCCCCGGCTATATGGTCGGCCGTGCTGTAGAAATTGTAGCGCACTTCGAACAGAGCCAATACACGTAGCAGCAACTGTGCGTACTCGTTGCGACTTGCTTTCCGGTTCGTCCAAGCAACTGCTGTAGTGTTGTCAATCCAGAACCTTACGTGGCAAGGTGCCGACGCACACGGCCCCCTCCATAGAGGCCCCCACACCAGCGCTGCGAACACCGTGCTCATTAGCTCGCGCAGGTTTATACCAAAATCACTAGAGCCCGACGCATTAAACGCCGCAATCTGTTTGCGTTCATCTGCAGTGAACTCAACTTGAACATATTGCTTCCGAGCAGCAAATAGCGCGCACAGCCCTCGATCACTTGCATCCATCGTAATGTGGATATCTGGCTGCTGTTGTTGAGAGAATCGGACGAGCGGCACTGCGTTGAGATTATCTGCGGCTAAGATGCTCAGGAACCACCGGATATCGTCCCGCACCGCACTCCCCACCACGACAACGCCAAATCGTGGCGATGATCTCGCCAATGCAGCAATTCTCTGGAAAAACGGTCTGGCCGACAGAATGCACGTTGATACATGTCGAAGACTGCCGAGGAGCTTGTTCAAATCCCTCCTTGTAGTTACCGTAGCTGAAAGCATGTCCCGAAGCCGACGATCGGCTTTAGCTATCTTCTCCGACGGGATTGAGAGCGTCATTTCATCGAGGTTCCACCTGAGCCCTAGAGCGGTACCCACCCGAAACCATGGTGAAAATTTTTCCTCGTTGCAGGCTTCTGGGCCTAAAACGCCTGTCATAGCGGCCCGGAGTGACAAGTCGGCTTCTACCAGTCGAGTGCCAATGTCAGGTTCGATGCAGATATGGTCATCGCACCAGGCCTTGTCGTCGAAATAAAGAGCCCCTTCCACGGGTTGATCGGACCAGGTTGGTCTCGCACTCGCGTGAATGTGGTTAATAGCCGCCCCTGCTGTCCAATAGTGCCCCGGCGAGTCCGTCCAGCCAAATGGGCAGGACAAATCGATAATGAGAACCCCCAGTTCAGGTATAGTCCCCGCGAATCGACCTACAGCCGCTGCCGATAACGGAATGTTACGGAAAGCCCCATGCACGTCGCCGGTCATCATTCGTGCTGATCCAGAACTCTGGCGTTCCACGCCAAGGACGCGACGAGCTAAAACGGCTGCCCCACTGTACTTGACCGGGATAGTCGAGTCTTCGAGTGAGTTGTCGTTGACAGAACGGCCCCGAGGATGCGAGAGATCGTGAATAACTCTCGCATCAAATGCTAGATCTTGATTTCCTTTTTGCACCGCGCCAAACGGACTACACGTCACGCCGTCGAGTAACTCGCGAAGATCGATATCGAGTACAAGATATTGAGAGTTGTCTTGCCCCTTGCGGATACCTTTAACCAGCATATTCAGTGCTCGATGCGCAGATGGGTGATTGGAAGGCGCCTTGCTTTGCGGCCCAAACGGTCGTCGCCAGCTTGGTGTTACACCGTGGCGGACGATTTCTTCCCATTCACTGCGATGCACGTAGGACCTCCATCCGGGGAGGTGGTCAGGCAGCTCCAGTGCTTTGTTTGGCCGAGGGTCCACTGCGGTCTCACCCCGAAGAAGTCGAACGAAGTCAGGTAACCGCATGCGAGACCGCCGTAAAAACACACTATACGCATGCTGTTTGCTCGTGTCTAGCCTGAACTGTCGTGTGCCCCCCCGCCATCACAAATGCAGGGTTTGACTCAGGCCACTGAATATCGTACTGGAGCAGGGCATCTCGAAGCCCAGCACGCGCATTCGTCCGGTGAGTGAATAACAGGCGGGTCTGCGCCAAAAGCGTTTGGGCGAAGGCTCTGCGCTTCTTTGTGAGAAAATCACTCATGCTTGCAGGCGACACACCGATGCTGGGGATACTAGGCTTCGCACTGAATTCGTTGCTGCCAGAGGATGTACCAGCTTCCTCCGCGTCCGGCTTCGAATCCTTACCACGCAAAACAGGAATCGACAGACGACTACGAGGAGGGAACTCGCTCGTATCATCAAAGCTGACTAGAGGAGGGATCTCGCTCTTGCCGTCAGCACTGACACGGGGAGTAATCTCGCCCGTACCATGAAAACGTTGTTGTGGAACCATGCCACGCAACGAATCCATCCCAGGAACGTCCTGATGATCGCTAAGCCGAGGTTTGCTGGAACTGCTAGGTGGAGTGGTCTCGCACCCGTGGCAGAACTCTTGTAGTGCGGTTAACGCCAAGCCTGGCGTGGGCTTTCTCCGTTCGCCGACCTGGACCATTGCGCTGGTGCTTGTTGCGTGAGCTGCTTGCGCAGGTTTCATATTTTTGCCGCACTGATCGGGTGGCTTTCGAGCCGGCCTAGAGGTGGAGCACCCGACGTCCACCTCCAGGCACCTTCACGTTTCGGATGCCTCTTCTTTAGAAGCAACTGGGCGAACCCCGCCATAATGCTTAGAGATGTGGTCCCGTACTATCGACGGCAGCGAGCTTGGTTGGAAATGCCCTCGCTCTTCGAACACGCATGTTGTACCTTGACCCCGGCAGCCCTGATTGGATATGTACCGCATGCACAGCGACTTGCCTTGCTGCTTCGGTAGCGCCGCCAGTACTTCTAGAGGAACCGTACGCTGAACTTTACGCGGTGCTCCTCCGATATAACGCACGTTGCGATCCTTGATATTGTGGCGGACATGTCCTCTGGCTTGGTTGACGGTCCCAAGAGGTTCCGGAGCCAGCGATGCAATTCGGCGCTGGATGACAGCCTGAACGAGTCTCGTATACAGTACATGCTCAGTGGAGAACTCTGCTGCAATTGATGCCGCCGCAACGCGATCTCGTCGAGCGATTCTAGTACGGAATCGTTCGAAGCGTTCATCCACGAACTGAACGAGAGCTGCAAGGGCTGCTGAATCCGGGATGTCAGATCGGATGCGTGGAGAGAGGAGAAACTGCCGCGCAGCCTGGAGTAAATTCAGCACCGGAGGCCCGAAGACAATCGTGCTGAATGCAGTAAGCACGTCGATCGCATCAACCACGTCACTGACCGAAGCAGCCACGGCCGGCTTCGGTAACGGGTTCTTCCGTGAGAAATTACGCATTTCATACTTCCGCGCCTGTACACGCTTGGCGTCGGGATCCACACGAGCAAAATGCATGGTTGAGAGACCGCCTTGGATACCAAAGTTCCAGTCGTACACACATTGCAAGGTCGTGGGGTGTGGCAGAAAATCAAATACTTCAGCTTCCGATTGGACAGTTTCGATGAGAAGCTGTCCCTGCATCCCCGCATACGTACCATTAACGAGCTCGTCATGAACAGCCGACTGCAACGCAGTAGGCCGGAACTGAGCTCCTCCATCTCCCGCCACACTGGTCGGATAAGCTCTGCGAATACTACTCGGACTTCCCGAAGCCAAACCTGTCTCGCGAAACAAAATAAACTGGTCCAGATCACGTTGCATGTCAGGGTCATCCGAAAACTGGCTACGCATCCGTTGCAAACGTGACACGTTAGCGTCCAGTGCTTCCGAAGCTGGTCGTCGTTGCGGCAGCATAGGCGCCGGACTCGGAACAGGTATCGCTTCACCCTCACTGTCGTCGTCAGAGTCACTCAAAATACCGGAATTGTCATGATACTCGATGGTCCGAGTAGCGGAAGCGGCATCTACCACGGGCTGTTGAGGATCAGAACCACCAAGTGCAAGCTGCTCGGCCGCACCATGACGCGTGGAGCGGCTCTCCGTAGTATCGGGGTGAATCTGCTGCGCGCTTGCCGCATCGGAGGTCCTGTCCCCGTCCACCACGCCGTCAAAAACAGAATCACCAATGGAAACATGACTCGGCCGGCGTCGACGTCCACCAGAATAATACACGAAATCCAGCACATAGCTGATTGGCGCATAACCGACCCGAGCTGTCATAACGTCAAATACCGGAATGAGCTGGTGCTCATCCAGCACCCCTTGTCCAACCGCACGACGAATAGTCTTCGAATTCCGAGTCGCGTTTCGGCCCTGGCCATTAAAGTGGGCGGTCACTTTATCGTGGACGCCACGCATCTCGCGCAGCATTGTATGCATGACGGCTAGACGAAAGCAAGGACGCAGCGCGTAAGCTTCGAGCGCCAACGGCGCGAAAGTTCCATCTTCATAAGGTAACTCCAACGTTTCTTCTCCAAAACAGCACATGCAGCACACCTGCCCCGGACCGTCCGTTCCAAGAGTAATCCACAACAACCCCGTAGTCCCAAATGCGAGCTGATGCAGGAGGCGTGCGCGCCGCACAGATGTAGGCGCCCAGGTAAGTCCCGATGCCACTGGCCGCCTCTTCCTGCGTGACGGCCCTGGCGTCAAAGTCATCGGCGGCTATCTCCGTCTCGAATGGGCCCAAATCGTTCCAGCGCCCGCTAGCAACCCTGCTGACCGCCACCGCAGTCCCCGTCTCGCCCCCACTGGTGGAGCCGTACGCGAATGCTACCGTGCCCAGCGCGTTCGGTTTAAGGAAGGCAAACCGGCGGGGTGAAGCCATGGCGAGGAGCCGGGATGAGAGGTCGTGTTTTCGAAAGAGTCGCTTCTGTCGCTCAGAGCTAAATCTGAAATGAACCTACTCTAGCTACTGGGGCGTCTGTTACGCCCTCTCGTCCTGCAATCTTGTCTAACTCCATGCGATCCGGAAAAGAATCGTTTCCTCCCCACTCCTCAGGTTTGCAACCGCCGTCGCCGATACGAAACGTAGCGAAGATATCCCTCTTGTAACGATAAACCAATTTCATCACACCAGGCATTGTTGTCTTTAAAAATACTACAGTACGTTGGTCTCCAGGTTGTACGGAATGTACGAATTCTCTTTGCCATACAATACCCGCAAATAGTGCTATTGCGAAACGCGAAGGCAAGTAATGCCTCAAGCTACGGGCTTCCTGTGTCGTGGGATCGATCACAACCAGATAGTACTATTGCTAGAGTCACGGTCCGTTCGACCTCGACCCACAATTACCTCGGTCAGCATAAATATCTCAGCCGGCGTAGTTAACTCAGCTGGCGTATTTAGCTCGGCCAGCATACAATTACAATTACCTTGGTCAGCATAAATGAGCAGCTTACGTATGAACTTCCGGATGGTATCGCCACATGCAGCGAAGTAATACTTCCAAGCATGCGTTTCTTGCATGACCTAACATGACCTGACCTGCCAATGACCTGTTTTGCGCTCTTCCAGCTTTGATGCAGAGCAGATTTTATAAGAAGACTCAAGTTTTGCGGTTGCTGCTAAAAAAGTGTGACCCCGGTGCATTTATTATTTATTGCGATCTTCATGGAAGCAGTAGTACAGAGCCTTACCGCGTTGATGCAGCTGATGCTGGACAAAATCGATTCCGCTACGTTGACGCGAGTGTTACTGGCTGGTGTTGCCGGCAACTTGGCCTTTGTCAAGCTGATGTGAGATGTGTGCGATGCGTCCAGCGTGTCATTTGCCATGGAGACGGCAGCATTTACAGGCCAGTCACCCATCGTCGACTTGCTGCGTGGCCAGGTGCGGTGCGAAAACACACAGCCGCTGGATACGACGACGTGGCGCGGTTGCTGACAAGTAAGGTTCGGATGAAGTGACGTTGTGGAGGCAACTACGATGCAGCACCAACTGTCGACAAGCTTGTCAAACGGAATCGCTTGTATGCAGATGAAAGCGACATTGTGAATGAGTGAAGATGTCTCCGAAGAGCATGGTCTTCAAAACTATAGTTGAAGGTGCCCCCTGCCGCTTTGGGTTTTTGTTTTTGTTTCTGTTTTATTTTTTTGCGAAAGGGAGCAGAACTTGCAAAATACTGTCAAGCCGCAAGGATGGAGAGGCCGCCACCGCCGCCATTGAGCGCTACCCTGACGAGTTGCAAGCTTTTTCGCATGTTCTCGACTTCATCACCACGTTTCTGATGCCTGAGGCGATTGACGCTGCCGTGTACAACGACGTGCATCGGGAGATTCAAAGTGTACGGAGATTTTCGACCCTGGACGGTTGGAGCCATGAACGGAGCCGCATCCCGTGCACGTCTTGATCTACTTCATTGGCTGCATACCACTCGAACGGAAGGCTGCTCGGCCAAGGCGTTCGCCGGTGCAGCTGCTAATGGTCATCTCTTTGTGGAGTATACCCTCATTTGTTCGATCGGGTGAGGGAGCTCACGACTGCAAGACTGCAAGCAAAAGCGGCGTACTACATGTACAACGATGACGTCGGACTAAGACGTCCTAGCTCTTCCGCAAGTTCTGTTCATCCGAGCTCTCTTACTTTCGGGCAGATGCTCCACGTCATCATCACCAGCGAGCACGGCTGTACTACGTTTGTTTTTCGCATCACGCAGCACTTCGGCCATCGCCCATTGATGCGTAAAAACTGCTGACTCCGTCGCAAACGCCAAAGTCGACGCGTCACAGACATCCAGCAATAGCAGCGTTCGCTAACGCAAATTTCAAGGTAGATGTCTCGACCTTGTCCAGCATCAGCTGCAACAACAACGCAGTGCGGCCTTTTGCTGCTGCTTCCGTAAAGATCGCCGCGAATGTATCAGGGTCAAATAGAGGAGTCTTGCTATCCACCTCGCCCTGCGTCAACACTTGGTGGAGCGCTTTCTGGCCGACGACTTCTCCCTTGCTAACTTCCAGCAGCTCTGTCAATGTTGTTTGTAGCTGCTGCAACCAAAGCGTCAACAAACCGATCGGAAATGCTCCCGGCCATTGCTTCATTCCCATTTTCCGCAGCAGAATAGAACGTGTTGTTGATCATTCGTTGGGAGCTAAAAGCCATCGAGGGCGTGGTTTTTCCTGTAGCGAGAAAGCTTGAGCATCCTCGGGCAAACGCTGAAGGAGGATTTTCGTCACCTTTACTTGTCCATGATCTCTCCTGAGCGCGTTCAACTTCACGTTATCAGGTCTGAGTTTTTCCACAAGTAGTTGTAACACATCAATGCGATCGGCCTTGATCGCAACGCGCAACACAGCCGTTATAGCAAACGGGAATCGGTCTGCTGGAGTTTCTACCAGCATCGGCCACTTTTCAACTTGAAAGCCACTCAGATCGCCTCTGTCGAGTATCTTCACAACGATATCGGTGCAGCCAAACAATGCAGCCGAATCCAACGCGCGCCGGAGAGACATCGCTCGAACAAAAGCTGGACTACTGCTGGATGACCATTCCGCGCAGCAGCAAAATAAGAGGGTTCGTCATGTCGCCAGACCCTGGTAGCAGACTTTGAACCACATCGACACAACCCTTAGCCGCTGCTGCTGTTAGTGCCGGCTCCACCATGTGATCTGCAGTTATGCCACTTCTCAAGAAGGCTACGACAGGCACGTGGTCATGGCTAGCCGAGCGATATGGAGCAATTCAAAGACTGGCTTTGCACTGTGATGAATGCACCTCACTACATTTTTTTTTTCTTCCTGTCACCAATATCCCGCATTCGGTCATCCTATCGCCAAGACCAAATCCGACAGGAACGGTACCGTAAAAAATATACGAAGATGACATCACCTCCGCTGCTATCGAGCGCTACGCATGCGGTGTCTGAGAACTGGCGAAGTAGAACCTGTGACTAAAGGCTATCCAGAATGGACAAAAGAGACGACAGCATATAACTCTCACTTCTCGCTTCCGGCATTCCCCGGCAGACGACCCACCCACCATGTCTTTTAAGTTTTCTCTTGCCATGCCACGGTAACAAAAGAAAGCATCAAGCAGAGGCAAAGACAACGAGGCTGTATGCATAACATTTGCGAGCATTATCGTGTTACGGTTAGCAACAACGTCGGTAGTAGGAGAGAGGCCGTACTTGGGGGGGGGGGCTACGCGCAAGGGTCTCCGTGGTCGCAACTCGCCGTGCAGCACTTCTGGTTGGTCATCCCAGCGACGTTGTTGCTGCAATAGCCGAGTAGCTAGAGGTACGCGGCAGACAACCCCCGCACGAAGGGAAAACCGGCGCATGTGTCGAGGGCGTCGACGGATGTGGCGACCACGGCAGCCACAACGACAGCGACGAAAAGCTTGAATTACGACGAACCGTGGCAATGAGCCAAGTTCCCAGCTGTGAGTGGGCATCCAATGTGACGCGAGGGTGTAATTAATGGATCTACCCGCCACTCCATTTCCGATGCCATCGCGTGGCTTCGATGCATTTAGTAGCGGTAGACTGGCGTATTGATTCTAACTCGCGATTTCGTGTGTAAGTTGAACGTGGAAACTACGAGAACGACGCAAACCATGTGTATTGTTGGTAGCATTATGACCGCAAAGCGAAGCAATTCAAACTTTGATTTTGTCATGAGTGG
This sequence comes from Phytophthora melonis, assembly GCA_024211575.1. Lineage (NCBI taxonomy): Eukaryota > Oomycota > Peronosporomycetes > Peronosporales > Peronosporaceae > Phytophthora > Phytophthora melonis. The sequence continues at coordinate 314,440 of JAMXKT010000008.1, forward strand.
CTCCAAACTCCTCCGGACAGCACGTCAAGGCAAGTCCTGGATCTTGACGGCCACCTTTCCGATGTTCTTGCGCGCCATCACGTACTCCAGTGCGTCAGGGATGCTGTCCAGCCCAACAAACTTGACGTCGTCCATCCCGTAGCGCAGCTCTCCCTTCTCAAACATCTCCAGCACTTTGGGGCGCAGTCGCTCCACCGGTTCTGGGTACGCCGTGAGGCTAATCCCACGGATCGAGGCGCACTTGGAGATAAGCGGGGGCAGGACACTGTTCAGCGTGGCCTCGTCCTTCTTCTCTTTGCTGTTGCTCGGGTCCCCAGGAGCGGAGTAGCCCGACGTCGTGCCGAACGCGATGACGCGGCCGTGCATCGCGAGATGAGGAACCAACGAAGCCAGCAGGTCGCCTCCCACGCTGTCAAAGAGCAGGTTAATCCCATTGGGGAACTCCTTACTCAGCACTTCGCTGACGTTTTCCACCGAGTAATTGATGACCCGGTCGCATCCAAGATCCCTCAGGAAATCGGCCTTCCGGTCGGAGCTCGTCATGCCGATGACCGTGTTGCCAGCCTTCTTGGCGAGCTGGACGACGTATTGGCCGGTGCCTCCAGCGGCTGCGGTCACGAAGACCGTCTCACCCCGGACTTCATCTCACCCGCTTCTTCCAGCGACGCCAGAGCCCACACGGCGGACGTGAACGACATGGTCTCCGCTGCACTGGACGGGACCTTGACCACCGCTTCGACTGGGACGACCGTGTACTCGGCGAATGCGCCAGGGGCTGCAGACAAAGTGTAAGAATTATCTTCGAACTGAGGCCCCTCATACCCCTCACTGAGGGGTACGCGCTAAAATGTTTAGAAGCTAAACTTTAGAACGTACCGATGTACGTGACGCTTTCGCCGACTACAACAGAGTCGACGCCCTCGCCAACTTCAGTCACGACCCCAACTGGCAATTCACGACAAAGTGGTTAGAGCGAGTTGAAGCTGATAAATATTGAAAATACCTGAACTTCGTATGACGCACCCGCTTCGAGTCCTGCAGTGAACGGAAATTCCTGCTGCCGGACGAAGCGGTTCTCGAGCACGAGCACGTCGTAGGCAGCCACACACGCCGCCGTGTTCTTGACGAGGACGTGGCCAGCACTAGCCTTTAGAACGGGGAGCTCGACGATCTTGCCGGCGCTGCGGTAGTCGCTGGAGGCTTCCAGTCACGCGCAGCGCTTGGTACGTCGACATGGTGGCGGTTGCTGTGGCTTCGACAAGCAAATCGGAAAATGAGCGGCGTGAGCTGCTGCCATTAGAGGCGTGATGTTCTCTGTGAGCTCATAGACTCTATGCATGTAGCCATTGGGCTGCATGTATTATACTACCGTAGCCAACACTTCGACACTAGGCCAACACTTCGTCACTATGAGTGCTGCAGGTTACGCAATCAAGGACGAAATGATAGATGGCTACATGGCTTGCATTGAAGTTGACCCCTGTCGCATTTTGTCATTTCTCGAGAAACTCCCGTTTTGCCACCACACAACTCGAATTTCTACGAACTGAGAGCACGCAGTCACCGAGGGGGCAAGATGCAAGCCAATCCCGACGAAGGGAAAGAGTTCTACGCCGTCTTGTTCACTCAATACGAGGGCATTTGCTCCAACTTCACGGCCGCCCGGAAACTTGAGGTGCAAGGCGATAAACGAGGACAAATTTTGGGATTGTCGTCTTTTGCCGAGGCGGAGGAATTATTCGGGGAGAGGGGCATGATGGTGGACCCTCAGGGGCATCTAGAAGGTTGTTGGACGTGGAGAGCATATCGGCGTGGAATGTCGCTCTATGAGTTTCCTGACGTCGAAAAGCCAGAAACCTTGGTGGCATTCTGCGCTGGGAATGCCATTAACCCTCAACAGTATAACTGCCACGCCGCTTTCGCTTGTATCTTCCCGCACAATCGGATGTGGGACATCGTGGAGCGAGTCAAGGGCCCGTTCATGACGTTCAAGCGTGCGGGGTATTTAGCTATTCTCGAGGCCTTAAGGCGAGCGAACTTAGAGGATCCGGCGCAGAGTAAAACGCTCGTGGTCTACTCGAACGACGAATCTGCCGTCAATTCAATGCGGAAATGGGTCATCGACTGGATGTACGACGGCTGGGTCACCTCGAGTGGGAATCCCGTGAAGAATCGGGACTTGCTGCAGTTGTTGCTGGAGACTCGCGGGAACCATCGTGCTGTTCACTTTGAGTATGTGAAAGCGGGAACTGATGCCACCGACTGGAAGTCGAAGTGGATAAACATTGCAGCTAAAGGTGCAAAAACTACGGCTCAAGATGCTGCGGCCAGTGCGAAGCCTGCGGCTCCACGCCCACGACTCTGTCACATGCCTGCTCTCGGATTGTACGGCGGTCCGACTAATATTACGAGATACAAAGTGCTGCAAGAGCCTGGGGAGGATGATGTCATGGCTGGCGAGGAAGATGCAGCGGCGGCTTAACAGCGTAGTGGCCAGTTCAGCAATATACGCATTTTCACGGATATTTCATCGGTGTACATATGTATAATTGAGGTCTGACGTCATCAATCACGATGTGTATTTTTCTCCTCATAGTGCCCCACAAGCCATTAAGGTGTCTATGCCAGATAACCTTTCTGCTTTGTTGACAGAAGTCGCTGATTTGACTAAGCGGGTGGAGAATCTGGATGGCGAATGCACACGCAGCAGCAAATAACCCGTCTGAAAGAGTTGAAGAAAAACTAGGGCTTCGCGAAGGCTGGGATAGGATTGGTTAACTCACCCTGCGCCTTCTTCGCAGTTGAGTTTCTACTTAGATATCACAAACAAAGAGCATACGTACATGTATAATCGTTTGATACTGACAGAAAGGTATAGTTCAAAGCAAATAAATCAATTTTCGTTATACCTGTACTTTGATAGCGACCCGTACGACCTACGGGCATCTCCTGCGCCTGCTTCGCAGCCGCAGCGTCTGCCCTACTGCACCGCTATTAGTTAAAAGGACGGCCGACTTTCAAGCGAAACCGAAAAACGAACCCTGCGTAGATCTGTCTACGACTTTTCTCGCTTTGTCAAAACTGGGTCACCTCCATCATTCTCGAGATGTCGAGAACACTCGGTCAATCGATATCAATGTAAACTGACCATAAAGCCTATTACCAGTTCATCACCAGTTTGCACGGGGGACGGACAGCGCTCGAATTAATCCTGAGCACTTCGTCGCTTCCTATCCCAGTATAAATTACAGTGGCATTCGCACATACCGCCATCAAGAGCTCCGGTCGACGAACACCTACGCCAAGTCAGTGAAGCGTTTTACTCCATCCAGCGTGAAGGTCGCATCTGGTGACGAGAGCTGCTACAACGCGGGCTTTTGTATCTCCGATGACGGATTCCTACTCACGATAAACGATTCATGTCAAAATTTACAAGATGAGAACACGCACCGCCGACACTCCGTTGTTAGATGGCACGCGCCTTGATTGCACTCACGTACAGAATTTCCAGTGCTCTGGGGTCTCGTTGTCTCTACTGAAAGGCGATTTACCAATCCCAGCCCTGAAGCTTGACGATCTCTTTATCGCGAATGAGTCGATGGCCCTCGTTCCGTTTGGAGTGGACGGCATTGGTTTTCCCAGACCTGCAGTCACTGTTGGTCGAGTTCGTACTCCGCTTGAGAAATTGGCTCAGTTGGATATGGGGACTACTAGTGATACTAAAGCGGGAAAAAATGGAAACCAGAATGAGGGGCGGCCCACATGCGACCTGGATACTTTGCTGGTGTAATCACGAGTTTGGAGCAAAGTGAAGCGGTTCGCTTCTGTCCGGTTATGCTGGCTTCGTCGGTATGGCTGGCGATTCAGCATGCAATGAAGCAGTGCCGTGAAGCTTACGTTGCAGAGGAGCCCTCCATGAAGCAACGCGGGGGCCCGAACTGCTGTGTGCTGCTTTAAGTTTTCTTTAGTCACATTTCGTCTTCTATCCCGAAGCAGCTTAAAATCCAACATAAAATCTTCAGAATGACAACTTCCCTGTTGGTTTATTGTATTGAATGAATAGCGAATGGCTATTCCACTTCCAGCGCAGCCCAATGCGCAACAACGCAGCAGAATCTCTCTGCCTCATTAGTCGCCCAGCTCGACTATACGTCCTTTCCTCGGCTATCATCTTGTGCTTATCTTCCAGCTTCGTCCCTCAGGCACCTGCCGTTTTGCGCCACTTTGAAACGCGAGTCGCTGCATTTGGCTTTGTCGAACTCACAGGTAATGCCGTTACTTCCACACACGAGATTTGACTCGCTGGCACAATAAATCACGCTGCAGTCGGAGCCGTCAGTGCCGGAGGCGCCAGAGGCGAAGGTACCAGCAGTCACGAGTACGGCGAGTGCAGCCAACGCGGTGAACTTCATGGTGGTTCTTGAGTAGAGTGGTCTGGTCTTTGAAATTGGGAAGTGACAGGCAAGTTTCTGTTGGAGGCGAAAACTGCGCGGTAGTGATTACTTTAGGTGTGTTCGTGAGAACTAGACCTGACACCGTTCTCGGTTCCGGCGAATCGAGAGATTTCAGGTGCCAGACTTTTGCAACGTCCTCTGATTTGGTTTATTTGTTTTTGCTCTCTTTTTTAATTAAAGCTTAAAAGTAATCAATTCTTGTAAGTAGTGCATACGTTCATGGGAAGTTTCTAAAAAAATCGCTGAGCAGCTTACTAAATCAACGTTATGTATGAGCTGAAGGCATCGTGCAGCCCGTGTATCCTTGACTCGAATAATTCAAGGGCAAGTCTACAGTGGATCTATCAGAGTTTAAGCAGAGCTCGAGCCGATCGCGAATAATCATGAAAACCACCAGGAGTAATCTCGTACTTGAATCCTAATTTTCGAAAGCCAGAACTCTCGTACCCGGCTCAAAACCAGCACTAAAGAATGACCTTGAAAAGCTGAATCACTTTTGTTTTGCTCTCTTCAATAGGATCGGGTTGTAAGCCACTTATGTACAATACAAATGACTTAAATTTTAGTCAGCAAAATATGAAAATAATCCTGTTTCTAAACCGATTTTATGTTTCTTACCCGTTTAGAAACGAGTTTTCCAAAAACTCGTTCCCGAAAAGCCCCCTCACGGAACAATGGCATCGCAATACACTCGTCTAGCGCTGCACCCCCTGCACGCCCCCGCCCCCTCTCTGGACTGCAATGAAGAGGACGAGATCCCCGCGCTAACCTGCATCGGTGTCGTGTGTCGCAATGGCCCGGAGGTGCTGCGACTGCCCCACGTGGTCGAGAAACTGCACGAGTTGATCGACTGGTCCGTCCGATGGACGTTCACGAAAGCCTGCAACGCCAAGTTGCCGTTTCTAGTGCGTCGGATCATTGCAATTCAAGAATTACAACCTCTGGACAGTGGGTTGCGGTTCCCCGGCGTTCGACAGTGGCAGTTCACGGAAGGGATGCTCAACGCCGTGTCAGTGGGGAATATGACTCTAGTCGAGCTCCTGTCGACGAAATTCCAAGGGTGTCACGTACACTCGACGGTGGTGGAAGAGGCTGCGAGAAGGGGTAAGATGGAGATATTGCAGTGGCTGGTGGCCAACCGGAGCGACGTGAGGTGGACGGATCGAGAGGTAGCGGCTGCGGTTCGAGGAGACCACTTTGATCTGGCCAAGTGGATGAAGGACAAGGTGACTACAGCTTCCGTCGTGATGCTGGAGAGGTGGGCGGCGATTGCGGCGGGGAAGGGGAATGTAGAGATGCTCAAGTGGGTCTGCAGCCTGTCGACGTTGCTGAATCGGAGGAATGCGGTCTATGAAGCCGTGGATAACGGGCATTTGGAGGTGGTCAAGTGGATCATGAGCCAACCTGATCGCAGTGCACGTGGGGACGATTTATCGCAGACGAGTGAGGCTATTCCGCCTCAGCTCCAGATCGATCTGTATCGAGCAACTGGTGGTGGGCATTTTGACGTTCTGGAATGGCTGCTCTGCAATCACCCGAAGTATTGTCGGGTTAACGGTGCCGACATCGAGGCTGCGCAGAATGGACGGCTGGATATCGTACGATTATTTTACGAAAGCAACGTGGAGTGCAGTCCTGAGCGAGCCTTCACGTCTGCAATTGCAGGAGGTCATCTCGACATTGTAAAGTTGCTGCATGAACATCGGCCGAAAGGATCTCTACCTGGACAAGCCATCGATCTAGCTGCGCGGAACGGATTTCTCGATATCATCAAGTGGCTCCATGACAACACGTCTGAAGGATGCACGACGTTCGCCATGGACGGCGCAGCGCAGAATAATCATTTCGAGGTGGTAAAGTGGCTGCACAAATACCGTCCCGCTGGTTGCACGAATACCGCCATGGACACTGCAGCGGAGAGGGGAAATCTTGAGCTTGTCAAGTGGCTCCATGCGAACAGGAAGGAAAGCTGCTCGCCGGATGCAATGAATCTTGCAGCAGCAAATGGGCACCTTGAAGTGGTCGAGTGGCTCGACGCGAATCGACACGAAGGATGCACAACCGACGCTATGGACAAAGCTGCAGCTAATGGTCACCTCGATGTGGTGATTTGGCTCCAAAATAGTCGTTCTGAGGGCTGTACAACCGAAGCGATGGACCGTGCCGCTGAAAATGGACACCTGCACGTACTGGAGTGGCTACATGTCCACCGAAGCGAAGGGTGCACTATTCGCGCAATGAACGCAGCAGCAAGGAATAACCATCTAAAAGTTGTGCAATGGCTGGACGCGCACAGAACGGAAGGGTGTACGACGGCAGCTATGGACAGCGCTGCAGAACGAGGCCATGTTGAGATGGTCCAATGGCTAGATTGCTATCGTCACGAGGGGTGCACTACCGCTGCCATGGAATCAGCCGTACTTGGTGGGCATTTTGAGATAGCGTTGTGGATATTCCACCGACATCCAGAGTACGCTGTGGCTGATGCTTTAAGGAGCTGTCCCAGTAAGAACCGACGCTGGGAGTTTGTGGAGTGGGCATACCTGCACGACCCTGTAGTGTTTGAACTCACTATTGCGGAACGTCTCCTCGTTGATTAGAAACTCAAGCATACCACACACACACACACACATTCATGAATGTGTGTGTGTGTGTGTGTGGGGGGGGGGGGGCGGGTATGCTCGTTTACATTGGATTCTTGTCATCTGTGAGGCAAGTAGAATAATTATTGTGGTCGCTTATACACTTTTGATCTCCTTAGAAGAAGTACTGTACCCTTATCGTGCCGAACTACACATTCCCTCGCGGCAACAAAAAATATCACGCACAAACGTTGGATGCGACTAGCGAAGCGGGCGGGCTCGCTCAGTAGGCGAAAAGATCTCTTGCAATCGTGGACTCGGAGCTGGTCGCGGTGGTGGATGTACATCCATCCACTCAACGAATTCCCAACGGCGCGACGCATCAAAGTACTTGCACTTTTTCAATGGATGAATCACTCGACTTCGAAGCGAGACCCACTCGCGCATTGTCCATGGCTTCGGTAGTGTGGATGAGCTGCCAACCAGCGGACCATTTCTAGGTGGCCTTGTTGTGCAGCGTTGTCGATTACCACGGTGGTGCAGCCCTCGACTCGGTTACAGTGCAGCCACTTTACGACCTCGATGTAGTTGTTTCTGGCGGCTCCATTCATAGCGAGAGTCGTACAGCCTTCGCTTCGGTGAGTGTGCTGCCACTTGACAACTTTCTTCCTCGATTGGTCGCCCGAGTGGGCTGGCGCGCGAGATCAACTCGCTGTACCTGGTTCGTCAACTGCTCCAAATAGACTCGATGCAGCCAGCAGGCACACTTTTGGAGATACCGCCGTGCTCGTAGAGCGAGCTTTCGACGAGGGCTGAATCTACACCTTGTTGTGTGTGTACTAACCGAAAATAAAGTTACAGTATGTGAACGTTCAAAGTGTTTCTCATTCAATTTCGTTTTTTACGCATTGGACTACAGATTCGTATCTGCGCTTTATAGAGTGGAGCTCCGGTGACCTAGCTACAGCGAAAGTAAGCAGGTGCGGAAGAACGAGGGGTTCTGGCGTGCTGCTGCCTGGACGAACTTGCCTTGCGCACTTAGTACCACTTCTTCTGGCAGCGCTTGACGTTCTGGCCGTCGTCCGACCAGCGGCACTCGTAGCTCGGGTCGGCGCAGCACCTGCTGCCGCTCCAGTTCTGGCCGTCACATTGAGACTCGTTGGTGATCGTGCACCAACTCTTGTCACTGTGGACGCGCAGGTGCACGGAGGCCTGCTCGACGGCGTCCACACTCGAGAGCGCGGCAATGGCGATGGCGGCGACGGCAACGATCTTCATCTTGGGCTTGGATCTTGGGGTGGGCTGAGAGGCTTGATTGAGGGCCGCGGGGCAGATTGCAAAGTGAGCGGACGGACAGCGTGTGTCGGTGGTGGGGGGTCTCTAGAAATCAGGGACCTTGAGCAAGCCACAAGGGGCGGAGATCTGGGATCTTGGATCTCGGATATCCTTCGCGGCAGGCAGTCGCCTCAACTTCCAACTGGAAGATTGCCCAAGTTTTTCTCTCTCTTACGAGCACGCTGACAATGCTCATGCAGCGTATTGCAGTGCCTTTGGCCAAGGACGGCTTGCTGCGCTTCCAGTGAGCCCAAGTTGAAGTTATCATCCTCAATTAAGGACAGCTCACTATTCAGGTATTAATCTAATACGGACACATTCGATCAACATTGGATCCCACGGCGATCACAGTCGACTATCTGCAGCCAGCATTGCTGGCAAGTTGACACGACTGAGGCTTTCAGAGCAGTACCTAGGGTGGCTAAGACGGTCGCTCGGCTAGCCAAACAGCGCGCACTTGTACTGCGGGTCTACAGTTTTGTTACCGTCACTATGGCAGGTAAGCGCTCCCGCGCCCATGTGCTAAAGCCTCCTGGCAGCACCGGCTTGCTGTTCGCTGTATCGATACTTTACGGGCACTCGGCGCCATCGGGTGCCTTCCTCCTGCAGCGGGCATGGCTGGCATCTGCAATGCCAGCTCGTCGGAGTACTCACTTATTATTAATACATACTGTACCGCTTCAAACCAAGCCGACTACGTGTGGGCAGCCGCGAGTTGAAGTCACCCCCAGCGAAAATTCGCAAGGACGAAGTCCAAGGCTGCCCGCAATCACTCACCGTCGCTGTTATTATCCTCTCGGTGCGTCACCTAACGGCCTCGCCAGAGACGTGCGTGCAGGACTCGGATGGCGCTGTGGCCGTCATGCAGCAGCAACAGCAACAACAGAAGACAGCTTGCCTCACCGCGCGGCAGCACCACCTGCGAGCCGACTCGTTTTCAGCTGCTGGGCCCCATCTTGTCGTGCCTCTCGCCAGCAGGCAGTGCGCGCGTTCATCTCGCCGCAGGACTCGATCCATCGAGCGCCAGCAAACGCCACGTTGGCCGCGTTTAACTCGGGAGCCTTCGAAGTCCGACATGGCGACAAAGCGATCCATTACTGCTCTCGGTTCTCCCCCTCTACGCCACGGGTAAGACGATGATTCTCCCACTTTGCCCGGCCATCGTGGGGGCATACCGCCACTCGTATTAATACCTCGGACACTCGTGCAGAGCTCCGACAGCGCCGGCGACGAAATTTGAGCTCAAATCCAATGGGCGCTCCTGTCCACAAGACCAAAAGAAACTCGGAACGCATTGAACGAACGACGCGAAAGCGCTTCTACTGTACGGCGGCCATGCAATCGATCCAGCGTGAGCATGACTGACCCAAGATCTCGCCCCGAAAGTGTACGTTGCCTATCCACCTCCACCGAGGGCATGCAGCCTTGGCATGCGCGGCTCGGGACTTGAGGCTGCACTACATGTATGGCATCTGCCGGCATAGGCGAGCCAAATGCTGTCGCGTCGAAACCCGCCGTACCCCACTACAGCAATACAGAAGCATAACTCTTCTCTTCAGTATGCAACCATACCGGCTATATCTATGGAATAGTATAAGCCGATATCACGAATGCGAGGGGATGCAGGTGCTGAATACCTACCGACTCTCGTGCCCTTTCCGTGCGTGGCATAAAGAGTGGGGCAGCAAGATAGGGATCCATCCGGTACACTACACTACCTGTAGCCCCTCAGCCCCGCCACGCCACTCCGCGCGCTTCGCCACTCGCGCTCTCGCCTCTCCTCCCTCGCTGTCTCTCCATGTCCTTGGCGCCCGTGGACGACGAGCAGCACGCTCGGCTCTGCGGCCGCGCGCGCGCCAAGGAAATCTTCCAGCCCATGCGCTGGAAACGCATCGGTTCGCTGCCCGACGAGGCCGCCAAGCTCTACGAGAGCGCGCGGCGCAGCAGCAGCAGCAACAACAACAACAGTCAGCGCAGCTACAGCCTCCGCGCCGTGCGGCCGCTGCAGGCCTCGCTGGCCGAGGTGGAGGCCGTACTCACGGGCCAGACCGCGCTGCTCGGGAGGGATGACACGCCGTCGCTGCTCGCGCGCCTGTTGCCGGCCACGTACGTGTCGGGCGGCCGCATCACGCGCTACCCGACGCTCGAGCACTCGACCAGCGAGCGCGAGAACGTGGCGCTGCAGTACGCGCGCCTCAAGCCCTACTCGGCGCAGCACCAGCAGGAGACCAAGCACGCTGTGCTGCTCGAGAGCGTGGACAACTACGTGCTACTGGGCTACACGCTGTCCGCAAGCTGCAGCGCTCGGACACGAGCAAGAGGAAGCCGTCCGGGCTGGAGCCGCCGCCCGCCTCTGTGCCGTCGCTGCTGCATCTGTACCGCCCCGTGAGCGCGCCCGCGTTCGCCGAGAGGAGACACGACTTCCGAGCCGAGAGACTCGCGACCAGCGACTTCAGCGTCACGTACATCATCCAGGAGCTGCCGCCCAGCGAGGAAGGAGAAGAACAGCAGCAGAAGGAGAACGAGAGCAGCGTCACGCTCGAAGTGGTGCTGACCTGCTCGCTGGACCCCCGACAGGCGGAGGCGGCGGCGGACGACGAGGAGGCCAAGGAGATTCTGCACCAGCAGAAGCTGCGGCTCCGACACGACGCGCTGTGTCTGACCAGACTGCAGCCGTTCATCGACGCCTACAGACAGGAGAAGGTGAAGAGCAACGCGACGGCGTCGCAGCCGCGCGAGCCGCAGCACGACCCGAAGGACTGCGACCCCAATATGCTGCGCGGCAGCATGTTCTCGGGCGGACGCACGTGCGGCGTCTGCCACCGCAAGTTCGGCCCGTTCCGCTGGAAGCGCCACTGCGAGTCGTGCGAGAAGATTGTGTGCAACCAGTGTCTGTCGGTGCTGGCGGCGGCGCCGTCGCTCTCGCGCCGCAAGAAGCGCGTGTGCTCGCAGTGTCTGTATGGGGAGACGACCAACGTGGCGGCGATGCACAAGGCGGCGGCGGACGCTGCGCACGAGGACGGAGCTGGAGCTGGAGCGCCGAAGACGCCCGAGACGACGACGATGAACGTGTTCCAGTTCCCGAGCTTGGAGTCGTTGGTGACGAAGCACAAGGCCAGCAGACCGGCGGCGCCTGTCACTGCCAGTAGTAGTAGAGGAACCTCGTCAAGGTCTTCAGGCCGGGTACAAATCGATCTCGGTTTGGACCCTGCGCTGGCCACGTCTTCAAGATCTTCCAATGACCGGAGACGCGCGCGCTCTCGGCAGTCACAGCTCTCGCAGGGCTCTGTCGTCAGCACAGCCTCCAACACGAGCGCCACGAGCAGCTTCGCCGCTGCAGCTCTTGATAATCGACGCGCGACGTTGGCTGACCGCACTGACCTAGACGACAGCGAGTCGGCCATGACCAAGTCCATGCGCACTCGACGTGCCAAGACCGTGTTGATAGATGATCCGCAGACCAAGTCCACGAGCCACAAGCCCCTGAACTTCATCACGCCATTGTCGACTTCGGCGCCGACTCACTCGTTGTTTCCCACCGAGGAGAAGGAGGAAGAGCTGGAGCTGGTACCTGTACAGCCGGTGGCCAAGCCTCGCGCAACCTCGTGCACTAACTCTATGATGCAGTTTGTGCAGCTGAAGACGCCTGAGCCCGACTACGAGCTGGACTACAACTGGTACAACATCTTCCCCAAGGCTCCAGTTGATCGCACCGCTACGGAGATGGCTCGCGCGAAATACGTCGAAGTGTCTGGGCTCAAGGTGGACGCGCGTTCTCTAGTATTCATGCGCCACGACACTGAGCTGGAAGAGCTCGCTCGTCGTGTTCTGGATGTGGCGTCGCAGTGGCACGGCTGCAGTATCAACATTGTGGGCAGCTACGAAGTGTACTGCCTCGTGACCGCCTCCACCAAGCCCGAGCTTGACCTGGACGACGAGCTGCTGGAACTCGAGGCCTCCCCGTGACTGTGGATGACGTTGTTCCTCGTGAGGAGAGCGTTAGTGCGTACGCAGTGCACCACCGCTCTCCGTTCTTCGTGGCCGAGATGGAGCATGACCCGCGCTTCCGTGCGCACCCGCTGCACACAGACCAGGGAGCTGTATCGCTCCTAAGCTTCCCCATTTATTCGTCGGGTGCTGACGCTACTGGGTCAATGTCTGCCGATGGAGAGGCTTACTGCGTGGCTACGCTGGACTTGTGGAAGCGGGATCACGTGCCTGCCAGCAGCCATGTCTCGCACGACTGGATGTCCAGCGTCGGTGAGCTACTTCGCAACATCAGTGCGCGCCTGGAGGCGCTCTCGATTGAGTCGCACGCGTTCCTCAAGCCTCGCGCTCGCGCTGGACACTCGTTTGGCTCGTCCTGCGATTCAAGAAGCAGCACCCGACGAGCGGACTCGATCGTCGACCTGTACGATATCGACAGCGAGGCGGTGGTGGATTCGCCTCCACTTTCTCAAGCGGAGACGATGGACCGGCTCACCAGTCTGTCATACGCCAAGGTGCGCGGCCTCGGCTTGGGAGGCATGAGCGGTCCCGGGTCTTCGACGTGGAAGTACGATAGCGACAACGAGAGCACGACGTCCAGCCAGAGCGCGAGCAGCCAGAGCTCGCGCTTCTCCTCGCACCTCTACACAGCCGCAGACATGCACTCGACGATCGAGTCACTGCTGCAGCAGGCTTCCAAGACTTCCAAGTACATCAGCGAGACGGGAGTATCCATTTAGACCATAGACGTCCTGAACTAAGAGTGAAGAAGAAACTATCAGTTTACCGTGATCATTCACACTACATGTACTTCAATACGACCAATGCTGCAGACTCTACAGTGTAGAGTCTACACTGTAGAGTGTATTAGATAGGGTGGGAAACAGAATCTCTTGGTGGTTTAGCGTCACCTCAGCAGCGATTGCAACCTGTTAACCGTCACGCCATAGCATGAGATGGTCCACCTTCAGCCAGAAGATAATGATTGTCGTGCTTGCGATAGTCGCAGCAGTGTTCATCTCATCGATTCACTCATCCGAACGAGTGCACTAAGGCTGTGGGTCCATGCGAAGGGAACTGAGTGTGTCCTCATTATCGTATTTGCCTTCTTCCAGTTAGGACCAAGTTTCATACTAGAGCGCCATGGCAGTCTCCAATACCACCAACAGTGCGCCGTCCCGCCCGATCATCGAAGTTCGACAGTATCGCCCGGAAGACCACGCTACCGTGACCAAGATCTTCGTCGAGGGGTTAATGGAGTTCGACGACAACCCCGAGTATCGCTACCTGTGGGAGGAGCGTCTGCGCAAGGACCTGACCAACGACTTCGCGGACATCGAGGCGAGTCACATGGCTCCCGGTGGCAACTTCTGGGTCGCAGTGGCAACGAAAGATGGAGCGAGCAAGGTGGTCGGTATCATCGGGTTGCAGCGCAGGGCTGAGACTGTGGGCGAGGTTCGACGCTTGTTCGTGGACTCGAACTGCCAACGCATGGGGGTTGGCAGGAAGCTCATGACGCAGCTTGAGAGCTGGTCGATGCAGCACGGGATCAAGAGCATCTTCCTCACGACAAACCCGAAAAAGAAGCAGGCGCTGGCGTTCTACGCTGCTCTCGGATACACCAAGGTGGACGAGGTCGTGCACTTCTGGGAAAACCCTCAATACTTTCAAGTCGACAAGCTCGTCAAGCAGTTGTAAGATCCGAACACTCGGTTTTAACAAACAATCGGTATGCCCTAGTGGTTAAAACTGTAAAACGAAGTGAGCTCCGTCAACGATCGTCTTTGTCCCGCGTGACCGCTCATCAAAACGAGAAGATTGGTTGATGACCTTTTGTCTCCTTAAAAAACTGCGCTCATCAAAACTCGATGATTGATGGCCTCTGCTTGCCACATTCTGATAGGCTAACTCCCCAAGCAGTCGCTCTTTGAAGATGGTGAATACTGAAGTTGTTGCAGTCGATCGATGACCCCACGAGTCAGCTAATGCTTTCCTGAGCGTATATCCTCAGCTCGGTGTGAATTAAGACCATTGACTTCATTGCTTGAGTGCCTCATTCTTCCATTTGCTCCATCGCACTCCAACGTACTCCACTATGACCACCGACACGTCCACGAAGGTGACAGTCCGTCAGTACCGCCCCGAAGACCACGCTGCCGTCACCAAGATCTTCATCGAGGGCTTGATCGTGTTCGACAAGAACCTGGACTATCGCTACCTGTGGGAAGAGCGCATTCGCAGCGACCTGACCACCGACCTGGCCGACATCCAGGCGAGCCACATGACTCCGGGCGGGAACTTCTGGGTCGCCATCGCCACGACCAAAGAGGGATCGAGCAGAATCGTCGGCATCACGGGGCTCAAGCGCACGTCGAAAGCCGTCGGCGAGGTGCGACGCGTGTACGTGGACCAAACGTGCCACCGCATGGGCGTCGGCCGCAAGCTGATGGCGGAACTGGAGCGCTGGTCGCGCCAGAACGGAATCAAGCGCATATTCCTGACCACAGCCGCCTCGAACGAGAAGCCCCAGGCCTTCTACGCCGCTCTCGGGTACACTAAGACGGACGACGTTATGTACGCCTGGGAGAAACTCAAGTACTTCGAGATCAGCAAGTTCGTTAAGCAGCTGTAGGGCGGCAATACTTGCCACTAGACCCGTGACTTCACCCTCTAAACACTGAAGCAGGCGTCCAATTCGTCGACAGCCATGTTACGTTCGTGCCCGTCTTGCCTTTACGAGCCCTTGGTGGCGTGTTTCTCCCAGGCGGCTACTCTTATCGACCCACGAATGCGCTGCAGGTCAGGTCACCTCTGGACGTCGAGGTGAGCCCAGCCACACAATGCGCAGCCACTTGGCGTTGTCGATAGGCGCGAGCCCGGCGCTGAATCCGCAGCCATGTTGGTCAGCATGACGTTCACCATAACGGACCGATCCCGTTCTTCTGAAGCACGCCACGCCACGCGCGCTTTCCGCCCTCTCAGTGTCGAGTGTTCGCGCATGGTCCTGACCTGCATCCCTCCTCCACGCTTCAAGGAATTTCGTTCGAGACACCCGATCGGCATGAATCAGCGACAAGACAATCGGCAGCTGGGCGAGTGCATCCATGTGAGGCTCCTCCTCACTCTTCCTGTGTTCGCACCCATTCCGCAGCAGAGACCGAGCCTTGGGGTGACACGCACCGGGAGTTGGTAACGGAGCGGGACAGTCCATCCGAGTCGCGATCCGATCCGCTGCGCTCACTTATCCATTCTTCCTGCGCCACGCAGGACTCGGCGCCAGTCTGCTATCGACCCGACCGCATGAGCAATGGAGCGCAGGTCTCGCGTCTTGGCAGTCGAAGACGACTTGGAGTTCGCTGAACGCAGTCCGGAGACATCGCCGCAGTCGACGACCATGCTGCCCCCATTCCGTCGTCCCCGACGCCCGGCAGCGCCGCCCCCGCCCCCGCCACCTGCAGTTCACACGGGGGCCCCTCGTCGCTCGTTGGGGGACTCGCTACCTCGTCGCTCGCTGCTGGCGCCGGAGGTGACGCCTTCAGATGATCAATACGCAAGTGGAAGAGACAGCGACGAACGCAAGAGCGAGGAGGAACCGGAGAGCGAGAAGCCGAGAAAACGAAATCAAAAGCCGAGGAAGAAGCGCCGCAGTCGCATCCTGAGCGAGTTGAGACCCGTCGAGGGACCGGAGAGCGCTTTGCCCAGCGTGCCGGCTATCAATGATGATGGCTCGCAAGCCAGCGATGACCCGTTGGAAGCTCCGGACTCGGGCGAGCGCGCGAAAGAGGCGTTCGCAGCGCAGCGAGTACGAATGCGCAGGGCGTGGTGCCCCGATCTACGCGTTTACATGTACGTATGATGTGAGGTGGATGGAAAGGTGGCGTTTGATGTTCATATATTGTGGTGTATGGGTGTGTGTAGGAAGAACGCCCATCCACTGTTTGGCATCTGCGCGGCGCATCGTCACCACCCGTATAAGCGCGGTGATCGGGTCCTCGTGCTGCTGGTTGCGTTGCGTACGTCTAAGTATTGTTCTCGTTCTGTCTGTGGGGCTAAGCTAACAATTCGTCGTTTTGCTCCTGTGTGTGTAGTGGTGACGCTGTTGCTTTGTGGGCTTTATTCGACTCGAGACTGCTGCTCCGAAGTGATGAACGTGCCCGTTGCTGTTGTGAATCGACGATTGGAAACACACCAGAGTGTTGAGCGGTTATCATCATCGGAGTATAAATTGGCGCCAGAAATGGAGTCACCACGCCTCTTACGTGGAAGTAGAAGAGCTGCTGTTGTTGCTGCGTCATCAATATTGACGAGTGCTGGCGTGCAGTGCCTCGCATTTTACGCTGACTGCAGTGCCGACTCGGCCGTATGTGCTGTAGGCTCGAGATGCCGACAGGATGACAGCCACGGAGCCAGAAAATGCCTTCCAGACGAGAATCCATTACAGAAGTGTGCTCTTGGAGGTGAATCCGCGTGCCCGACGGGGTGGACGTGCAGTTCCAGCGCCGATTTGTGCGTTCCTGCATCCAATTATGTGTGTTACATCCCATCAAGCGGACCCACAGAGGAGAGAGCAGCAGTGAAGCTGGCGACAAACTCCGACGGCACGTATACAGCGATCGAAGCCATTTTCCAGATTCTTCAGATCGCGGCAGTCAGACCTGCTCCGAAGATACAACAATCATCGGCATCAGAAGGAGACCCAGCCGAGCAATCGCAGTCGAGTGCGTCTTCTCCATCAAGTAACTCGTCGCTGTCGACTACAGCACCACCAGTAACGTCATCTTCGCCAGCTGAGTCTTTTCACTCTGTTGCAAAGTCGGCAGCAGGTTCATCCCAGTCTTCGACTTCGTCAAGTCTGGCTGCATCAACCTACGAAAACGCAACGGCAGGATCAGGCTCTCAACCGGCTTTAAGCTTGAGTTCGAGCTCGTCAGGATCGCAATCTTCCGCGAGTTCGATGGTGAAGTTGACTCTGACTGAGCCTGCCAACGGCGGCGTGTACACTCTGTCGTCGATAATTCGGGTCCAGTGGCAGGTATCGCTGTTATCTGGGCACGATCCGGGACTTCACAATTTTCGTATAGACTTCAGGGCTGATAATGGTGCGTTCGACACCATCGCTTCGAGCGTATCAGCTTCTTCGTCTTCTGGATCAAGTCAAGGAGGCAACGACACCATTTTTGAGTACGAATGGGACCTAGCGGACAACACCTCGTGGTTGTGCACGTCGTGTGTGCTACAAATCTGTGCCCTGGACGTGGATTCTGGCTCAAACGAGAGTCTCTGCATTCGCTCGGACGGACAAGCAGCCAGCAGCGAGAGTTCAAGGCGTCTTCAAACCACCACTGTTGAGGGCAGCGGGAGCAGTAATGTTGTCACCTTCCGCATCGTGCGTGAAGCGCTCGAGTGTTCTTGTGGATTGGCCCATGATTCGTTCCTGCTGGCTGCGGTGGTTATTGGTGCTTGCATTCCTGCGGTTGTGCTCCCCGCAGAGCCTCTGGTCACATTTTACCGCGACCGCCAAGTATTTGGGCTATTTGCACGTCGTGATGGCCCAATTAGACCGATAATCGCGGGTTATAGCACCAAGTCGGCCACGCGCAAGGGTCGGATCGTGCTCTTGCTGGTGGCTTTGGCGCTTGGAGTGGCGTGCGGGTTTGTGGCAGCGCAGATCACGACGACAAGCTTTTTGACGGAGAAAGGGGCCGTCGTTGTGCTGTGGGTGGTGACATTCGATATTGCGGTGGCTCTGGGGGTGTTGGTGTATTGCACGCTGGTCTGCTTCGTGATATTTGGCGTGCGTTGGTGGCGAGAGCGAGCTCATGCGCGACGTGAACCATCAGGGCTGAGCGAGTTCCAAACCTCGCTGTTATGTGAGGTGAGCAACGGTAGTGTTACAAGTCCCAAGTGACTAGAAAAAAGAGAGCATCATCGAAAGTAGGTAAGGTAGTTCGATATCGTAGAGGTATGCAGAGTAAATTCAAATAGAAGTCGTATCATTCTCCAATGCACCTCGATCGTAGACTTCAGCGTTTAGCACTTACGAGTCACTCTTTTGGTCATATTGTTTTACTGTGGCCACCTCTCAGATTACTACGGCGCGGATACACTCTTCCTATAAGTAGTAAACATCGAGCATCAAAATGCCTACGTACAGCATGCATTATTTATGAATTAACAGAAGTTGCGATGAGACGTCAGGCAACGAGACGCACTGTATTGTACAGTACAGTGATCGGGAGTGGTGCAATTAAGCCGAATACACCTTGAATGTTGTCCTCTGACGAATACGCCCGCCGCGTAGTTGATGGGGAAAAGCGATGATCTGTCGATCTTGAGCTGGGACCACTGGAACGACCCCTTACAACCTTACAATTCAAAGCCGTTCCGGTTCCTGTTTACTCGGGCTGCCCGTCCAAAGGATTCTGGCTGTGAGCTACTTCGTAGTAAATCGCTAACCACTTCCGCATTTGCCGCGCAGCACTCAAGTCTCCGACAACAACAAGGGAACTCGGCGATCATGGTTGCCTCCAGCCGCGCGATTTTCGCCCTCTGCTCCCTCATCGCTTCTGTCGCGGCCCAGGCCGACATCGGCTCGTGCCTCGACAAGGCCGGCATCGAGAACTCGGTGCCCAAGACCTCGACCTGGACGATGGACATCCAGCCGTGGAACTCGCGTGTGAACCCCGTTCCTTCGGCTGTCGCCTTCCCTAAGACAGAGGAGGAGGTGTCGGCCGCCCTGAAGTGTGCCGCCGATGCCGGCGTGAAGGTGACGACGCTGGGTGGCAACCGGTCGTTCTCAAGCATGGGCTTCGGCCGCAACGACGGCGCTCTCGTCATGAACCTCAAGTACCTCAAGCACCTCAAGTACGACGCGTCCACCGGTCTGCTCTCGTACGGCGGCCCTGTCATGATCTCGGAGGCCGCCAAGTACCTGTGGGAAGGCTTCAACCGCACTATGCCCCACGGTCGCTGCCCCGACGTCGGTATGACGGGTGTGGCTGCTTCGGGTTTCGGCACTCTGTCGCGCGCCAGCGGTACGGTGCTGGACAACATTGAGGCTGTGCGCGTGGCCCTTGCTAACGGCTCCATTGTGGACGCCAGCGCTACGCAGAACGCCGACCTGTTCTGGGGCGTGCGCGGTGCTGCGAGCTCCATGGGCGTGGTGCTGGACTTCAAGATCAAGACGCTCGAGGCTCCGTCCATGCGCGTGACCAACTACACCATCGAGTTCAACGCCAACGCCACGCCGACGCAGCAGGACAACGTCGACGCGCTCATCGGCACGCAGAAGTGGGCTCTGAGCGCGGACAACAACGACCTCGTGTCCATCCGCTTCAGCATCAAGACGTCGTCCACGCTCAAGGGCTTCTTCTACGGCTCGTCCGAGGAGGCCAAGACCGTGCTGGGGTCGCTCATGAAGAACCTGCCGACGTCCATGAAGCTCACGACCGGCGAGTCCGACTTCTGGACTTCGGAGGACATCTCGACCCCCGGACTGTTCAAGGAGACCATGTCCCCGCGTCGGTACTTCTACATTGCATCGGTCACTCTACCGCGTTCTACCCCGCTGGACAACTCAACGGCTTGGGAGCTCTTCTCCAACACGGCGTTCGCCCCCAAGCTTCCGGACGCTTCGGCCTCCGGCTTCATTGATGTCTGGGGAGGTGCCTACGCTCAGGGTGTTGCCCCGGATGCTTCGGCCTGGAAGCACGACGACCGCCTGCACCTGCTCCGTTGGGACATCCGCACGTCCTCGTTCGACGTCAAGTTCGCCGACAGCTCGATCACCACCATGCGCGAGCACTTCTACAAGTTCGTGGACGCCTACAAGGCTGCGGGTGGCAAGCCTGGCGGATTCACGACGTACCGTGACGAGAAGTGGACGGTGGACGAGATGGCCGAGTACCTCTACGGCGGCGGCAACTTCGCCAAGCTGCAGAAGATCAAGACTGCGGTCGACCCCAACGAGATGTTCAACACGGACCCGCAGGCCATCCCCGCCCTGGCTTAGACGACCCCCAAAGATTTAAGGAAATCTACCTACAGGACCTCAGCACTGGGTTTGCATGTTTTCGGTGCGAAAATATCCTCTTTCGATACAACTACAGTACACGTCTGCTTCGCTTCAACACGATCCACGGAAGCTTCGATGTGGAGTTCTAGCCGACGAACTATGCGAGGGTGGGCTGAGCTAAACGGTGCCGTCAACGCGTAGTCATCGTACAGCACAGCTCGATTAGCAAGGGAAACTGGCGAGATACAACCGAAACATATCAAGTAAGTACAATTTCTATATCGTGTCAACATTTAAAGCGCTAGCGTTCTAGTGCGAGGCGAAGCTGCGGACGACGGTCTTGCGGTACTGGCGCGTGCGGCTCATTTCCTCTCCATTTGCTACGGCGTCCACGATGGACAGTTCGCCGCGCAGGTCCGTCTCCATCTTGGCCTTGAGCTCCTTGCCCTCGAAGCCCTTGCCCATGAGGTAGGCCAGCTTGGCCACGCAGGCCTCGATCGTCATGTCCAGCGACGTGATCACGCCCATGTTGAGCAGGTTCACGCCCGTGGCGTACGTGTCCAGCTGGGTGCGGCCCTGCACGCACTGGGACGTGATGGTCACGGGGATGTGCGCGTCGATGGCCATCTTGACGAGCCGCAGGAAGCCGTCCTTGCGCAGCGGCGCGTTGCCCGTGCCGTACAGCGCGAACACGAGCGCCTTCCGCTTGTCCTTGTCCTTGGTGGCGTTGTGGCGCTCGATGTACGCCTCGATGCACTCCTCGTCGAAGCCGGGCACCAGGTGGAAGACGCAGATGTTGGTGGACAGATCGGTAAAGACACGGAACCGCGAGCGCGGGTACGGCAGGATCAGCGGCTGGTCCACGATGGCCTCGACGCCCGTGACCGCGAGCGAGGGAAAGTTGGGCGAGTGGAAGGCGTCCACCGACATGTTGGCCACCTTGGTCGTGCGGTTGCCGCGCAGCAGCTTGTTGTTCGAGTAGATGCAGACCTCCGGGATGGCCAGCGACGCCGCGCACATGACCGACATGATGAGGTTGCGGCGCGCGTCGCTGTGCGGGAAGTGCAGCGGGATCATGGCGCCCGAGATGACGACGGGTTTGCCCAGGTACTCGAGCATGAAGCTCAGCGCCGAGGCTGTGTAGGCCATCGTGTCGGTGCCCTGCAGCACCACGAAGCCGTCGTAGTCCCAGTACTTGGCCTCGATCTCGCGCGCGATGGTGCCCCAGTCCGAGGGGACATGTCGGACGAGTCGATGGGGTTCTTCCACTCGCTGACGGTCACGCGCGGCATGTTCTCGAACTTGAACTCGTCCATCTCGCTGATCTTCTTCTCCAGGAAGCCGCTGCTCGGGTGCAGCACGCCGTTCTCGTCCGGCACCATGCCGAAGGTGCCGCCCGTGTAGATGACGAGGCAGTGCGAGCGCTCGGCCTTGCCGTCCGTGCCCACGTTCAGCGGCGTGGGCGCGCGCACCGAGCCGGGCGACGCGCACAGGTGCTCCGAGTCGCTGCTGAGCGACACGGCCACGGGGCTCACGCCGTTCTGCGCGCCGTCGAAGCTGGCGCTGAAGCTGTTGCTGCCGTCGCGCGTCTTGGACTTGTCCTTGGCCATGGGGAGACGGAAGGAGACGGAGGAGAGAGCGCGGGCGGTGCGGCCTATGGAGCGAAAATGCGAATGATGCCGGACGAGTGGAGCTGCTCCTTGGCCACGTACGAGCGGGTGGACCCAGTTCCACAGACTCTGGCAAAGATGATGGATAGATATCACACCATGAAATCACTATTGTATTGTTTTACCTTGAAACTTTTAATTCAGATGAGTGCTAGAATATCAGGATAAAGAGTGTGTGACGAGGTACGTGTAACGGTACATGGCCTGGCTATGCTTGCAAGAGACAGGAGGTTGCAGTTGATCCGGGGCGATTTGAGCCTGTGCGTGTTTGCTTGCTCGCGGTGGCTGGACGAGTGCGTCGCTTTTGCTTGTCTGCGTTGAGGGTGAGGCCATGCGCGTGCGTTGGCATTGAATTGTTGAGAAGAGAGGTTGCTGCATTGTTATTATTTTGAAGAGCAACGTCCTGCTGCTGCTGCTGGTGCTGCGTGCTGCCAGCGCTGCCGACCAACCATCTGAGCTTGATGGGCTGCACGATTAGAGCAGCAGGCTCCTGCGCTTGTACTGGGGCAATGCCGGTAAACTTCAAGCGACTTGTTCGCGCAACGCTACGCTTACATACGACCCGCCACCGGTGGCCAGCGCGTTTCGGCGGTGTCTTCAAGAGATTCTCTTTTGGCCGGTCGGTGGAGCTCATGGCCGTACAGCAAGCTTAGCGTCGAGGCTTCAGTGGAGAATGAAGCTCGCTTGACAACTCCTTCTGCACCCTGTCGACACTAGCGCCTGTCCTCGCTGGCGTAAGGATTGACTTCATCTGAGTTTCGTTCTGGGTTCGTTTTGAACCCTCGCTTTGGGTACACTCTGTGCCTTCAAGGCGCTACATGAGTAGCCTAGCTGCTAGGAGATGCCAGGAGTAACTTCATTCAATCAATCAGTTCTCAATTCGACTCAAAGGACTCAAGCGGCTTGGCATTTTGAAACGTTTCAAAGAAGATCGACCTGGTTCACCCGTCGGCCAACCCAACCAACCATGAGCGGCTCTACCAAGAAGGACGACAAGGAGCGCTACCTCACGTACTCAATCACAGTGCGTGCCGCGAACAAGGAGAAGGGCATCGAGGAGGAGGTCGTCACGAAGAAAATGGCCAAGTTCATTGACGGCGGCCCCAAGGACTTCCTCGAGTGGACCTACCACTTCAACCAGCTGGCAAAGCTGAAACACTGGAACGCGGAGGACAAATTTCTCAACACGACCATCTTGCTTGAAGGCGACCTCCGCGAGGCATTTGAAGACGCGTCCATCACTGACGACGACGTGCGCATGGACGAGGAGTTCACTCGCGCGCTGCGCAAGGCATCGGTCGTCGTGCTGCCGACGGACTACAGCGAGAAGCTCCAGGAGGAGCTGTGGGAGATCAAGAAGTCCCGCAACGAATCGCTGTCCGAGTACAGCAAGCGGTTCCGCGCCTTAGTGCGCATGGAGCACACGCTCGCTCTGCTGAACGAGAACTCGCCGATGTGCGAAGACGCACTCTGTCGCCTCTACAAGCGCGGACTCCCGTACGAGTGGCAGAACAAGTACGATGCGAGTGGCCAGATCTACACCACCGTGGCTGCGCTGGTGCCATTTTTCGAGCGCATCGAGCAGGGCGAACAGCGACTGCACCGAACCGGCGGACAGGACAAGCGAAACTACGCTACCGAGAATCCCCGTGGTCACGGACGCCGAGGCAACGGCAACCGGGGCAGCAACAACCGCAATAATGGCAGTAACAGCAGCAACAACAATCGGCAACAGACCAGAGGAGGAAATCGTGGTCGCGGCAACGGCCACAGCAACGGCAACAGCTCGGCGAGTAACAAGTATTGCAGCTTCCACCGAACGAACACGCACAACACACAGGACTGTCGTGCACTTCGCCAAGATAATCAGCAGGAGGAACACCAGCAACTGGACGAGAGACGCGGACCCAGAGGTGCTCCACGTGGTCAGCGTAGACAGCAGCAAACGCGCGTCGAACACCGTGAGCGCGCGGGAACCTCAAGTGACGAGGAGTATCTGTTCGTAGGCCTGCACGCGCCGCCGACCAACACGCCTCCCCCAATGCGCGTCATGATCAAGCTTGAAGCAGGCAAGGACCGCTACCGAGCTCTGTTGGACAGTGGATGCTCGCGCAGCATTATCAGCGCGGAATTCATGCGCGTGTTGCAGTCTCACGGAGCACGGCTGGAGAATTCTGCAACTTCATTCGAACTGGTTAAGGGAACCACACAAAGTGAAGGCGCCATGGTGGTGCGCTTTCGAATCCCGCAACTTAAACGTGACTCGGTCATCGTTCACCAATTCGAGGTATTATCTTCACTTCCGGATGACATGACGATTGGACGCGACTTAATGACGGCACTCGGCTTGGTGATCGACTTCAAGAAGGGCATCGTCCAATGGGACGGTAGCGAGCTCGCCGTCCACACCACTGGCAAGAAGCTTAACCTACCAGTTGCTATCGGTCCTGATTCGGACTTGACTGTGGATGAAGATTTGGAGTACTTCGCAGGAAGCAGCAACTGCCACGCCTTTGGATTTGATGCCTCTGCACTTAGAGGCAGCTCTTCAACACTGCTACCTGAAACTGCTGGAAGAGTATGTGGACTTGTACAGCGGCCGCCTCGGCCGTATCCGTCTGAACGACTACATCCTGCCGCTGCGGGCAGACTACACGCCAGAGCAGGCGAGACCATACAGCGTGCCCCGCAGCCAAGAAGATGCAGCCCGCCGCGAGATGCAGCGGCTGCTTCAGCTCGATGTGATCGAGCAGATCTACGGCTCAGAGTCCTCTGCGCCAGCTTTCTTTCTCGTGAAGCCTGATGGATCTCTTCGCCTGTTAGTAGACTTCCGCCAGTTGAACAAGTTCCTGCGCAGATCGCCGTACTACGTGCCAAAAATCCGCGAAATACTACTGAGGCTAGGCAACGCTAAGTGCATGAGCACTCTGGATGCAAACATGGGCTACTTCGCGAGGCGTCTGGCGAGGCAAAGCCGCCCAGCTACGGCTTTCTGCCTTCCGTTTGGCAAATTCCAGTTCAAGCGGCTCCCGATGGGCATTTCGACAGCGCCGGACGAATATCAAGCTTGTATGGAACGTATCCTGGGTGACCTGCCTTTTGTGATCGTGTATCTGGATGATATTCTCATCTTCTCAGAGAACGCAGTGGACCATTTGGAGCATTTGCGTATCGTGTTCGAGCGACTGCGGCAATACGATGTGACCCTCAACGCAAAGAAGTGCCACATTCTTCGTGATCGAGTCGACTACCTCGGCTTCACCCTGACAGCGGACGGCATCCAACCCCAGACAAAGAAGGTAGAAGCCATCCAACAGATCGCCGAACCCCGCAACAAGAAGGAACTGCGTCGTTTCCTGGGTATGATCGCGTACTACAGAGAAATGGTCCCGAACAAGTCGGCGTTGACAGCCCGACTCAACCGCCTGACGTCCAAGAATGTTCCGTTCACCTGGACACCAGAGGATGCTGCAGCCTTTCTCGAGATCAAAACGGCGCTGGCTCGCAATGTGTGGCTAGCATTTCCTGATTACAGCCGTCCTTTTCACGTGTTCGCGGACGCGAGCGGCCAGCAGATTGGAGGTGTCATCCTCCAGGGCAAGCGGATCATCGCGTGTTTCTCTCGCTCAATGACGGATACACAGCGGAAGTACTCAACGATGGAGTGGGAGTTGCTCTCCGTTGTGGAAATCCTAAAAGAATATCGCACAATGTTGCTGGGTTTCCCTGTGGTGGTGCACACGGATCACAAGAACCTCCTGTTCCCACGCGAGAACTCTCTGCGCGTCAAGCGTTGGAAGCTGATCCTCGAAGAGTATCGCTTGCAGGTGGAGTACGTTCCAGGCAAGCAAAATGTGGGTGCTGATGCGTTTTCCCGGCTTCGCTACGACTTCGTGAAGCAGATCGCCGAAGAAGAGCTTTTTGCAGTTGAAGCAGAAGAAGTAGCAATTGATGGAGCCGTCATGAAGAAGCACCAACTTCAAGATGCTACCTGCAAGAAAGTGATCGCTCGACTCGAGAAAAACGATGCGGATCCTGACTACTCACTCCGTCCTGCACTGGGAGTCGTGCTATTGCACTATCGGAAACGTGTTGTGGTGCCGGAGACGTTGCGACGCAGTATCGTGGAACTCTACCACGATTACCTGCTCCATCCTGGCGCTGAGAAGCAGTATCAGTCGATGAGCACGTTCTGGTGGCCTGGAATGCAGGCTGCTGTGGAGAAATACGTCAAAGCTTGCGTGGACTGCAAGAAGGCAAAGCTGCACGGTGGCAAACAACAGTATGGACACCTGCCACCAACTCCTGCATCCAACACCGATCGCCCATTTGACGTCGTTCACGCGGATTTGGTGGGGCCATTTACTGGGGACTTCTACTGCTTGACTGTGATTGAACAACAATTTCGCTGGCTGGAGGTCCTGATGCAGCGCGGCAAGACCTCAGCAACTACGGCTCTGAGCTTCGAGCGCGTGTGGCTCTGCCGTTATCCTCGCCCAAAACTGGTCGTGCATGACCAAGGACCTGAATTCACCGGAGACGAATTTCAGATGCTATTGACCTCGATGGCGATCAAGGACAAGCCTATTACCGCGAAGAACCCGCAGGCCAACGCTATCTGCGAGCGTGTGCACTTAGAAATTATGAACATCCTTCGTGTACGCCCGGACCTGCACGATCAACTGGAGGTGGCTCTCGACTATGCTGCCTACGCTATTCGAGCCAGCTACCATTCCATACTTCGAGCTTCCCCCGCTCAATTGCTGTTTGGCGAAGACATGATCACGCGCGAGCTGCATTTCGCCAACTGGAACTTCCTCTCAAAGCAGCGATTCATGGCCATCATGCAGGACAACGATCGTGAAAATATGAGGCGCCTGCAGCACTTCTATCGCGTGGGAGACAACGTCATGCTCCGTGTTCCTGCTCGTGAGCGGAAGAAAACCGACCCGGTCGCCAAGGGCCCGTACGTCGTGAAGGCCGTTTACGATAACGGCAATGTGCTCCTCGACACTGGATCAAGCGAGTACCGAGTCAACATCAGGCGAATCTTCCCGTGTTGATTCAACATCACTGACATCCTGGCATGAGGGAGAATGACAACTCCTTCTGCACCCTGTCGACACTAGCGCCTGTCCTCGCTGGCGTAAGGATTGACTTCATCTGAGTTTCGTTCTGGGTTCGTTTTGAACCCTCGCTTTGGGTACACTCTGTGCCTTCAAGGCGCTACATGAGTAGCCTAGCTGCTAGGAGATGCCAGGAGTAACTTCATTCAATCAATCAGTTCTCAATTCGACTCAAAGGACTCAAGCGGCTTGGCACGCTTCCCTGGGAGACTAGCGTCGTCCGTGTCCAGCTAGCCAAGATGGCTTGAACAAACTCGGGGGATTTGGTGGAGATTTTGGTGGGGCTAGCTCGGAATGACCGCTGTTCGGTGTCTTGGGGTGCATGGCGATTGTCGTAAGCGCTGCGGTTTGAATCTCCGCGCACCAGGTCATCTTGGCTCGAATCCGCAAGTGCACCAAGCCGCGTAGCATCGCCGCAAGGCCCGTCGAACGCGCGATGGATTCGCCTATGGACATCCCGATGGAGCCACGCACACCGATTCGACGAAAGCGACGTACGCAACGTGCGCTGGGGTGTACAGGGGCTCTGGGTATGAGAGCTGTCGAGACCTGTGGACTCTAATTGCTCGTAGGATTGGTAGCAGTCACCATTTCCGCTGCGGATCGTGCAACCCGAAAGCACCATTTCGACGTGGTAAGCTTTGATACGAATATGTGGTGCTGTTCGTACTCAAGTTACCAGAAGTGCGATTGCCTACTGCCAGCAAGGACTGGTGCTCTCGCCGAGTCTACGCAATGACCTCCTCGTAAGACGTCGGGTTCCAATCGGGGAAGAACTTGGCCACCGTCGCCTTCACCTCTTCCTCTGTCCCAGGAACGCAGCGTCCATCGCCAATGCGCGTTAGAACGTACGCCATGGGGTCTGTGTCGTAGTTCTTCTTCGTCTCCTCGTAGTCCACCACCGTCAGCTCCATCTTCTTCCCCAGCTTCTTTTCAGCAAGGGCAGCAATGTCCTTCGGGGACATGCGATCACTCTCGACCGAGAGTTGAGCCCACTCCAACGAGCTTTTCGGTGCAGTCACCAGCACGTGCACGACGAAGCGGCTGAAGTCAGCCCGCGACACGATGCCGAACTTTGCGTCGCCTTCTCCCACCGCACTCATGACTCCCTTCTCAAAGTTGAAGCCCAGGACACTGCAAACACATAAACCGATGGTTTAGTCGGGATAACACTGTTACCATAGCGTAGTGAGTCTCACTCACAACGGCAAGTACTCGGACCAAAAGCCACACAAGAAGAGGGCATAAGGTAGATCCAGCTCCTTCAGCAAGCTGCGAACCTTCTGCTTGGTGATATTGGCTCCGTCCTCGTCGGGCACGCCAAACTGTCGCTCGATAAACCAACGTTAAATCAAAGACCGAACAAGTTTAAATCAACGAATTTACCTCAGTGGGCACGAATAGCTGGATACCAGCCGCCTTTGCCGCTCGAGCGACACCATACTGGATGGCGTGGTGTTGCGCGTTGACCGCGCACACACTAGCGGAGAGACAACAGCACTTTTAGTGAGCTCAGCCCAGATTGCGATAAGGTGATACTGATAGCATACACTTACACAACTTCAATATCAGCCAGTGCTGCTTGAAGCGCCGCTTCATCGTCATAGTCCGCCTTCACGAGAGATGCACCTCGTTCCTTGAAGGTCTGAAGCTCAGACTTTATGAACACGAAGTCTCGGTTAGCTACTAATAGCCTACTACTCAAGCAGCGGGTTTTGCACTGTACCTTCGTGTCGTCTCGAGTCAGAATCGTCACAGTAGCGTTAGCCTTGAGCAGGCCATCGACGATGCTGGAGCCGACTCCGCCAGCGCCGACGATCGCGAACTTGGTGAAGGTTGACATCGGTGGTGTTGGGTCTCAGGGAAGGAACTGTTGAGAGGAAATTGAGTTGTGACTGACTCGCAGCTCGAGGTGAAGCCTCCTTTCCCCACGGGAAGAAGAACGCATGCCTAGCGGAGCCTTGGCTGCGCTGAGGGTGTAATCCTGTACATGTAATCCACTTCAACTGTAGATTGCGGGACATCGGCTCGCAATCATGATGAGTTCATCACTACATGGGTTGAACTTGTACATGCATTACAATGCAGTATTGTGCTTTTCAGCGATAGCGCTTTTCAAGCAGAAGTCCCAGATGGCGAACAAACACCGCCATTCGGAGCCTCGAACGAAAACGAGAGCAAAACCGGAGGAGCAAAGCACAGGAAAACTGGAGTCCGGTTTTCGGGGAAGCTATACTATAACGAATTAATGACTATCTCCCTTGTTTTGGTAAATGAAAATCGGACTTGAAGTCCGATTTTGCTGTCGGGAAATTAAATGAAATAGGCACAATACATGTGCACCCGGAGTAGACCACGATGATGCCAACAGTGAATCTGCATGTCACCCGTTGGCTTGGCTTGGAGAAACATTTCCCCCTCTGACAGGTATATTATTAGTCTAAGTCTAGATGAACATGGCTTGTATTGCACGACAAGCTGTGTAGTATTTGCCGAGCCAACATAAATCAATCGAAGGGGTTTTACTTAGTAACCTTTTTCGGAGGAGTAAGAATGAGATGACCCGTATCTGGACCAACTCACGCCTCCAACAAACCAATCCACTCGGTTCGTTTCTTGACCCAAAGGTCCAGGCTTCTGAGTAGGAAGCATGATAGGAATTCTTTTTTTTTTTTTTTTGGGGGGGGGGGGCAATTCTGCTAGTATATGCCGCCGCACTCGATAGGTTGACGCGTAGCGTATTGCATGCAGCAGCGTGGACTTAAGGCGATCAGCAATAATAATACGTCCACAGAGTTATGCTGTGGCGTCTTGTTGTGACGGCGGCATTTACAAGTACCATTGGTAGCTCGTTAAACGAAACACCACTGTCAAGTGAGTTCAGAATGCATTGTAACTTTACTCGAGGACGCCATTCCAGAAGAGACCGCGTTTCATATCGACTTCTTCGACGCGCTGGGCGACGTTGTCGCAGACTCTGTCGACCATCGGTGCTTGTGGTCATGATCGTCGATTTTACCCAGTCAGTGATTGAATTGAGCGAGCTCAGCCAGCACACGAGTGGCATATTGGAGCGCACGGACAAAGCTGCGAGTATTGGTGAATTTGACTCCGGCATATTGGCAGCGGTTCGATGTCTGTGCAAGAAGTTGGGGTCACCTCAAGAGATGGTAGGGACTCAAATGCGCTCAGCTGTGGCACACAAGCTCTCGCAGGAAGGGAGACACCTTTTGGAGACACTCGAAGGCATTCAAAGACATTCAAAGACATTCAAATACCCCATCTGGGCGATCGCGGACAAATTTACTGAGAGGCAGCGGAACTCTTTGTCGCTTCTGGAAAAGAGGTGCTCAAGCCGCTGCAGCGACTCAACATCGAGTGATAATGTCGGACAGAAGCGTGTCCGTTGAAGAAAACAGCATTCTTGAAGAAGTACACGCCCAACCTCCAGAAACACGGAACTTAACTGTAGTCAGCGAGGCTCTCAAGGTGCTGTTCACCGCTGAATGTCTCATCCTGACTGAGTACCTCGAAGCTGTTATCCCCCTCCTTCATGCTACTTTCCTTCTTGCCATGGTGCACCTATCCAGCGCCTAGTATCTCTACAGAAATGATGGGCGTCGCTTCAGACAACGTCACGAACGTGATTCAAAACATTTTCATTTATGCGGCGCTAGAACTCGTGGCAATGGCGGCGCTGGTATTCGTCACGTGGAGAAGTTGCGGTATTCGCGCACTCTATCAGCTGGCCTTCGTCTTGGAAACGCAGACTGCCTTTGTACAGTGCAAGCTCATCATGTATCTACTGGTCACTTCGGCCTACCGAGTCGAGCATTTTGGTAAGTATTTATTGCGAAGATTCAAACGCAAAGTGATGCTGATGTCGTCGTGTGTTTCGTACTGCTTGAGTACAGGTGCAGACTTTTCCTTCCGTTTCGAGTGGGTTGGACACTGAGCACGCGAAAACGTATTTCATTTTCATTTCATTAGGATACTTAATGAACACAATATACCTCACTTGCAAAATGAATGAAATGTTGCCTGCTGCCAGCTCTCAGCTTAGCCTGGTCTGGTCATTCCCAAGTCCTGCTACCACAACTTGTGACACAAGATAATAAATAATTCTCAGCGGGTGAATTGTCCTTCTCCAAACGGCACAGTACCTCAAGTCACCAAAGCCTTCACTTTTTCGTGAAGTTAATGAACAATATCGAGCTCAATCTTACCTGAACTATGAGCGAATCTTAATTATCGGGTACTTTAGCAGGCTTATGGAGTTCAACCCGTCTCCGAAAAAATAATATCACTACCGCAATCGCGGTATTATATTTATTATATTGCGGATTATTGTTTGTCGCCGAAACCAATACAATAGAATACGGGGGCAATAATACAAATATATGAGCCGGAACCTGCCAACCTGTAGTTGAAGGCGATTAAGCAGCACAGGTGGACGGGGTACTGTAGAACACGTTAGAATACATGCAAACGCTTATTTTTCTAATGTGAGAGCCTTTATGCGGTCACACAACGAAAAATATGAAAGTCAACAACATTTCCTGAGGGATTTTAAGCTCCAGCTGAAGCCCTTATGCCGTTCACAATACATTGATTATTGCGGTACTACGGATTATTGTGTTGGAACGATATTGCCCTAGGTATTACTGACACGACGTTGATATCCGTATGCGGGGTATTTATTTTTCGGACCCCTGCCGTGAAGTCATTGGACGAATGGTGTAGCCTTCGCAAGGTTACCATACCTGGGCTGAAGTAGACCTCACCACGGGTGACTTTCGAGCTCCCTCCCATCTTCCTGTAATATAGTATGCATGAATGGGGGTCTCTACTACACCTTTTCTCGGTCTACCTGAGCTAATTAGACAAGCAAAGGTGGCATGTTTTAGTTTGGGTTGCACAAGAAGCCCAAATTAGAAAACGAAAATCTGACTTTGACAAACAAAGTTGCCTAACCTTCATTCAATGTGAAGTGGTACAGTGTACCAAAAACACTACTCGCCGTACTTCATGTCCTCCATGCGGATCGCCGCGACGACAAACTTCGCTGCGTGAAGCTCCATCCTCTGCACCATCGCCTAGGTGATGCGCGGCATGCTCACATGCACAGCACGCTCGAGCAGCTGCATGCGAGCTTCTGTCTTGGAGATGCGAGGGCCGGAGCTTGTCGGCTGCGTTCGGGGACGGTTCATCTCGTCGCGCATCAGCGCCAGGTATTGCTTAATGTGCGCCTTGAGAGCGCTAAAGCAGTTTTCAATGGGGTTGCACATCGGACTGTATGGACTGAGGCGCAGTAGGACGAGGTCGTCATGGGCTGGCACCAGCGCTTCCGTCTGGGAATGCGCTGGGGCGTTGTCGAAGACGACAACGATCTTCTTGTCGGCGAACTCGTTCTTGTAGACGTCTGCCTCCTTGATCTCAGTGTACAGTGCCTCAACGAACGCAGCATTTGTGTCCATCTTGATGCTGCCACGGTGCGTACGGTTACGCAACCACGCCGAACGCAGAGGACACTGCACACTGGATCTGCAGGTTACCTCCTTTCGAAGGCGGCAGCTTCTCAACAGCCCTCTTCCCCTTCTTAGCGCGTCCACGCGTGCGCTTGGCGTACAAGTTGAAATTGGTTTCGTCGAAATAGACGACGAGGTCGCCATCATCGTTGTGGCGGACGAGAGCTTCGGCAAAAACCTTCCTCTTCTCCTTGTTCACCTCGCTATTGCACGTGGTAGGCTCGACACGAGTCTGTCGTTCAATAAATATAGCACATGTGATTAGAACTGTAACGTTAAAATACACTCATGAGCTCACACGTTTACCTGTTTGACCGTAAAAAACATGCCCACGAGGTGGCACAAAATCGTGGCCTCAGAGAGAAGCACGTTCAACTCGCTCATGACCATCGTGCGTAGCGTGCTGAGGGTGTAGGTGCAGCACTCGTCCAGAGATATTTGATAACCGTCCCTTTTGGATGGTGTAAGCCATGTCAAGATGTGCTGTAGGGTACTGTTCATTACACTATCGACCCCGCTCTACCCCGGCTGAAAGTCCTGCCCCCTGGGGGGACTCGAACCCTCAACCTCCCGGTCCCCGATGTGCGGCCCTTACCACTACACCGAATGGGATCGGTGCAGCACTCGTCCAGCCACAGCTCCAAAGCCGCTTTGATCTCGGGGGTGACCTTAGTGGCCCGCGTACCCCCACGCGGGAGGTCTTCGACGCGTCCAGTGCGCACGAGACGCTCCGCCGTCGTCCTGGGGAAGCCATTGTGACTGGCTACAGCACGCCAGTCACCACCTGAGCTGTACGCGTCGAGGACGCGGCGACGCTCTTCGGGCGTGTGGGGCTTGGGGCTGGGCTTGGGGAGGCGTGCGAGGACATCTGCGGGGCTGGAGGAAGATTAAAGAATGAAGCAGCAGCCTCCACGAAGCGTAGCTCGTTTGGCGCGCGCGCGAAGTCTCCGCTCACGAGAAATTGATGGTTATACGGCGAGTAGTGTTTTTGGTACACTGTACCACTTCACATTGAATGAAGGTTAGGCAACTTTGTTTGTCGAAGTCAGATTTTCGTTTTCTAATTTGGGCTTCTTGTGCAACCCAAACTAAAACATGCCACCTTTGCTTGTCTAATTAGCTCAGGTAGACCGAGAAAGGGTGTAGTCTTCATGAACAAATTTCTGATCCAAATCCCGCCAAACCTGATCATTTCTAGTGTTCTCCCTATACACTACAATAACTGTAGAGTTAGCTGTACGCGTTAATAACAGTTACTTCGAAGTTCGAAGTTCGAAGTAGTTAGTGGCCCTCTTCAGCAAACGCTTGGAACCTGAAACCTGGAAGAAAGTTCGCGGTTCCAGGGAAAAGTGCCTTCAGCATGACCATTTTTTACCTGAAACCGCGAAAAATGTTCCAAGATTCCCTCGTTTGAGTGACAAAGTTTCAGGCAGCTCTGGGGCTCCCTGAAGCTTGGAACTTTTTAAATCGAATAGTAGGTCGTGTGGCCCACACCACCACCGACGATGTATGTGCGCCGGCGCAGCGCGGAGAGAGCTCTGCCTCGACTGAGGGCGCGTTCTGCTGTAATAACAGCACCACGAGCTCTGCGCGCACAGGCACCCGCGTGCCATCAGGAGCTCTCGAGCACGAACACCACACGCCCTACTGAGCCCTCCCGCCGCCTTGCGATCTCTCAGCGGAGAGCGGTGCGTGCACGCTGTCGACCGCACACGATCGGCAGCTCCCACGGCACGAGCGCTGCTTGCCGTAAGCACTCCTTACTTGGTGAACACTAGGCAGTGGGAACGTCTCTCCCCTCTCTCTCGCTGCAGGCGTTCATGCCGCTCGCCGGCGCTCAGTCCTCGCGCGTGGGCCACGCGGCCCGGCCAACGACGCGTAGGAAGGAGTGGAAATGAAAATGAGAGAAGGCACTGCAAAATTTTATGTACAGAATGAATGTTGTGAAAGTTTAGGTTTCCAGGTGAATTTACCTGAAGTACCTCGAAAAACTGCATCTTGGAACTTTTTTTCCAGGTTTCAGGTTCCAAGTTTGCTGAAGAGGGCCAGTGTCTAGTAAATTTTGCTAACATGTGATAGCCGAACGAGCAGTTCCAATTTTCGGGCAAGACGGGCGGATAGTACTCAGAACTTTGATAGTTGAGTCACCTAGGTCGCTAAGTAGTATTTCTCAGGTATGGATATAGGCCGGGCATGAAATCAATTTTATTTTTCCAGTAAAATATCATAGGTCTGGATAGGGTCTTACTGACCCGAAGCCTTACCAGACCCGCAAAAGACCCGTTTAATAATCTTCCGGAAGTGTCCGTGCAGCCGGAGCACGTCGTCGGCTCCAGTGTCAAGCTAGACTCGTAGTCGACCTTTTGGTGGGCTAAGCAAGGACTGCGAGTCACGACGGACTTCGGCGCCACGCAGGACCTCATCCAGTGCGAGCATGCCGCACGAGCCTCGCTCACCGAGACCAACTTCAAGATCGACGAGGCCGTGGTGCCGGTCAAGATGCCGCTGAAGGACGCCGCGTTCCAGCAGAACTTCGACAGCTCCTATCCGTTTTAGGTTCATGTAGCAGTATGTGCCGCCACACTCTATAGGTTGACGCGTAGCGTGTTGCACGCAGTAGCGTTAGCTATATACTGGTAGCAAGGTAGCAAGTATTAATACCTGCCACAGAGTATGGTGTGGGGTACATGTATTATGAAAGGCTTGTATACTACCACTACGTAGTACTATGCGGTAACCACTCTTACGGCGACAACGGGTTGGCAAGGAACATCAATTTCACAGCTACAATTGCAAAGAAACTTGTTCACCATTTCCTCCGTACCCGGGACGCGACAACGCGTGTTCACCGCGGGGGCAATATATTTCTTGCCCTCCTTGTTGTCTGGCCAAGTACAGCAGAGTCATCGGATTGGTACTGATTGAGAGTTGAACCCACTCCAATACTTGAGTAAGTGTGCTGGACAAAGCGAACCAGCTTACTTCACCGTGATATCATTGATACGAAGCGTCTGTTACTCAATCCGCAACCAGCTGAAGAGTACTTGGTCCGTACACCTATCCTTTCGTCCCGATAAATGCAGGAAGTGATAGAACAGTAGTGCTCTAAGAAACTGTATAATGTATAATAAATCCTATTTTCCTGTGGCGGAGGAGAGCAACTGAAGGCAAATCCCAAACATGATCGCTGCTGATCATTTCAATCTGTGCTTTTAACGGCGATTCACTCAACTTGATCAAACCGAGCTTGCTGTTCGAAATGCTCCACAGTTACCACTTCCCAATCACTCTCGCCGGACTCACATCGCTCAAGCAACAAGACATCGATGAAGTTTCTCTGCCTCCTTCTCGCTGCCACTTATTCGCTCGTTGCGGCTCAAGCCGTGACCATGATCAACCACGACCAAGTTCGCCCATTCATGCAACCGGCAGCTACAACCAACAAGGAAAAAGCTGCGGTCAAGTACAAGCCTCAGCTCCACATCTCCGATGGATGCCACCCGTACGCTGCTGTGCAAGAGGATGGATCCATCAGTGGAGGTTTGGAGTGGTCTGGTGACGACGAGGGTGAGTGCAAGAGGTCTCCTTGGGGATCCCAGGTGTACTCCCGCGCTGCCCCCTACGAGGGGCGCACTCACAAGCACCACGACGGCCACCGCCACGCCTGGGAATTTGCGATCGTCTGGCTCAGTCGGCCGTCGGCTAACGAATCAACCATCGTGGGTGTGACAACGTCCGTCGGCGATGACTTCCACCATGAGGTTCCTCTGGAACCGGAGCATGTCGTTGGTTCAAGCGTCAAACTCGACTCCTACGCAACTTACTGGGGATCCAAGCAGGGGCTTCGAGTCACTTCGAAAGTTGGTGAATTCCAGGATTTGATCCAGTGGGAGCAGCTCACGGACGCAGCCCGTGAAGCTTTGAGCGACGCTGACTTCGACATCGACGGCGGCAAACCAGCAATCGAAATGCCTCTGAAGGACGACGCTTTCCAGGAAAAGCTTGTGGACGGATACCCCTTCTAGCCCACTAACCACAATGACAAAGCAACTCAACAGGTGATGTCAAGCCAGAGCGCTGCTAGACCTCTATTCGTCTCGTCATAGCTTACGATCTCAAGCCGCACGTCTTAGAAGAGGCTGTCTGACCAGCACACAAGCAAATACAAAAGCGCATTGGTCAGATCTCAGACGCCGTGTGTCTGTCTCCAACCTCTCCGCGTCACCACACTCTACTGCTTCTTGGCATTGTACGCCAGACTCTCCTGGTTGAGCGGGTTGTCCGGCGAGCGGCGCCACTAAAACACAAAACAACACCAACATTAATCAGCAACCAACCTCCTCGACCCCCAACACCATCAGATCGCGTCGTTACCATCTCGCTGAGCTTCTGCTTGTACTGGGAGAGCTTGAGACCCGGGAAGTCCTCCTTGACCTGCGGCATCATGACCTCCTCGAAGGCCTTGTACGCGGCCTTGGCCCTGCGCTCCGGGTGCTTCTCCAGCTCCTTGTCGCCCACGCTGAGCAGGTCCAGGGCCGCGTCCAGACTGCGCGCCTCGCCGTCCTCGTCCTGGTTCCTGTTCCTGTTGGCCGTGAAGTTGTTGTCGAACTTGATGGCCTTCCGGCCGGGCTTGGCGGCCGTCCGGGCCTCCTCCGCCTCCCTCAGGGCCGCCATCTCGGCCTGCGTTAGCTTGCCGCTGCTGGACGTGGCGGCCGCGAAGGGCGACGGCTTCTTGGAGCCGCGGTTGCTCTTCTTGACCGCGGGCTTGAGCGCCTCCTCCCAGGGCTTGGCCACCTCCTTGACCGCCTTCTTCTGCTTGCGGATCTCGCGCTTGTTCTCGTCCAGCGCGTGCTCCTCCAGCGCCAGCAGCTTCTGCTTCTCGGCCTTCTGCGCCTCCTTCTCGGCGCGCTTGCGCTCCTCCTCCTGGCGGCGGGCGGCGCCGCGCGCGTCTGCGCCCTTGGCCCACTCGGCCGATTCGGCGGCGGCCTCAGCTGCAGCCTTGGCCGCGTCCTTGGAGGCCTTGGCCACGGCCTTCTTGGCCTTGGCCGCCTCCACCTTGGTGTTCACACCGCCCTGCTTCTTGCCCATGGTTGGTCGTGGTAAATTTGGATATGTACAGTATGAGTGACCTGAAGGTGGAGAACATGGGGACGGTCGGGCTTGTGACAAGCATGACATCCGTCTTGCTTAGCTTGTGACTGTGTCAGAAACGATATCTTGTTAGGAGGGGTGAAGTCTTATAGATAATCAATGGGGTGGCTCAATCCAATCAGATTATCATGTGCATTTGATTGGACCAGTTGAGTATTTTATTCATTCAAGGTGTAGCCATGTCGTCGTACAGCAAGACGGTGGGCGGCAAGCTGCAGCTCAAGGGCGGGCTGTCGCTCAAGCCTGTGAAGAAGAAGCACAAGAAGCACAAGAAGGAGAAGAAGAAGAGTAAGAAGAGAGAGCGGGAAGAGGACGAGAAGGATGAAGCTTGTCCTTCGAAGCCCTTTGAGCTGGTCAAGACTCGTGGCTCCGGCCGTCTGCTGAGCTCGGGCACGACGCTCATGGGCCAAGTGGGCTCCAAGTTCCTGCAGGAGCTGAGCGTGGGCGACGCCATCGTGATCCAGCACCCGACGTCGCTCCTGGAGGAGACGCGCATCGTGCGCATGGTGCTGAGCGACGTGTCGGCCAGCGTGAGCTCGGCCTTCAGCTCGGACTTGGTGTCGTCCACTCCATTTTACTTTATCAAGGCCCCGCCGGAGGACGAGAAGCATCAAGACGAGGAGAAGGAGAAGAAGAACAAGAAGAAAAAAGTCGACGAGCAGACGGCCTTTGGCACCTACGCTGGGGGCACGGAGAAGGGCGGACAGATCACGTACAGAGTCAAAAAGAGCGGCGCGTACGGAGGATACGCGATTGTCAAGGAGGTAGGGAGGATGGACAGCGAGTGGAGAGAGATGCTGGGAGTTGGCTGAATCTTTTTGATACTTTGCTGCTGCTGTACAGGATGCGAATGTTGCGAGAAGTCGCGAGGAGCTGCTGGACATCCGTGCAAAGAAGAAAGGAGACCGCCACTGTATGTAGCTGTGGACTCATCGGAATGACTATGCAGATTTATTTTTTTCGTTGTGCACATGATATACTTAGTAAGCTCTCGAAATAACGATGGCCGCCGTCAAAAATACCGGTGTTGCGAATCGATCTATGAATACCGGAACGTGTCGGTTGTGTGGAAGGCAGCTCCACTGCGAAAAATGGCGAACACGGCGTCCAACTTGCTGCATGTATCCGGGCAACGGCGTAGAAAGCTGGAGGAATGGAAGACAAGGTTTTTCCAGGCGTGGTATCGCTTGCAGCTGACCCATTACGGAGGCAAATATTCTCTCGAGCGGGCCTTGGCACTGGAAGAGTATACGCGCAATGTGCCCTTCGCCCGCGTCATGCTGGTTACCACCGCTCCATTGTTTTTCACAATTGCTGTTGTTCTCGGCCAAGAAAGTATCCCGCTTCAAGATCCGACTACCGGATGGCAGTCGAACTACGGGTTCTGGCCTCGCGTTGGCTTAACGGGAGCGGCGACAGCGTATGTGCTGGCAGATCAAGTGGGTCCCCCATGGCTTGACGTCGCTGGTTTATCCCCTCGACGAACGATATTTTACTGCTTAGGCGTCGGGGCAGGCTTTATTGCGACCGGAATCTTGGTGGCGGAGGTTTGGGTCTTTCCTATCCCATTCTTCATGCTCACACTCACCACAATAACCACAACAATCCTCTTGGGGTTGTTCCGAGTCGCGATTGGACCTCGAGCATTTAAGGAGATTCTTACGCGTAAAGAGCAGATCCAACGCCTCAACAAGATCGGATCGTTGCAAGGACTCATGACGATGGTGTACCCTCTCTACCAAGTTCTCTTCATGAACGCGAAGCATACAAATTATGAACTGCCCGTGATTTTACTGCTGCCACTCTTCAAGTTTGTCATGAAAAGCGTCTTCGCATCTGCTGCATCTCACAAGGAGGACATGGTACCGGGTCAAGTTGTGCTATCAGTTGACTTCTTTGACGCGCTGTACTGGGCAACATTCGTGCAAAGTTTGTCGCCTACGACGCTCGTAGTCGTCATGGTTTCTGATCTAGGAGATATCGCAATTGAATTTCGCGAGCTTCATCTACGGACCCAGAGCATTCTCAAGCGTGTGCATGAAGTAGTGGGCGATGATAACTCGGACCACAACAACGGTGACCTGCTGAAGGCAGTACGTTCACTATGCTACTACTCTGAAGTACTGGAGCACCAGATAAACCTCAGGATCCAGATTTACTCGAGTTTTCGGCACAAGCTGCCATCTGAATCCAAGGCTCTCCTGAGTCAACTGGCTAAACAGACCCACCTTGAATCGCCAAACGAACGGTGTTCTACCATTACCCGCGTGTCCGTAGCATCATCTTCTGGCGTTTCTGAGCCAGCAACTAAAACGTGGTTTCAACGCTGGCTGGGCTCGGCTCATCCTTTAGCGCCTGTAACAATCATGCCCAAGGCTCAGCGTTTGCCGGAAATGGGCGTTCTTGAAAGAGTCCAGCAACAAAAACCGCGTGACCTCAACGCCAGAGTCCTACAAGAAGCACTCGAAATTTTGTTTTCGTCAGAGTGCCTCATTCTGTCTGAGTATGTGGAGACTATCGTCCCAATTATCTACGGCTCCTTCATTACGGCGATGGTTTATCTACCAAGCGCTCAATACCACAGTGAGATGGAAGGGATCGCGCACGACAATGTTGGTAGCATGGCATCGCGGATATTTCTCTATGCATTGTTAGAGCTCGCATCATTTCTGATACTTGCTGTGATTTTGCGACGGAATTGCGGTATCAACGCGATATATCAACTGGCGTTTGTGCTCGAGACGCAAATGTCGTTCGTGTTGTCCAAACTGCTGCTTTGGATGCTGTTCACACTGACCTACCGAGTAACACATTTCGGTACGTGTGCTTTTACCCGTGATGTGGCTGCGTGAATAAACATTAATGTTGAGGCTTTATGCACAGGGGCTGACTTCTCTTTTCGGTTCGAGTGGGTTGGAAGCTGATTGTACTGTAGTAAAGTTTTAAAACATTGGGTCTTCCAAAAATGACCTAAAGAGTGTATCAAGCGCACTGATTGGTACGAGGTTGGTCCGTGGATAGTTCGACTTTGGTACCCGACTGTTTCAATGCGGCCTACAAAAATGTACTAAACTATACCGCTTTCAGCCACTCATGCGACCGCAAATTTCATTCCAACTGCTTGCAGCCACTAACTCGACCTTGACAGCGATGCCTCCCTTTGCCTTCCGTTCGGTAATGCTTGCTGTTGTTATCGCTCGGCACGCTCAGCAAAGACGCAGGCGACGACTGTACAAGCTTCTAACACTGTGGCGAGCTCGGATGTCGCTTCGAAAACGCAACTACATCACGTCCAAGTCCCTCACCCACCCGAGTAAATGCGCCTGGACAGTCATGTACAGGGTACGGTCTCGAAAGGCGTTTATTAACGCAGTGTCTATTGCACCGAGCGATTTTGACCGCTTATTGATGGCATTCTCCCGACACTACATCGTCAAGTCGGGCCCTGGTAAGCGCGGCCGCCCTCCTCGAATGGTGTCAAAGAACAATGTGCTGGCGTGTTTACTACACTATTATACAGCCAATGTGGAAGCAAAGACGCTGTGCAAACTCTTTGGTGTACCACCACCAACACTGAGTCGAGTTCTAAACAACGCTGAATATGCGCTTTCGAAAGCGTTGGAGGAACTGCCAGAGGCTTCGGTGCGATGGCCAACGAAGGAGCAGCAGCATCAGTGGGCCGCAGCTGTGGAGGCTCGCGAGCCTTTGATTCGTGGCTGCTTCTGTGTTGCTGATGGCAAAACTACAACGTCCAAAGCCCAACTGACAGTGATACGCAGAACGCCTACTACAACGGTAAGCACCTTTAACCCACTCATATACATGCTCTTGCTAACGAAATAATTAATTTGCGCAGGATGGCTGCACGGTGTCGAGGTGACGGGGGTTCTTTGTTACGGGTTGAT
This sequence comes from Phytophthora melonis, assembly GCA_024211575.1. Lineage (NCBI taxonomy): Eukaryota > Oomycota > Peronosporomycetes > Peronosporales > Peronosporaceae > Phytophthora > Phytophthora melonis. The sequence continues at coordinate 356,192 of JAMXKT010000008.1, forward strand.
GGTACTCTCATTTGGGGAAAACATAATTTTCCAGGCTCGTGGAATGATGGAGAAATGAGCTATCAGCTTCAACAGCGATTGAGCGATCCAGCAAAGACAATTGAGGAAGGGCGATGCGCTACCGATTCTGCGTTTCCTGTAAGTGCAGCGATGTCAAACCGAATAATTACGCCTCTCAAAGATGGAGATTTGGAGAGAGCAAGCTCGGAATGCAGGGCAGGACTGCTGGCAATGAGTTCTGCCATCACTTCGATCCGGCAAGCTGCCGAATGGGGTATGGGCAGTGTCTCCAAGTGCTACAGACAACTCCTGTTGCCGCTGCCACACAATCCAGATACGCGCGCTTTACGCCATTATGTCCGATGTGTGCAGGAAGGAGTGCGAGTTGTGCTTCTCCCGGAGAAATCGCTTTTGAACGATAAGACTGAAAGACGACCAGTAGTTCTCTCTAGAACTGTATTTTACGGTGGACCAACGGTGGACCAAGGACTAAAGTTTGGTAAGACGTTTTTTTCGTCTTATCAACAGTTAGTCCATGCTTGGTACGCACTTGGTACAGTTTTAGGCTTTAGGGTTATGCAGGTATGGGCCATTTTTAGAAGGCCCCACTGTACTTCGAAGCAAATCATAGAAGTTTCTGAAGAAATAAATGAACTTCCTTGTACTTGAGCTTCCATCGACAAATTTGTATTCGTATGCCATGACTACACCTTTTTCTCGGTCTACCTGATCTAACTAGACAAGCAAAGGTGGCATGTTTTAGTTTGGGTTGCACAAAAAGCCCAAATTAGAAAACAGAAATCTAACTTTGACAAACAAAGCTGCCTAACCTTCATTCAATGTAAAATACACTACTCGCCCTACTTCATGTCCTCCTGTTGAATCAAGGTAAGGGAGCTGAAGCTGGGAAATGAAGAACTGATGCATTATCTAACTCATATGCAGAGGGCCGCACCTCGCAACCACTGCGCCGCCCTGTAGTCCTTGGTAACCACCGTACCTGCGACCACTCAAGCCCGCAACCGCTCGCAACCGCCCGCACCATCGCACGCAACGACTGCGAGTTCCAACACTCCTTCTCGCGCGGTCACGTCGTGAGCATGACGAGCAACCGAAGCTCCTCCAGTCTCGGCGCCGGCAGGGTCTTCGTCAAGATGTCCGCGCATTCACTCCGACTCGCAGTAGCTGACGTTCAGACCCTTGTTCCTGGACAAGTCCTTGATAAACTTGAACCTTATATCAATGTGTTTCGCGCGCCCGGACGTGTCTTCGCCTTCCATCTGCTTGATGACCGCTTGGTTGTCCACGTGCAACTTGTACGGCACCTTCACCTTGATCCCGATCTCGCTCAACAGCTCGACGATACCTACCATTACGGCCGTTACCTGCGAAGCTGCCACGAACTCCGCCTCCATGGTCGACAAGGCCACGCTGCTCTGCTTCTTGCCAGATCCACCCGACTACCATGCCACAGACCATCACCACGCCGCCGCTCACCGACTTGCGGTCCACGCGGTCGCCGGCGAAGTCAGCGTCGCTGTACCCTTCCACCACAATAGTGTCCTCGCTCATGCTTCTCCTGAGAGCGTGCATGGCGAACTTAGTGTCCACCGTCCCCTTCAGGTAGCGTGCAATCTTCTTAGCTAGTCGCCAATCACTCACACGAGGCTCATGCGTGCGCCTCGTCACCCGATGCACAGCATAGGCAATGTCCGGCTTAGTGCACCGGGCGATCCACAGCAGGCTGCCGACCAAGGACTGGAAGGTCTGCACTGTCGGCCTCTGAGCCCGTCGTTCGGCAGCAGCTCACCATCGACATTATTCTCGTGCTCGCCACCAATAGGCACCCGCACTGCCGACGCATCGCTCAACCCGAACTTGTCTAGCATCCCCAGGATGACTTGACGCTACTCGAGCAGCCACCCCTTGTCCTTGTCGTACTCGAACCCGATGCCTAGAAACTTCGAGACGACCCCCAATTCCTTGAGCTCCAACACAGCCATGTCCTCGAAGAACGCGTCCACACGAGCTTGGCTCGTACCCGTGACCAGCAGGTCGTCGACGTAGACACCATCAAGCGTCACACCACCTGCGTCACGCTTGTAGTACAAACAACTGACCGTGTAGCACTGGCAGAACCCGAGCTTCACCAAGATCTTGTGAAGAAGCCTGTTCCACAACCGGCCAGCCTGCTTAAGGCCGTACATACTCTTGATCAAGCGCAACGCAAGTTGTCCCCTGTGCTTCACCCCAAGCAGAGCTAGCAGCTCGTCGGGGATCTCCATCCCGTCCGGAATGTAGAGGTAGATCTCCAACTCCTCCTCCTTGTCAGCCTTGACGTAGGCGCTCGGTACGTCACCATGGCACGCCGGCACTCCCAGACGTGGGCCATCACAAAGATCAACTTGCCGATGGTCATGTCCAACACGGCTGAAATAGTCACGATGTAGTCGATCCCATACTCCTGTTCATTACCGCACACCACAAGCCTGCCCTTGTAACGCTCTACCGTGCCGTCAGCATGCGTCTTGGTCTTGAAGACCCACTTCGTGTGCAGCAGTTTGCTGTTCCGAGGCCTCGCTACCACCTCCCAGGTGTTGTTGCTCTCGAGCGCCTCAAACTCAACCTTAATAGCCTCCTTCCACTTGTCTGCACGCGCGTTCCGCATCGCCTCTCGATAGTTCCTCGGGCCGGGCGTGACAACTGCGTGCACTATTTGGACCGGCACGTGCTTAGCGCCCATGTGCCGTGTCTGCATTCTCGCCGCTGGAGCAGCGCTGGCCGCCGTCGGGGCGAGCTGCTCCCCGCCTCCTTCTGCCCCTTGGTCACCCCCAGCGTCTTCACCGACGCCATCCATCCCGTGCGTCTTCTTTTTCTTCTTCTTGCCCTTGGCCTGCTTCTTCTTCTTTGGGGCCTTCTCCTTCTGCTGCGTGGCCTCCTCGCGCTCCTCGATTGAGCGCCACAGCTCGGGGCCCTCCCTCTTCAGCTGTGCCTGCAGCTGCACATTCTGTTTGCTGTCGAGCGTCTCGACGTTCTGGATGTGCTGTGTCGTCACCACGACCATGTCCTTGGGGATGTACACCTTGAAGCCCTTGGTCTCGTCATTCTTTCCGACGATCATGCCCACCTCGGCCCTTGGCTGCCAGGCCCTCTTGCCTGGGTCTCGGTACACCGTGCACGGGCTGTCACGATGCCCGCCTTGCCCGTCAGAACCTCAATGGGCAACATCCGTCTGGGGTTGGCGCTGCATGCGCTGCGATTGAGCACGTACGCGGCGTACTCGACCGCGTACCCCCAGAACTTCAACGGCAACCCGCTCGCAAAAAGCATGCAGCCGGCCATGTTCAGGATCGTCCTGTGCATCCGCTCCGCTTTAACGTTCGAGGCTTGGTGGTTGGCTCCACTCACCTGCCGACGCACGCCGGTCGCTCGACAGAAATCCTCGACGTTCATGTACTCGCCCCCGCCGCGGTGCGCAGCACGTGTATGCGGCAGTTGTACTCCTTCTCGAAGAAGACCAGGAAGTGCTCGAACTTTTTCGTTGCTTCAACCTTGTTCTTGGCTAGGAACGCTTTCACATAGTTTGAGCTTTGGTCCACGAAGTTAATCATGTAGCGGTTTTCATGTCTCTCTCTCGGTGTCATCGGCCCCTTGATGTCACTGCATATCCCGCCGCCGATCTTGTCCACCGGAGCGTTCTGGCCCGTGTCCTTCTTGGACTGGTTCACCTTGTGCTGCTTCCCTTGTGCACAAGTGAGGCAGTTCAGCCTGACTCGACTAGTCAGCTTGATGACCGAGCCCGGCGCGTCCGCCATGCGCTCCAGCATGTCGAACGCAAGGTGACCAAGGCGATTGTGTAGCTCGAGCAGCGTGCGCGCGGTCACCGCATCGGCGCTGATGCCGCCGCTCTCGACCGCCGCCATCACTGCATTCACGCGCTCCTGTTTGCCACACCCACCGAGCGTATCCACCAACAGTACACCGTTGGCTCGTCGCACCTCAAAGATGCGCAGTCCGCCCGACTCACGCATGACGTAGATCTTCTTGTTCAGCCTCGTCAGGTATACTCCCTTCTCTTCCAGCAAGCTGACACGATGTGGAAACAGATTTTTATCTGCATCCATGTCCGACCCCATGGATACGTGGACCCTATGGTGAGGTGTGATTGGTCGCATGAGGCGGAGGTCCGGTAGAGACGCACAGCATAGGCAATGTCCGGCTTAGTGCACCGGGCGATCCACAGCAGGCTGCCGACCAAGGACTGGAAGGTCTGCACTGTCGGCCTCTGAGCCCGTCGTTCGGCAGCAGCTCACCATCGACATTATTCTCGTGCTCGCCACCAATAGGCACCCGCACTGCCGACGCATCGCTCAACCCGAACTTGTCTAGCATCCCCAGGATGACTTGACGCTACTCGAGCAGCCACCCCTTGTCCTTGTCGTACTCGAACCCGATGCCTAGAAACTTCGAGACGACCCCCAATTCCTTGAGCTCCAACACAGCCATGTCCTCGAAGAACGCGTCCACACGAGCTTGGCTCGTACCCGTGACCAGCAGGTCGTCGACGTAGACACCATCAAGCGTCACACCACCTGCGTCACGCTTGTAGTACAAACAACTGACCGTGTAGCACTGGCAGAACCCGAGCTTCACCAAGATCTTGTGAAGAAGCCTGTTCCACAACCGGCCAGCCTGCTTAAGGCCGTACATACTCTTGATCAAGCGCAACGCAAGTTGTCCCCTGTGCTTCACCCCAAGCAGAGCTAGCAGCTCGTCGGGGATCTCCATCCCGTCCGGAATGTAGAGGTAGATCTCCAACTCCTCCTCCTTGTCAGCCTTGACGTAGGCGCTCGGTACGTCACCATGGCACGCCGGCACTCCCAGACGTGGGCCATCACAAAGATCAACTTGCCGATGGTCATGTCCAACACGGCTGAAATAGTCACGATGTAGTCGATCCCATACTCCTGTTCATTACCGCACACCACAAGCCTGCCCTTGTAACGCTCTACCGTGCCGTCAGCATGCGTCTTGGTCTTGAAGACCCACTTCGTGTGCAGCAGTTTGCTGTTCCGAGGCCTCGCTACCACCTCCCAGGTGTTGTTGCTCTCGAGCGCCTCAAACTCAACCTTAATAGCCTCCTTCCACTTGTCTGCACGCGCGTTCCGCATCGCCTCTCGATAGTTCCTCGGGCCGGGCGTGACAACTGCGTGCACTATTTGGACCGGCACGTGCTTAGCGCCCATGTGCCGTGTCTGCATTCTCGCCGCTGGAGCAGCGCTGGCCGCCGTCGGGGCGAGCTGCTCCCCGCCTCCTTCTGCCCCTTGGTCACCCCAGCGTCTTCACCGACGCCATCCATCCCGTGCGTCTTCTTTTTCTTCTTCTTGCCCTTGGCCTGCTTCTTCTTCTTTTGGGGCCTTCTCCTTCTGCTGCGTGGCCTCCTCGCGCTCCTCGATTGAGCGCCACAGCTCGGGGCCCTCCCTCTTCAGCTGTGCCTGCAGCTGCACATTCTGTTTGCTGTCGAGCGTCTCGACGTTCTGGATGTGCTGTGTCGTCACCACGACCATGTCCTTGGGGATGTACACCTTGAAGCCCTTGGTCTCGTCATTCTTTCCGACGATCATGCCCACCTCGGCCCTTGGCTGCCAGGCCCTCTTGCCTGGGTCTCGGTACACCGTGCACGGGCTGTCACGATGCCCGCCTTGCCCGTCAGAACCTCAATGGGCAACATCCGTCTGGGGTTGGCGCTGCATGCGCTGCGATTGAGCACGTACGCGGCGTACTCGACCGCGTACCCCAGAACTTCAACGGCAACCCGCTCGCAAAAAGCATGCAGCCGGCCATGTTCAGGATCGTCCTGTGCATCCGCTCCGCTTTAACGTTCGAGGCTTGGTGGTTGGCTCCACTCACCTGCCGACGCACGCCGGTCGCTCGACAGAAATCCTCGACGTTCATGTACTCGCCCCCGCCGCGGTGCGCAGCACGTGTATGCGGCAGTTGTACTCCTTCTCGAAGAAGACCAGGAAGTGCTCGAACTTTTTCGTTGCTTCAACCTTTGTTCTTGGCTAGGAACGCTTTCACATAGTTTGAGCTTTGGTCCACGAAGTTAATCATGTAGCGGTTTTCATGTCTCTCTCTCGGTGTCATCGGCCCCTTGATGTCACTGCATATCCCGCCGCCGATCTTGTCCACCGGAGCGTTCTGGCCCGTGTCCTTCTTGGACTGGTTCACCTTGTGCTGCTTCCCTTGTGCACAAGTGAGGCAGTTCAGCCTGACTCGACTAGTCAGCTTGATGACCGAGCCCGGCGCGTCCGCCATGCGCTCCAGCATGTCGAACGCAAGGTGACCAAGGCGATTGTGTAGCTCGAGCAGCGTGCGCGCGGTCACCGCATCGGCGCTGATGCCGCCGCTCTCGACCGCCGCCATCACTGCATTCACGCGCTCCTGTTTGCCACACCCACCGAGCGTATCCACCAACAGTACACCGTTGGCTCGTCGCACCTCAAAGATGCGCAGTCCGCCCGACTCACGCATGACGTAGATCTTCTTGTTCAGCCTCGTCAGGTATACTCCCTTCTCTTCCAGCAAGCTGACACGATGTGGAAACAGATTTTTATCTGCATCCATGTCCGACCCCATGGATACGTGGACCCTATGGTGAGGTGTGATTGGTCGCATGAGGCGGAGGTCCGGTAGAGACGCACAGCATAGGCAATGTCCGGCTTAGTGCACCGGGCGATCCACAGCAGGCTGCCGACCAAGGACTGGAAGGTCTGCACTGTCGGCCTCTGAGCCCGTCGTTCGGCAGCAGCTCACCATCGACATTATTCTCGTGCTCGCCACCAATAGGCACCCGCACTGCCGACGCATCGCTCAACCCGAACTTGTCTAGCATCCCCAGGATGACTTGACGCTACTCGAGCAGCCACCCCTTGTCCTTGTCGTACTCGAACCCGATGCCTAGAAACTTCGAGACGACCCCCAATTCCTTGAGCTCCAACACAGCCATGTCCTCGAAGAACGCGTCCACACGAGCTTGGCTCGTACCCGTGACCAGCAGGTCGTCGACGTAGACACCATCAAGCGTCACACCACCTGCGTCACGCTTGTAGTACAAACAACTGACCGTGTAGCACTGGCAGAACCCGAGCTTCACCAAGATCTTGTGAAGAAGCCTGTTCCACAACCGGCCAGCCTGCTTAAGGCCGTACATACTCTTGATCAAGCGCAACGCAAGTTGTCCCCTGTGCTTCACCCCAAGCAGAGCTAGCAGCTCGTCGGGGATCTCCATCCCGTCCGGAATGTAGAGGTAGATCTCCAACTCCTCCTCCTTGTCAGCCTTGACGTAGGCGCTCGGTACGTCACCATGGCACGCCGGCACTCCCCAGACGTGGGCCATCACAAAGATCAACTTGCCGATGGTCATGTCCAACACGGCTGAAATAGTCACGATGTAGTCGATCCCATACTCCTGTTCATTACCGCACACCACAAGCCTGCCCTTGTAACGCTCTACCGTGCCGTCAGCATGCGTCTTGGTCTTGAAGACCCACTTCGTGTGCAGCAGTTTGCTGTTCCGAGGCCTCGCTACCACCTCCCAGGTGTTGTTGCTCTCGAGCGCCTCAAACTCAACCTTAATAGCCTCCTTCCACTTGTCTGCACGCGCGTTCCGCATCGCCTCTCGATAGTTCCTCGGGCCGGGCGTGACAACTGCGTGCACTATTTGGACCGGCACGTGCTTAGCGCCCATGTGCCGTGTCTGCATTCTCGCCGCTGGAGCAGCGCTGGCCGCCGTCGGGGCGAGCTGCTCCCCGCCTCCTTCTGCCCCTTGGTCACCCCCAGCGTCTTCACCGACGCCATCCATCCCGTGCGTCTTCTTTTTCTTCTTCTTGCCCTTGGCCTGCTTCTTCTTCTTTTGGGGCCTTCTCCTTCTGCTGCGTGGCCTCCTCGCGCTCCTCGATTGAGCGCCACAGCTCGGGGCCCTCCCTCTTCAGCTGTGCCTGCAGCTGCACATTCTGTTTGCTGTCGAGCGTCTCGACGTTCTGGATGTGCTGTGTCGTCACCACGACCATGTCCTTGGGGATGTACACCTTGAAGCCCTTGGTCTCGTCATTCTTTCCGACGATCATGCCCACCTCGGCCCTTGGCTGCCAGGCCCTCTTGCCTGGGTCTCGGTACACCGTGCACGGGCTGTCACGATGCCCGCCTTGCCCGTCAGAACCTCAATGGGCAACATCCGTCTGGGGTTGGCGCTGCATGCGCTGCGATTGAGCACGTACGCGGCGTACTCGACCGCGTACCCCCAGAACTTCAACGGCAACCCGCTCGCAAAAAGCATGCAGCCGGCCATGTTCAGGATCGTCCTGTGCATCCGCTCCGCTTTAACGTTCGAGGCTTGGTGGTTGGCTCCACTCACCTGCCGACGCACGCCGGTCGCTCGACAGAAATCCTCGACGTTCATGTACTCGCCCCCGCCGCGGTGCGCAGCACGTGTATGCGGCAGTTGTACTCCTTCTCGAAGAAGACCAGGAAGTGCTCGAACTTTTTCGTTGCTTCAACCTTGTTCTTGGCTAGGAACGCTTTCACATAGTTTGAGCTTTGGTCCACGAAGTTAATCATGTAGCGGTTTTCATGTCTCTCTCTCGGTGTCATCGGCCCCTTGATGTCACTGCATATCCCGCCGCCGATCTTGTCCACCGGAGCGTTCTGGCCCGTGTCCTTCTTGGACTGGTTCACCTTGTGCTGCTTCCCTTGTGCACAAGTGAGGCAGTTCAGCCTGACTCGACTAGTCAGCTTGATGACCGAGCCCGGCGCGTCCGCCATGCGCTCCAGCATGTCGAACGCAAGGTGACCAAGGCGATTGTGTAGCTCGAGCAGCGTGCGCGCGGTCACCGCATCGGCGCTGATGCCGCCGCTCTCGACCGCCGCCATCACTGCATTCACGCGCTCCTGTTTGCCACACCCACCGAGCGTATCCACCAACAGTACACCGTTGGCTCGTCGCACCTCAAAGATGCGCAGTCCGCCCGACTCACGCATGACGTAGATCTTCTTGTTCAGCCTCGTCAGGTATACTCCCTTCTCTTCCAGCAAGCTGACACGATGTGGAAACAGATTTTTATCTGCATCCATGTCCGACCCCATGGATACGTGGACCCTATGGTGAGGTGTGATTGGTCGCATGAGGCGGAGGTCCGGTAGAGACGAGTGTGACGTGTGGATTGTGGATGTGTATGGAGATTTGGTGGGACCTGGCACTTGCAGTAAGTATGGGCTCACAGGATTGGAGATGCGCCCACCGGATGAGCGCTCATATTCGGTGCGGAATCACGCATCCTGTCCGTCCGCCGACTTCCCTAACTGCAGGATAGGCCCAAGGCGTGAAAGTGTGACCAGTGAACGTATCCTGGTCACTGCCTGCATTGGCTCAAGTCAAGTTGCCGGGCTACCCCACTGAATCTACCCCACCAGACATGATCACGCGCACCCAAGACCTCGCTGGATGAAGCCTCATGTCGCCCGGACCGGATCGTGGTGCACCCGGTGATGGCGTACAGCATGGAGAAATTGCCGCACCGGATGGGGACGGACCAGATCGTTCATTCGGTCCGTCCACCGTGCCCACACTGGATGTCGACGCACCAAGAACAAGTCTAGTGCGCGCCGCGTGCACTTACGCAGCGGCGTCGATCCCGACCGGATGAGACCAAGATCCACCAAGGCCCACGTGCGGTACCGAATGGGCCGCACATCCAAGGGAGAAGTCCAGTTCCAAGACGAAGAGACGGTGTATCCAGGTACCTCTGTCATCATGTGATGAGTGTACCTGGAGAAGTGTCGCCGTCAACAAGTCTCCGCATACCGAAAACAAGACGAACATACTGAAGCACTGCCAAGAAGCACAAGCATACTCAAGACAAGCGAAACATAGTGAAACCTACATTAAAGTCAGCGAAGTGATAGAAGATAGCTAGCCAAACGTAAGATCTAAACAGAAACCAATTTGCCGAAGAACACGCGGACGATTCTGGCGCCCGAGGACAGCAGTAGAGCCTCGACTTTCTCGTCTTCAAGAGCCCTCCGGGAGACTGCCTGCGCGCGGTCTAAGTACGTTTAGGGACGCTTCCAAGGCCTCACCGGTGTAGCGAGCACCGGTGTAGTGGGGACTCAAAGGTACCAAGGCGAGGTCGGCAGTGACTGGGGTTTCGCGCCCTGGAGTGACCTGTGAGAGCTTCATTTCCTATTTGCGTGTCCTAACCGGGCATCCATTTCATATTCCCTACTGTGTGTCTTTGGTGGTTGAGGTAGTCACCCCCCAGACCGAATTGATCGACTACTGTGTGATAGGACTGAATTATATTTTGTATTGTTCCCTCATTCTGTGAGGGTGGTGCGCGTAAGTGAGTGTGCATCCAGGGCTGACCAGTGCCTTGGGTGACGGCTCCGAAGTTGACTGGTGTATAGACCCCCACCCAAGGGTCTCAAAGAATAAGTGGTGGCTGTATATTTTGTGACGTTTAGCTCGGCATTGTATTTCTGTGTGGTTGGTTGGTCTGAATTACGGATCTGACAGTGATCCCTTCCATTCGGTCTGACCTTCTGTTCATTCGGTGTGGTTTATCCCAGGAACACACCCAGCAGACTTTATTCTGTATTGCAACAACTCACTTCGGTGAAATCCGGTCCGCCAAAGGTAAACGATACCTATAGGGGTTGACACAAGGACACACGCCAAAACACCGGACCGCATCCGTGCGATTCGGTGCGTCCAAGCGGTTTCAGGCCCGGGTCATTCGGTGTCCCGTGGACTGCTTATCGCGTGGACAATCTCTGGTACTCCGAACCCGAATTTCATTCGGTCCGGCATAGCGCGCTATACACCCCTGGACGATAAAGGCGTTCACCCGCCTCGCCTCAGCTGGTGCGCGTGCCCGGATTTGGTTGCCTAGGATTCCACCGGAGTTGTTTGTATATTGATTTGGTCTTAAGGGGTGTTTCTACTGACTACCTGGACTAACAGTTTGGTTATGACTGGAAGGAAGGAAGCACGTGAAGGTGGACGCGGAGGCGGACGCGGTGAGGCGTCTCGTCAGTCGCGTCGTGGACAAGGGTTGCCGCCGGAGGAGCACAAGGCCCTGGACGACGTTGTCCGGGAGGCTCGGAAGGCTGGCGCGGAGAAGCGCAAGGCGGCCCTGGAGGAGAAGAAGAAGGCGTCGGCGGCCGTTCAAGATCAAGCGGCCCCGGAGTCCTCCGCTCTGGATGCGCACCAAGCAAACCAGGACGAGGCTCTGGAGGCGGACTCGACCGAGTCTGTGCCGGCCGGCACCGAATGTGTCCCAGACCCGGCGACGGGACTGGATGAGGGTGAGTCCACACAGGACAAGGAACCCGCCCAGGCGTCTGTGGGAGGCGCCGATGAGGTTGAGCCCCGGCCGAGGATCGAGTTTCGGACTCTCCTCAGCCGGATGACGAAGTCGAGATTCTGGACGAAGCCCCGACGATCAAGCACGAAGGACCGCTGTCGACTGTCCAAGAAGACGGCGTACTGAACGACGAAGCTGAGACCCAGTCTGCACCCGCGCAATCCGGTCCGGCCGCGACTGCCGAAGCACCCGCGCTCAAGAGTGAAGCCCGATCCAGTCTGGCGCCCTCGGACCCTCGAGGACCCAGCGAGACCAAGGCCCAAGTGAGCGAGGCTCAGGCGAAGGCGTACGTGGCTGAGCAAGTGCGCCGCTGGGAGCAGCACCGTGAGAGCGCGGTCGTCCCGCTCAAGGTGGAGTATGCCTGGCCCGAGCCGGCACCCGACTTCACCGAATGGTGGGCGGCTGCGTTGGCGACGTCGAAGTACCTGTCGGACCGAATGGCGATGGCAAGCCAAGACGCTGCATGGATCGCGGAGCTGGATTCGGTACGGCTTGAGCTGTGTCTGGCCCAGGACGTCACGGGTATCGTGATCCCGCCGAGCCTGCTCTCGCCACGTGAGTGCGTTGCGCTCATCCAGTCTCTCCTCTTCGCTGCTGGTTTCAGGTTTCACAACCTGATCCCGATGTGGTTCCAGTCCAAGTCCTCCAGAGTCGCACCGAGCCTGGTGCGCTCTGTGGTCGAAGACGTCCAGCATTTCCTCGCGTTCGAGCTGATCGAGTGGCGCGAGCTGGCATCCGGTGTGCCCTTCAAGATCGTACTGGATGCGCCGGACGCACAAGATCGGACTGGACCAGATGCTGAGAACACTGGATCAACGCCGCTGCAAGCTGTGCGAGCACCGATCCTGGACTACCATGCTGAAGACAACGATGGAGATCTATTGATGTCGGATTACGAAGCTGGACTACTGGGACGCGAATTCGTCCTGCGTCTACGAGTGGCCGGACTCCGGAGGACACGAAGCCCGCAAGGGTCGTCCACCGGCGAACCGGATTCCAAGCGCCCGCAGCACGGACCGCCTCGCCCGTCGTCCATTCAGTCCGCGTCGTCGATCCCGTCCGCGCCGCCGCTGTCCACGCCGTCGCTCTCCTCGCTCCTTCGTACCACGCGTCCAGTGAGTCTGGACGCGCATCCGGTACCGGAGTGCTGGTTCCATTGCGTCCGCCGTCCCGCTCACCCTCGGATCTCGATTCGAGCTTGTTCGGTACGACGGCAGGATCCAACGAGTCGACGTTCAGTGCGGCATCGGGAGCTCGGTCGTCCAGAGGCAGCTCGTCGTCGTCGTCGTTGTGGTCCGGACACGATGCCGCGAGGCACATGTCCGCGATTGGGTACGGACCCATGGTGATGACCGCACAAGCGGGAGCGATTCAGACTGGCGCAGGTGGAGGAACCGTGGAAATCACCCGGACAGCACTCCCTCGGTCATCGACGGTGGTGGATCAAGACGATGTCGTTATGTCGGAGTCCGATCGCACTACCGTCCGGAGTGACCGAAGGTCGAGGGCTTCATCCGGTAGGCACACCTCCTCCCGACGCGAGAAGCGAAGCCCGTCACCGAGCGACTCTGACTCCAGTGACACTGACCGGAACCACCGCCGAAGGTCGTCGAGATCGAAGCGCGCACCGAGTCGGTCGTCCAGGTCGAGTCGATCCGGTCGGTCAAGTCGTTCAGCGATGTCCGTGATGTCTGGGGCATCCCAAGTCGCGCTCAACACGATGCGTCAGACGCAAGAAGCCCTGGCCAGGATGGAGCTGAGCCAAGCAGAGTCCGTTGCCAACACGGCTCGACTGGGTGAAGGCCTCCAGAGTGCGTTCCACGCGATTCAGGAGCTGGCCGGACGCAATGCTGCCGTCCACGGCAGTCAGCAGACCGGATGGGGACAGAATGCTCCGGTCCCGGGGCCCCGATCCGGTCCGGCCAGCCTCCAGTGTCGCCGATCCAGGAGCACGAGGTGGCCGCCGCCATTGAGAACGCCCGTGCTGAAGCAGCCCGCCTGGAGCGCGCGCGCCGCCGCAGAGTTCACCGAGCGTTGGAAGCAGCAGGAAGCGCAAGCCGAAGCCGAACGAGCACGCTGGGCCGAGGACGTCCAGCGGGGACTGAACGCCCAACTGGATTTATTCCAAGAGAAGGTCCACCGGCTTGAAGCTGAAAGGGAGAGGGAGCGAGAATCTTCCCGGAACATTCAGCGGTTTCAGGCCCATCAGTTACGCAACCTTCGTGCAACACGCCAGGAAAATCCAGCTGCTCCAGCAACATCGGGACCTGATTCGGCAACGCAAGTGAAGACAGAGACCGGACGAGAGTCGTCGCACCCGGTATCCAGTGTGCCTATCCCATCTGGTCAGGCACCCAACGGATCTGCGTCGTCTCGTGCCGACGAGCTTCTAGCAGCTCAGCTTCAAGCGACGATCGACAGCATTCTCAAGGCGAAGGCGACTGCAGGGGCTAAAGCTCGCGCCGCACGAGCCGCGCCTGCCAAGGGCAAGCAAGATGCACCCGCGAAGGACTCGAAACCTCCGCCCGCGAAGGGTGAAGCCTCCAAGAGTGCGAAGGACACCGGGTCTGGGGCGCGCAAGCGTTCGTCCGGTAGGCGGAGCCGCAGAGGCGGTGACCCCTCCGGTTCGGACCCGGACTCAAGCTCGGGCGACGACTCTGACGAGGGCTACAGCTCCAGCGACTCGGACGACTCACTGGCCAATGTGCCCACGCACTCCACGTCGGTGACGACACAGGATGGCAAGACGGTGATGAACTTCAGACCGTATGTGAGCTCCAGTTCGCTTGAAGACTTCGACGACAAGGCCTCGTACCAGGAGCGGACAAGATGGTGGGAGCGATTCCTCGCTTTGACGGTCCAAGGTGGCTGGACGGACAGTATGAAGGTCTACGAATTGCGCCTGAAGCTGCCGACGTCCGCCCGTCACTGGCGTGCACAATTGCCAAGGCACACACGTGACACTTGGAGTCTGCTATCCCGCGAGTTCAAGAACAAGTACTGTCGGTCGAAGGTGTCCGATTCGGAGCGCTACTACTCAGCAAGCCAGAAACGGACCGAATCCGCCCTCGACTTTTTCTATCGGTTGAACGCTGCGGCCTACAAGGCTAACGTGAACTTCAAGAAGTCGCCGAAGACGCGAGAGATGCACGTCAAGCGATTCATCAGGAAGCTTACCGAATCAAGGCTGCGATCCAGTCTGAAGAGTCAGCGCATACACAGCATCGACGACCTGGAGTTCATTCTGCGTCAACACGATGAGGAATACCAGGACAGCGAGCGCGAGGAGCCGTCATCCAGACCGCGCGACTTCCGTGCGGACAACGCTCGCCGCAACCGTGACCGCGATCGATTCAGACCGAAGCCCTCTGGACGTGCGTATATTGCGCAGAGCGAGGATGAGTCTGACGGAGAGGATCGGCATGTGCGTTTTCAGGATGAGGTGGAGGATCACCGAATTACTGTTGCACCGAAGTCAGATCCGGTCCCCCCTGCCCCGACTCGACAAGCAGACCCGGATCCGGTGCAGCCCGCACTGGATGAAGGTGTAGTACGTGACGCGGTGTATCGTGTGATGACCAGTTCGGGATGGAAGCCCCGCCCCCAGGACAACAATCTGGAGTGTCAAGATTCGGTCCGTCCTCGGCGCCGCAGTCACCAAGGGGAACAATCCTGACTGGAACGAGTTCTGCGAGAAGTGTGAGAGACACGGACACCGCCCGGAGAATTGCTGGATGGACATCGTGTGCGACCGCTGTCACCGACGTGGACACCCGATGCGTGTGTGCAAAGTTCTCCCATGTAAGCTGTGCGGACTGTTCCACGATGGACACTGTGAGATGATGAAGACCCTGGAGGCACTGAAGAAGCTGGCCCAAGAAGGAGCACTGAAGAACGTACCGAAGAACATACTGGATCAGCTGCTGGACGACAAGGCGACAAGTTCAGGTGGGCCGTTAAACCACTAAGCCCGCTGGGTGGGGACCCAGTACGCGCCGGGCGTAAGCCCCCTGAATTGTGTGTGTTAGCCTATGTCGGACCGGAACTGCGAGCCAAGCGCCAAGATAACCACCAACAATGCATGATTTCTCTGAGCAACGATGACCCGATTCAGTCTGACCGAGTTGATGATCGTTCTGGATTGAGCCATACCGAATCGCGGAGACCGGATGGACCGACCGAATTTCGTTTGGAACCAGGTGAGCGGTACGGATGGTGGGTAGATCACGAGCCAGATAAGGATTCGCATGAGGTGGCTACGGTGCATGGTGCAGTGAATGACTTGCGATTGGAGATATTGATGGACACTGGAGCGTCGGTGAGCATGATCAGTCTGAATCTTGCGCGTAGACTCAAGATCAAGCTCCACCGACACAAACAGATCAAGGTGTCCGGATTGGGTGGCAAAACCACCTACATCTCTGCCAGTGCGGAAGTCAAGATCACGCTCGGTGCGCGAGTCGTATATGTCATGGACGTGTGGGTCGCGAACATCGGTGAAGGTGTGGACGTGTTATTGGGTATGAACTTCATGTTCTGTGCTGGGGTTCGGTTGTGTATCCGCGAGGGACTTCTGCAGTTACCGGATGAAGAGCCTGTCCTCATGTACGGAGACAAGGTGCAGCGTCGGCAGGGAATGAGGTTGCCGGTCCAGGCACCGGAAACCCTGTACCTCCGACCGGGCGATGAAGCAGTGGTCCGCATCCGGTTCGGCCAAGCCAACCCACAAAGGGAAGTTGTGTGGGCTGGACGCGGTGATCGCTGGGTGACCAAGATCGTGTACGGAGCGAGGGGTTGGCCCGAAGCGGTCAAGGTGGTGAATGTTTCGGAGTACAATCTCTGGATAACGGCCGGAACGACGCTGGCCTACATCGTGGAGTATGGATTCTTTCCATCCGTGGGGCGTTTTGTCCGTCCAGGATCAAGGGTGTATAAGGAATGGCAAGTGCTGATCTATGAAAACACTCTGTCGAAACAAGGCAAGTTACGAGAGCAGCGTCGCCTCCAAGCGCTCTGGGATCGTGAACCGCCTGCTGTGGAGCCTGCAAAGTACAACTGGCCGACCAAACTGATGATGCATCCGGGCGGAAAGAAGGGCGTGACCTGCTTCGCAGCGGTGTTACAGAATCCAGCTGTCAAGTCGGACAAGATTGTGGAATTGCCTGAAGATCCGGTCCTGCAGGATCTGGTTGAGGAGGAGGAGTCGTTCAAACGTTTAACTCCCTTCCCAGTGATGCCGAGCCAGACGGGATGGCTCCACCAGCTGCGAGCCGGAACGACGGAGAGATCTCTTTGACGACACCGAATCGGATGATGGCGAAGGGTTCTTCGACGCAGTTGAACAAGAGGATAGTGCTCTACAGGATGAAGACATCTTTTTCGACGCGATTGCACCAGATGAACCCGAAGTGCCAGAAGACGAACCGGATGGGGTCGCCGAAGACGTGTCCGACTTGGCCTCCCAGATTCTGTCCGGCACTCCCGTCCAGAAGCTCAAGATGGAGTACGAACGGGTCATGCGACTTAATGCTGAGGAACTGGACCTCGAGCCTGCCGTGTACATTCATGAAGGCAGTGACTTGTTGTCGCAGCTACGAGACCAGCTTGCGCTTCTTCCGGAGGTACAGGATCTGAGTCCTGAATGCGACATTGACAAGGCCGATGTCGGTGAACCTGGAGTGAGCGGACCGGATGACGAACGCCGTCTGCGTGACATTCTGAAATACCACCGGCGGATCTTCTTGGGTGACGGCAATGCTGCGCCAGCACCAGCGCGTGGGGTTGTTTGCGACCTGGATGTGGAAATGCCAAGCCGGTTGCACAGAGAGCTCGTTCGGTTGCACCGCATCTCGCGATGAAGGTGTACGAATTGTTGAAGAAGTTGCTGGAGACCGGATTAATCGAGACGTCCACCTCACCGTGGGCTTCACCAATCGTGATCGTACTGAAGAAGAACGGGATCGACATCCGGATGTGCATCGACTATCGGCTCGTGAACGGCTTCATTCAGTTGTCCAACTATCCGCTCCCGCTTATCGATGATCTTTTGATCGGTTTCGAGAGTGCGATGTGGTTTATGAGCCTGGACATGGCCAATGGCTTCTGGGCGATCAGGATGACAGAGCGAGCTAAGCTCATCTCGGCATTCGTGTCGCCATTTGGCCACTACCAGTGGCGACGCATGCCATTCGGTCTGAAGAATGCTCCTTTAGTCTACCAGCAGATGCTGAACAACTGCTTGTGGGGTTTTGTGCGACTGTCGCCCGAAGAGGAGGCTGAAGTGGATCAGGACGTACTGGATTATCTGGGTTTGAAGCCGCGAGAGAACAATGCTGTGCCGAGCAGTACCGAATCTGATGAGGAGATCCTGTCCGGTCGACACCTTCCTGCATTGACGGACCAAATGACCGTGTTCCAGCGCAATATTCCGGCGCCGGCGCAGATGGGTCCGGTCCTCGGGCGAAGCTCGTACATCGATGACATCGCACACGGGGCGCCGACGTGGGACCAACTGTGTGTCG
The DNA here is from genome assembly GCA_024211575.1 of Phytophthora melonis. Classification (NCBI taxonomy): domain Eukaryota; phylum Oomycota; class Peronosporomycetes; order Peronosporales; family Peronosporaceae; genus Phytophthora; species Phytophthora melonis. The sequence goes on from JAMXKT010000008.1 coordinate 374,136, forward strand.
ACCTAGATGCGTTACTCTTCCGACTGCGGTACTGGAACATTTCGGTCAGTCTGCCGAAGAGCGAGTTCGGTAAGCGCTCGATTCCGTACCTATCGCACGAGATCAGCGCTGAAGGACTCCGAGCAACGCCGAAGATCGCCAAGGGAGTACTGGATCTACCGTTCCCATCTACTTTGAAGGGTGTTCAGTCTTTCTTGGGCAGTCTGAACTACTACCACAAGTTCATCGAGGACTTCCCGGTGGTGGCTGCCGTCCTGTACGAGCTGAGTGATGATCAGGTGCGCGCCGGCAGGGACCTGTCCAGAGCGAAGGAGGCTTTCGAGATTCTGAAGCGGAAGATCGTGTCAACCCCGTTGCTTCGACATCCGGACCGGACCAAGCCGTTCATCATCATCCCGCACGCTAACAAGTGGGCCGCCTGCGCGGTCCTCGGGCAAGAACATGACGGACTGATCCAGCCCGTGCGTTTCACGGGGCGTGTACTGAATGAGTCTGAGATTCGGTACCACGTCGCGGAAAAAGAAGTCATCGCCGTCATGAGAGTGCTGGATGTCTTCAGGACAATCTTGAGGGGTGCCCACTGGTTGTATACACCCGTTATTCGGTACTCAAGTGGGTGATCCAGTCCAAGTCGGCAGATGGACGCTGTGTGCCCTGGGGCGTCGCGCTATCACAATGGGATCTGGAGGTTCGTCGTGTCCAACGAGACGAAGACGGTCTGGCCGCCATACTCGGTGCGGGTATCACCCCCCGAGAGCATCTGGACCGGATCGCGGAGTCGCTGATCCCAGCCAAGGGGCGCGTCAAGCCACCTCCGGTTATCAGCGTGGAGATGCTGGACGCTAGCTTTGAAGGGATCGTACTCAGTTTCGATGGAGCCGCGAAGACATCGACGCGTCAGGGGAGTTGTGGATGCATTCTGTGGAGCCTACCCGGTTGGGACGTACTGGATGCGCGAGGTTTCATTCTGAATGACGTCACGGTAAACGACGCGGAGTATCACGGCTTACTGAATGGGCTGACCATGGCACTCGACCGTGGAGTTACGGACCTGATCGTAGTCGGAGACTCTCGCATCGTGATACAGCAAGTTCAAGGGCTGATCAATTGTAATCAGCCCAACCTGCAACGCCACCTGGCCCAGTGCAAAACTCTGGAGGGGCGATTCGGTACGCTGCGACTAGTTCACGTCAAGCGCGAGTACAATTCGGCCGCAGACTACCTGACTTCCAAGACACTGGCCCTCGGCGCTACGTGGACCGTACAGGATGAGGAAGAGCGAACCCACCTGCAGCGAGTGTCGAAGATCCATGAGAAGCTGATGAAGCCAATCGTTGTTACACCGGATGTTGTCGAAGCAGAGCGAGACGTACCGGATGGAGATGCGACCGAGGCTACAGAGACACCGGATGAGAGAGTACCAGGGAGTGCCGAACCGGACCATGAGTCAGCACCGCTCCCCAATTGTGCTCGTGTCTTGGCGGTCCTGACCCGGTCGGGAGCACAGGCCCAGACCGAATCCAGTGAGCCATTGTGCCCGCTGGAGTTCCAAGCTGAACGATGGCGAAGAATTAAGGCGCACCAAGACCAGGATGAGTTCATTGCAGAAGTCAAAGCATATCTGAGTGGAGATCTGGAGCGACTCTCCCAGGCGACTGCGGAAGGTTGCGAAGCTGTCTGACCTGTTTGCGCTAGATGCCAGGGGCGTCCTGTATCGACTCGCGCGTTCCACACGGGACCGACCTCGGGACGTACAGGATGAGCCTCGCCTGGTGGTGCCGCGGACTCTGTGCGCAGACCTGTTGCACTACGCCCACGAGGACTTCCAAGGCGGGCACCAAGGCATCACACGCACACACGAACGACTCCGGACCGAATTCTATTGGCCTGGTATGTACGCCGATGTCGAGCGTTTTGTGAAAGAGTGTGTTGACTGTGCAAGCGGAAAGGGGCGACCCCCCAATCCTGGACCGTCGCCTGGTAACATCGAGCCCCGACGCCCTTTCGAAGTGGTGTCTATGGATTTTGTGACACACATGCCCAAGTCAGCACGGGGAAACACCTTCCTATTGTTGTTCCAAGATTCGTTCTCGGGTTACGTGATGTGTAAACCCATGTCGTCTACGACGGCACAGGATGTGGCAGAAGCATATGAAGAGCGAGTTTTTCGGAGTTTCGGTGCGTCATCGATGATCAGACACGACCAGGATCCCCGGTTTATGAGTGAGGTGTTCACCCGGTTCCGGGAGCTACTGGGTAGCCGTCAACGCGCGACTTTGGCTTACCGGCCTCAGGCGAACGGCCAGCAGGAGCGGTCCGTCCAGACCGTCATTCGGAGCGTCCGCGCCTACATCGCGGAAGCGGACCAGTCCGACTGGGATGATCATGCCGAACGACTGATGTTCGCACTGAATACTTCCTTCGACGCGACCAGACTGGATACGCCATTTTATTTGGTCCACGGTTGGGACGCACAGGGAACGGTGTCGGCGATGTTGGGACCGAAGCCATCCAGCCTCCCCGAACGCACAGCGTACGAGTGGCGTCGGAAGTTTCAGCGCGACTACAGCTATGCGATCGCATGTGCCGAAGATCTCCAGAAACAAGCGAAGCGGACCCGATCTGAGGAGCAGACACGAAAGTGGAAAGAGCTCTCCGAACGACTGAAGACCGGATTTGAGAAGGGGGATTCGGTATGGCTCTACATCCCTAAGGTCCAGACCGGATTGAGTCGCAAGTTAGCCCACATGTGGCACGGGCCGTTCAGGATCGACGAGGTGCATGACGACTTCCGTGTGAAGCTCAAGGTGGAGGACACAGGATATCGTGTCAACCCGTGGGTGCACGTCAGTCGACTCAAGCCGCGAGCGTTGTTCCCGAAACGACCCACTGTGGAACTTGAACTGGATGACGACGACGATTTCGATGCGGCGTTACTGCCTGAAGACAGCTGGCAGCCGGACGAACAGAATGGCGAGTATGAAGTTGAGAAGATTCTGGACCTCCGGTGGACCAAGCGTACGCGAACGTCCAAGCGCATCCGCGAGTACCAAATCAAGTGGAAGGGATACGATGATCCGGAGTGGGTGCCAGTAACCCAGCTCAATTGCGGCGCACTACTGTATGAATTCAACCAGAGCGCCCGCGCTAAAGCTCGATTCCAGTCTATGCAGGCTGGTGACGACCACCCCAGTGCCTAGAGCACAGAATGAACCGACCGATCCTGACCGCTGATGTGTGAACCGACCGAACCTGGATGTGATTTTCGACTGTGGATTTGGTAACGACGATGAGTGGAGATTGTGAACGAGAGTGAAAGAGGTGTTAGCAGACAGAACGAACAAGTGATTGTGGAGAAAACGAGTATGAATGGACCGAATCTGAATCAGACAGGCCGAGTGAACGACAAGAGGGAACAGGAAGCAAGTGATGAATATGGAATGTGTGGAATTATGCAGTTAGCGAAAGGTGACACCGAATGTGCGGCTAATCTTGGTGCTCGGTAGAGAGCCAATTGCCGCGCAGTTCGTCCGGAGTCAGAAGCATGTTGCGGATCTCCGGAGGTCGCTCAGCAATCAGGTCGTTGGTGGACCATCCGGTCCACTGAATGCGGGCAGGTTCCACGCGGTCCAGGATCGCCAGTTGCTCCATCATCGTGTACGGCTCGGCACCGCGGTGTGTCTCCGACCGGTCGAACAGGATCCAGTGGCAGAGCTTGGCGGGTACACCCAAATGCCCGGCTCGTACAGGATGGTCTCCGGCGCTCCAGACGACTTCAGCCTTGCAATCAGCTTGTTGTAGTCCTTGAGAGCCGCATCATGAAGCTTCTTGCGTGCCACTTGAGCTCTGGCGGCCTCCTGGCTGCCTGCCTCGAACGTGACCCAATGACCCGCGTGCCAGAAGGTCATCGCGTTGCTCTCCATGTACCCCGCGATCTCGGTCAGAACCTTGAGAGCGCTGTCCGGTAGCGCGCTGCGCTTGTGGAATAGGAGATGCACGACTCGCCGACGGAACATGCGCTCACCAGGGCGGCTGTCCAGAATGACCTCGTACTCGCCAGGCTGGAACCGAGCCTTTAGAGGTTTGGTGCCACCATTGTGATTCGGTGCGTAATCGGGGAACCCAGGAGACTGGTCGACGGCATTGGCGGAGCTGGGTGCGAACGTAGTCAGGATCCCCTTGTGGCGCCAGGATGTGACGCCCGGACCAGGCTTCTCGATCACCATCAGCTCTTCCGGCGTGAGTTCCTCCATGTCCTTGCGGGCCAGGGGCGACTTCTTACGATCGTCGCTCGGTCGGGACTTCCTCTTTTCTTGGGCGGAAGCACGCTGGACACCGAATCCGACTGAGACGACATCGAGCTGGTGCGACGCTTGGACCTGCGGAGGGGAGACACCGGATCTTGAGCAGCAGACGAGTCCCGCGCCCTCACTGGCAGCGCGCGCAGCTCATCCTCTCTGGCTGCGGCTCGAGCAATCTTGGCCTTCTCTTCCGCACTGGGCTCCCACTCGGGGTCACGGTTCTCGTTGTCGCCCTCAGCGTCATCCGGTCCGAGGAACAAGTCGCTGTCATCCTGAGTGTAGTCGACCAGATCCGGCCAGTACTCCGGTGTCTCGTCGGTGTCGGCCCACCGATCCAGTATCGCCTCAGCACGCAGATAGTAGATTTCGGGCACGTACGTCGTCCAGTAAGTGGAGTCCAAGCGGTTCCAGAACATCATGCGCGCCAACATGCAGGACAACTCGAACGGGAAGAACAAGTCGTGGGCCATGGTATCCTTGTCCAACAACTTCATGGCAGCATGATACGTCAACCCGGTACGCATGGCCAACTGGACGTCCGTGCGAAGTTTGCGCCACACTATTGGGAGGTTGGCCAAGGAGGCGCACGCGGTCTTCTCATCGATCAGGTATTCCTTGCCGACCTGACGAGCGGAGTCACCAGACGCATCCCATGCGGTTGGACGCCACTGCACTTGGTCCGGCACGTCGCGTTGATTCTTGGCCGTACCCGATGATGACCGCGCAGACGTCTGACCCTCGGTTTGGAGTCACCAGTGAGATCCAGAATGGAGACGCGCCTGCCGCTTGGTTTGGTGCCGCCACTTGCTCCGGTGTCGCGGTCCGGTCCGGACTTGTCGCCGCTGTCCTTCTCTTCGGTGTCGTCTTCGTGACGGAAGCTGAACGGACCCGGCTCGGCAAACATGTCATCGGCCGAGGTGACATTGATCAGCGTCTGCCATTCGGGCGGCGGAGCCGTACCGAGCCTGTACTGCTGAAATAGCTCCTCCAAACGACGCCAGTTCCCAGTCACCTTGGTCTGGTTTCGATTCAGGAAGTTCATCACTCGGTCCACGTTGAAGGCGTGAGACGCGAGAGACTCGACGCACCTGTTGGACGTACCGAGCTTGGCCTCCAGTGCCGAGATCTGCTCCCGCAGAGACTGCTTCTCGTTTTCGTGCTCGATCATCAGCTTCCTGAAGTCCGCCCGGTAACGCTCTGTGGTCTTCTCCTTTTCCTCCATGAGGTGGTCGGTGATAACTTGCCACTGCCCGACTAGCTGACCCAGTGTGGCCTGAAGCTGCGCGTTTTCCTTCTGGGTGGCGAACAGCATGTCGGCCGTACCGGATCCTTGCGTCTCAATTTGGTGCCGCATGAGTCGGTACTTGACGAGCATGCGCCGCATGATGGTAGTCATACTGAACACCCGCGCAGCCAAGTCGCGACACCCGTAGACGGACAGAATGGAGGCCATCTCGCGACGAGCGGAGAGAGAATTGAGCAGAGTTTCTAGCTCGGTCGGGTTGGGCGAATGGTCGAGAGGCCGCAGGAAGAATTCGTTGACGTCCTCACGCTCGCCCACCAGTTCATTCAGTTCGGCCAAGTCCGTAGCAGAGAGCCCCTCGATGGACGTCAGCACCTCCAACCCTCCATACCCTCGCGGATGAAGCGGTTGCTGTCGATGTGGTCCAGACGCGCGGGGACGCTCACCATACAGAAGGCGCCATCCGGCTTGTACTCAGGAGGTGGGTCCCACACCGCTGGAGACCCGTTGTCAGCCGGCGCACCGAAGTTGGTCGCCACTGGGAGACCGGAACCCGCGGGCAAGACGAGGGCCTCTTGCGCGGACAGGATTCGCCCGGAAATGCTGCGCTGCTTGCGGAGCACGCGCTGTGTGAACTCTCTCGCGGGCGGAGATCGCCGGCCTCCTGCACCCTCCTCATTTTCGGCGTCTGCGCCCTCGTCGCCGTGCGCGGCGCGTTTGGACGTCGTAGCGCCCTTCCCCGTCTTGGGTTGGGGCCATCACCGTGACCGTCGCCGCTGCTGGACGCGCGCTTGTCGCCAGAGACGCCGGCGCTTCCATCCGAGCCCGAGTTGGCACCCGCGTCACCACCTCCCGGTGGAGGAGCTAGCGGAAGTTGTGCCGGGCTCGATGGCTTGCTGCCAGGCGCCTCGGCTGCGTCGTTCACCTCGGACATGGCGCTGATGAGTCGCTCAATGGAGAATGGATTGTGTTTTGCGGTGGATTGCTTCCGCCAGTTGGATTGTGACGTGCGAAGACCCGCCATGGAGACGGGGCGCTGGATGACTTGTGTTCTCGGAAAGACCTTCCCAACGGTTTTATGGTTCGGTATGACCCCCCATTCGGAGTGGGAGCCATCGTGTGTGGTTCTGGTCATGTCCTGTCACCTCGGTGGCAAGATCCTCTGTGAAAGAACCTGAGCAGAGGGGCGGTTGACACGATGTGGAAACAGATTTTTATCTGCACCCATGTCCGACCCCATGGATACGTGGACCCTATGGTGAGGTGTGATTGGTCGCATGAGGCGGAGGTCCGGTAGAGACGAGTGTGACGTGTGGATTGTGGATGTGTATGGAGATTTGGTGGGACCTGGCACTTGCAGTAAGTATGGGCTCACAGGATTGGAGATGCGCCCACCGGATGAGCGCTCATATTCGGTGCGGAATCACGCATCCTGTCCGTCCGCCGACTTCCCTAACTGCAGGATAGGCCCAAGGCGTGAAAGTGTGACCAGTGAACGTATCCTGGTCACTGCCTGCATTGGCTCAAGTCAAGTTGCCGGGCTACCCCACTGAATCTACCCCACCAGACATGATCACGCGCACCCAAGACCTCGCTGGATGAAGCCTCATGTCGCCCGGACCGGATCGTGGTGCACCCGGTGATGGTGTACAGCATGGAGAAATTGCCGCACCGGATGGGGACGGACCAGATCGTTCATTCGGTCCGTCCACCGTGCCCACACTGGATGTCGACGCACCAAGAACAAGTCTAGTGCGCGCCGCGTGCACTTACGCAGCGGCGTCGATCCCGACCGGATGAGACCAAGATCCACCAAGGCCCACGTGCGGTACCGAATGGGCCGCACATCCAAGGGAGAAGTCCAGTTCCAAGACGAAGAGACGGTGTATCCAGGTACCTCTGTCATCATGTGATGAGTGTACCTGGAGAAGTGTCGCCGTCAACAAGTCTCCGCATACCGAAAACAAGACGAACATACTGAAGCACTGCCAAGAAGCACAAGCATACTCAAGACAAGCGAAACATAGTGAAACCTACATTAAAGTCAGCGAAGTGATAGAAGATAGCTAGCCAAACGTAAGATCTAAACAGAAACCAATTTGCCGAAGAACACGCGGACGATTCTGGCGCCCGAGGACAGCAGTAGAGCCTCGACTTTCTCGTCTTCAAGAGCCCTCCGGGAGACTGCCTGCGCGCGGTCTAAGTACGTTTAGGGACGCTTCCAAGGCCTCACCGGTGTAGCGAGCACCGGTGTAGTGGGGACTCAAAGGTACCAAGGCGAGGTCGGCAGTGACTGGGGTTTCGCGCCCTGGAGTGACCTGTGAGAGCTTCATTTCCTATTTGCGTGTCCTAACCGGGCATCCATTTCATATTCCCTACTGTGTGTCTTTGGTGGTTGAGGTAGTCACCCCCCAGACCGAATTGATCGACTACTGTGTGATAGGACTGAATTATATTTTGTATTGTTCCCTCATTCTGTGAGGGTGGTGCGCGTAAGTGAGTGTGCATCCAGGGCTGACCAGTGCCTTGGGTGACGGCTCCGAAGTTGACTGGTGTATAGACCCCCCCACCCAAGGGTCTCAAAGAATAAGTGGTGGCTGTATATTTTGTGACGTTTAGCTCGGCATTGTATTTCTGTGTGGTTGGTTGGTCTGAATTACGGATCTGACAGTGATCCCTTCCATTCGGTCTGACCTTCTGTTCATTCGGTGTGGTTTATCCCAGGAACACACCCAGCAGACTTTATTCTGTATTGCAACAACTCACTTCGGTGAAATCCGGTCCGCCAAAGGTAAACGATACTTATAGGGGTTGACACAAGGACACACGCCAAAACACCGGACCGCATCCGTGCGATTCGGTGCGTCCAAGCGGTTTCAGGCCCGGGTCATTCGGTGTCCCGTGGACTGCTTATCGCGTGGACAATCTCTGGTACTCCGAACCCGAATTCCATTCGGTCCGGCATAGCGCGCTATACACCCCTGGACGATAAAGGCGTTCACCCGCCTCGCCTCAGGTCCATCGCCTTGGACACCGGAACCTTCGTCGAGTAGAAGCCCAGCATCCTGTCCATGACGCGCTCCACCGTGTTCGACTCCGCCACCCACTTCGGCAACATGTTGTCGAAGAAGGCCAACGCCGGCCCCTCCAACTTGTTGTTCAGTGCCAGTATCTTGAAGTCGTCGGGCCAGTCCCCGCCGCTCATCAACTGCGCCGCCACCAAGCGCTGCACGAACTTCTTACCCCACGCGAGGAAGTCTGCACCGACCCCTGCGTAAATCTCCTTGCCAGAGAACTTGGGAAACCACGGCCAGTCCAGATCCTTCATCTTCGGCATCTTCAGGCCGAAGTTCTGCGGCGGGAAGAACTGCACGTGCTGCTGCTGCGCCGTGGGGGCGGCTCCGTGCGGCGGCGGCGATCGGAAGGGCTCTGGATCTTGCGCGGCATGCGGCAGTCTCGTTGGTGCTGGCCTCGCTCCCTCGGACTAGTCCAGCGAGCCCAATCTCATGCTCCGGTCGCGCGCCTTCATGTAGTCGCTGAAGGTGCCCGGCCCGGGCTCGGAGGATGTTGCAAAGAGCCTGTGCCCACTTGACCGTGGTGCCTGCTGTGCGCGCTGTGCCTCTGTCACTTGCTGCAGCTGGGTCTGCATCTGCAGCTGCTGCGCTGCAAACTTGGCCGTCATCCCCTCGAGGAGCCCTTCAATTCGTTCCATGCGCTTCGAGCTCGCGTCAGAGTCCCGACCGCTCCTTGCGTGAGCGTCAGACAGGCCCGAGACAGAGCGCGCCTCCTCCAAGAGATCGAACGGGTCCGTCGTCGTGCACAGTCTCGTGGAGTGTGGGTCTGGAACGATGTCGACGGGTTCGGGGGTGCTTGAGGTCGTGTCGGGGCCCATTGGGCTCATAACCTGTTGAATCAAGGTAAGTGAGCTGAAGCTGGGAAATGAAGAACTGATGCATTATCTAACCTGTCTCCTACTCATATGCAGAGGGCCGCAACTCGCAACCACTGCGCCGCCCTGTAGTCCTTGGTAACCACCGTACCTGCGACCACTCAAGCCCGCAACCGCTCGCAACCGCCCGCACCATCGCACGCAATGATTGCGAGTTCCAACACCTCCATGCGGATCGCCGCGACGACAAACTTTGCTGCGTGAAGCTCCATCCTCTGCACCATCGCCAGGGTGATGCGCGGCATGCTCACATGCACAGCACGCTCGAGCAGCTGCATGCGAGCTTCTGTCTTGGAGATGCGAGGGCCGGAGCTTGTACGCTGCGTTCGGGGACGGTTCATCTCGTCGCGCTTCAGCGCCAGGTATTGCTTAATGTGCGCCTTGAGAGCGCTAAAGCAGTTTTCAATGGGGTTGCACATCGGACTGTATGGACTGAGGCGCAGTAGGACGAGGTCGTCATGGGCTGGCACCAGCGCTTCCGTCTGGGAATGCGCTGGGGCGTTGTCGAAGACGACAACGATCTTCTTGTCGGCGAACTCGTTCTTGTAGACGTCTGCCTCCTTGATCTCAGTGTACAGTGCCTCCACGAACGCAGCATTTGTGTCCACCTTGATGCTGCCACGATGAGTACGGTACGCAACCACGACGAACGCAGAGGACACTGCACACTGGATCTGCAGGTTACCTCCTTTCGAAGGCGGCAGCTTCTCAACAGCCCTCTTCCCCTTCTTAGAGCGTCCACGCGTGCGCTTGATGTACATGTTGAAATATGTTTCGTCGAAATAGACGACGAAATCGCCATCATCGTTGTGGCGGACGAGAGCTTCGGCAAAAGCCTTCCTCTTCTCCTTGTTCACCTTGCTATTGCACGTGGTGGGCTCGACACGAGTCTGTAGTACAATAAATATAGCACGTGTGATTAGAACTGTAACGTTAAAATATACTCATGAACTCACACGTTTACCTGTTTGACCGTAAAAAACATGCCCACGAGGTGGCACAAAATCGTGGCCTCAGAGAGAAGCACGTTCAACTCGCTCATGACCATCGTGCGTAGCGTGCTGAACGTGTAGGTGCAGCACTCGTCCAGCCATAGCTCCAAAGCCGCCTTGATCTCGGGCGTGACCTTAGTGGCCCGCGCACCCCCATGCGAGAGGTCTTCGACGCGTCCAGTGCGCACAAGACGCGCCGCCGTCGTCCTGGGGAAGCCATTGTGACTGGCTACAGCACGCCAGTCACCACCTGAGCAGTCCAAGCTGCCGAGCGCAGCGAAGGTGCCCCACGTTATCGCGGGCCGGAGGGCCGCCCCACTACTTAATAACTATTAACACTACGAGTAGTGTAGCGGGCCGTCGAGGCGAGCGGAACGGGGGCGCTTACGTCACCCCCACCGCGACGTGTTACAACATATTAATGTCGTGTAGTGGGTCAAGAATATTGCAACACAGAAGACGTCAGCGCTCGCGTTGACATGAGTGTGTTATGACGAAGTGTGAGATGCTACCGGTGACGTCGCGCACGTCCCAACTGTTTGAATCGCGTGATACCAGTTATACCGGTTTTCGTACCGGTCGCAGTTCGGAGCCCTGTTCTGCTTTTACGCCCATACTGAGATGAAGTGTGACAATCCCCGGATGTGTAGACACCGTCTTTGTGACAAGATGCCCAAGCTGGATGGCACGAGGATCTCGGAGAAGGTAGAAGAAGCCAGACAAGGGATAGTAGCCAGTAAACCAGGGAAAGAAGAAGGTAGGATAGAATAGCTCAGTCCGCAATTGGCGCCCCAGCTCACAAGTCCAAGCACAAGCAGTAGCCGACCGATAAGGCGTGAATACACCTTTGTTGCCCACAACTTGCCCGCTTTCGTGTCCAAGACTTCAACGCGTAGAAGAACCGACCTCGGCCGTGAAGGCCACGTTGTACGGGGCGCTACGACTAAAAGGCCGCGTGTACTCAACCCAACACCAAGTGTCCAAACGGAGGGCACTCTAAATTAGCCACCTCGGGACGGAGCACGCGAAAGGGCCGAGTAAACGACAGAGAGGACGTGTGCAAAGGCAAGCGAAAGGGCCGGAGTACGACCGAAAGACGGACCGCACGGATGCATTTCCCGGCGCGGAACGGAGGGAGCACGGAGGCAAGCGATAGGGCCGAAGTATGAACAAGAAGAGGAGAGTTCTTCCGACATAGTTGCTCACGATTAGTTTCAACGATTGTCCACGCGGTGTCGTCGGGGACGACACCGTGGTAGCAGAAGCGGCATCACGCTGCTCCTTCATGATGAACCCCAGAGCAACACCATGTTGCTCTGTCGGCGATAACGTACGCAGCATCGCAGCAACGGCCGCCTCCCCAATGACTTTTGACAGTCCTTTGAGTGCCTCCCACTCTGGATCCGACAGCTGGAGGCAGTCAGCGCGTGCAACATGAGTTGCAGGCCGTAGTAGTAGTGGAGCTTTCCATGAGCACCTCCGTGTTTATGAAAAGGTTCTCAGCTCCCCGTCCGTACAGTCCCGTACGAACGTCCCGGTAGTCGGTCGTTGGACGGACTACAAAGTGCTACCAGGTGTAGTAGGCCTACCTTGGCTCACTACAACAGCTTACACGTGTGCGCTCGTGTATGAGGAAGCGTAGGTTTCTTTTACTTGAGTTAAGTATACTCGAGGTCCACGAGTATACTTTAAACAAGATAAAGACTCTAAATAGCTGATTTTGGTAAAGATGAGAACTGTTATTTTTGTTTTATGTTTCTGACTTCCTCTAAATGTAATATTCTAAGTTGGGAATCTGCCAACGGCTGGTTGGCAGAATTCCTTTGCTATGCATGTCGCTCATTGGTTAAAAGATGCTGCTTTCAACCAATAGGAATCCTAAATGTCTATGGACCACCCGTCGTGGTGATCGTAAATGAATGTGGCCCTTGATGTAACGTACACCAAGGCCGAGGAAGTGTTTGAACCTTTAACAGACATCGCGTCTGTTAGAGTTGCAAGTGGCTGTAGCCACTTGTGCGTGTAACCCCGTTACATCAGGGGAGCTAGGCCCCTGAATTTCAGACTCGAGTGAGCCTAGTGTGTGAGTGACCCACCGTCCAAGGGTCCAAAAGAATAAGTGACGGCTAGTTGTAGTGTTTGTATACTCTGTATTTGTTGGATTTATCGAGCTACGAAGGCATTTGGGTAAGGTGTCTTCTGAGTTCCTCACCCCAGAGTTGACTGAAATCCTGGATCCTGAATTCGTGATATTCTGGGTTCCGGGTGATCTGATTCTCTGGGTTTTGCCTCCAGTGTCGAGGTGCGTTCTGGATTAAACGTGCATCTCAGCGCTTCTTCGAGGCTACATTCAAGTTTGTTGAAGTGCCGTTCCGTCAAAGACAAACGAGCCGACAGGGATTACACAAGGTACCCACGCCAACCAAGGAGAGAGCTCCTCAGGGTTTAAAGCTTCGCGGCTGCGAATCGCTGGGTGTATCTTCCTGTTGTTGACTCTCAAGTCGATTCTCTGGGTCTACACCCTGAGGACCTTCTTGGGCTGCGCTATACGAACCCCCCTGGGCGATAAAGGTTTCATCGGCCTCGCCTCCGCATGACGAAGTGAATCGCCCCGGCGCACGACCAGCGCGGTGTTCAGACTGTCAGTGATGGGCATGAGCTCCCAGGCGTAGAGGAACACGATGGAGATGCCTTAGACGAAGAACTGGCGGCCCGAACGGCTGCGATGCAGCTTGAAAGCGCGGCGTCGACAGGGCCAGGATCCCCAGGGCTGACTATCCGAATCCCCAACCCTTTCGACGCTATTGAAGGCGCGGACGACGTTGAGATGCTGACAGCAAGCCCCGGAACGGCGCCGCCGTCGACGCAACGGCGTGTCGCCGCAGCCCCCGCGCTACCGCAGCCACCGAGGTTTCCCGGCCGCACGACGCAGGATAGGCGTGACTTCATGCAGTAGTACGAGACCTACTTAGCGGCCGTCAATGCTCTGCAGACACCATACGGCGTATAATTTGCGATGCCTGTGGCCGCATGCGTCGAGTCCCAAACGAAGCGGATGATAGCACGGTACGAGTTCAATACGTCGCCGGACCTGATCACGGAGCAGCAGTGGATAAACTACTTCTTGCAGGCCGCTGCGGGAGTTCATGACCTGGTAGCATGTCGTGTCGCTGGAGACGGCGAGCCAACGTGCGCAACCACTCACCGCCAGTAGGGACGCCAACCTCGGCCGCGGAGGCAATGGCGGTCGCGGACACCCGCCAGGTCGGTGAGGACGAAGCGCAAGAAGCCAGGACACGGGGGCAGTCGCGGCGGACGCGGAGGTGAGGCCGCTCCCGCATCTCGGCGGCTGGTACAAGTGCAGCAACCCCGGCGGTGACAAGTGCCTCCCGCCCCGCAAGAGGCTCTTACCTGAAATGTAACTCAAGTGAGCACCAAGTACGCGAGTGTCCTCGATGTGGGCCGGAATAGGCGGCGCGACTGATACGTGAGCTCCGCGAGCGCCGCGAGATACGACGGGAGACGGGTATTCGCAAGTTTTGCGTCGAAGACGCCGCTAAGCGAACGGACGCTGACGATCGTGGCTCAGTCGTAGCCGCTGTTGATATAGTTGCGGTCACTGCCCTAATGCTAGACACCGGAGCAGACACGTCGCTCGTTGCACGGGGTGTTCTCGACGCTTTGGAGAAAATGGGCAAGGTGTTGAGTATAAGCGCGGTGGAAGGCGTGACGCTCTCGCCTGTCGGCAAAGGCGGTATTGACGTAACCCGTATGGTCACCTTCCGAGAGATCATCCTGACTACATCAGCGGGACCGCTGATGCTGCGAAACTTGTCGTTCTATGTTGAAGAAGAAAACCTGATCATGGAGATCATCGTCGGGCGTCCTATAATGCAACTTCTCGGTTACTCAACTGACAAGTTATTAGTGGAGGCTCGGAGCGTAAGTCCTGACTGGGAGCTCGGAGATGCCCACTTGGTCGCTGAGGATCAAGGCGAGCCGTCATCAGCGACGCATAGGATGCGCATGCTGCAGTTGCCCCCACAGGCGACTGAAGATGAAGACGAAAAGGTGGCGCGACACGAGACTCGCGCGGCGGCGCCTGCCATGAACGCCACGAACCTGACCGAGATCATCCGCTATCTCGAGAAGAAAGTCGAGGTTGCGTCGAAAATAGGGTTGACCCTAGATGGAACTACAAAATTGACCTCGATACTTCGCGTACGGGCCGACAATTTTCGAGTGGAGTTCGACAATTACTTCCTCCGGTGAGTGTCGCGCCGATGCAGGTCCGCCTAAAAGAGGGAGCTCAGCCCGTCCGAGCAAAGCCTTGTCGCTACTCTCCTACGGATCGAGACTTTCTCGACAGGCACACACGCGCCTTGATTGCGAATGGCCTTATCTATAAGAATCACCGCAGTCGCTGGGCCTCGGCGCCAAGAATTGTGCGTAAGAAGGGGCAGGAAATCGACCCGAACGCTGACCCCCGGATGACAATCGACACGCGAGGTGTGAATGAGAGGACGGAGCCGATGCCTTGGCTCATGCCAGTGCTTGATGTGGTAATCGGCGAGTTGACGGAGGCCAAGTTCTTTTTCGTGCTGGATTGGTTCAGGGGCTACTGGCATTACCCCTGTACCTGGACTCCCAGGAGCTCTACTCGTTTGTGACTCATCGTGGGATCTACACCCCGACGCGAGTGCCGATGGGCGCTACAGACGCGGTTGCGTACTGTCAGGGTGTTGTTGAGGAGATCTTCGGAGACCTGCTTGGGGAGTGCATGCTGGCCTGGTTAGACGACATCCTCGGTTATGCAGATTCCGAGGAAGCCCTGCTCGAAGTGCTAGACAAGGTACTCGCACGCTGTGAACAGTATGGTTTAAAACTCCACGCCAAGAAGTGCACGTTCTTCTCCACCGAGGTCAAGTGGTGCGGAAGAATAATCTCTGCCGATGGTGTCAAGCACTGCCCAGAGAGAGTCCAGGGGCTGGCGGAGATGCAGCAACCCCGCACGGCTGGAGACCTGCAGCAATTTGTCTGTGCTGCCAACTGGATGCGCCAAAGTATTCCGGAGTATTCTCGCATTTCGGCAGCTCTATATGAAGTACTGGAGCGCGCAGCACAGGTCGCAGGCTCACGAAAGACGAATCAGTTGACGAAGGTGCGCCTTGAAGAAGTGGCGTGGGGAGACCAGGAGATTGCGAGTTTTGAAGCAGTGCGTGCTGCGTTGCTGAAGATGGTGCCACTCGCCCATCCGAGCCCAGCAATGGACGTCTGTTTGTGCACGGATGCTAGTCAGGATTACTGGGGCGCCGCTGTGACGCAGCTTCCCCCTAGCGAGGACCAGCTCCCGCTCGAAGAACAGAACCATCGCCCGCTAGCCTTCTTGAGTGGACGTTTCGTTGGTGCTGCAAGTCGCTGGTCCACGATCGAAAAAGAGGCCTACGCGATTGTTGAAGCGACACGTAGCCTGGAGTATCTATTGCTCCGACCGCGTGGCTTCCGATTGTATACCGATCATCGAAACCTGGTATACATCTTCAACCCGTATGCTACCATGGCGAAATACCAAGCTGATAAGTTGCAGCGGTGGACGCTTTCGCTGATGTCCTTCCGATACATCCGATACATCATTGAGCATGTGCCTGGGGAGGTGAACGTCTGGGGAGATCTGCTCAGCCGGTGGGGCGCGGGCCAAGTGCAAGCGGGCGAGCATCGTGCCAAACGGGTTGCACGGTTGGCCGTGGTAGAACGTGTGTCACCCCTCGAGGAGCCTGAGTTTGTATGGCCGTCAGCGAGCGAGATCAAGGCAAGTCAGGAGGAAGCACGTGTAGCCGGCCGCGACCTTGAGGGCTCTCAACATGACCTCGAGCGGGAGCTTTTGGTCACGCCGACTGGGAAGGTATGGATTCCTGCGGATGCAGGCGACCTCCAGCAGAGATGTGTGTGGTCGCACACGCCGGTGCAAGTGGACACCGAGGCGTTCTGACGACGCAGCGAGCCCTCGAGGCAGTATTCTACTGGAAGACGCTCGCGGTCGACGTCGCCGCTTTTGTGGGTGGGTGCCTGCACTGCATGGTGACAGCAAGTGGCCGCATTCCTCGTCCGTATGGTGAGACGTTGCGGGCTACAAAGCCCAACGAGGTCCTTCACGTTGACTACCTGACCATGGTCGAAGGTGAAGGTGGCGTAAAATACGTCCTAGTGCTGAAGGATGGAATGAGCGGATACGTGGAGCTGGTAGCCTGCCTCCAAGCCACAGCAGATAGTGCTTACCAGGCACTGATTGACAGGTTCAAGCGTTTTGGAGTAGTGCACCAATGGGTGTCGGACCAAGGGGCCCACTTCAGAAACCAGATCATTGACAGGCTGCAGCGCGCACTCGGTGCGCAACATCACTTCGTGACCGCCTATACCCCGTGGGCGAATGGAACTGTTGAGGTGGTTAATCGCGAGATCCTGAAGTGCATGAAAGCTCTCCTCAGCGAGCGCAGAATGACCATCCAGGATTGGCCCGCTCTGCTTCCGGTCGTCCAAGCCGCACCGAACAGTATGCCAGCTGATCGGCTCGGTGGTACGGCACCGATAACGGCGTTTACTGTGTTACCCGGCGGAAACCAATTGACGAGCATCCTACATCCACGCGACCCCGAGGACGCTTCCCTTCACTTGGTTGAGCACGAGATACATGCACATCTGCAGTATGTCCTGGTGGCACTGGACGGACTACACGCCGAGATGACCGACGCAAGTGAGAAACGCCGACGCGCCGCGAGAGAACGACATGCCCGCCGCCAAGGCGTCAAGCTGCAAAAGTTTAGCGAAGGCGATTTCGAGCTCGCCGCGACGGCTACTGGGCGGAGCGGCAACAAACTCGTGCTAGTGTGGCGAGGGCCCAAGCGCATTCTTCACGCTCTGAACGACTTCACGTTTGAAGTCCAAGACATCGTGCAGCCGTTTGAGGTGTCCGTGCGCCACGCCTCTCGTCTCCAGCTGTATCGTGACGCTGGGCGTGGACAAGTCGACGAACTACAAGAGCAGGCAATCTACGGTGAAGGTGGTCACCTTGTTGAAGCTGTCGGCTGAGCCCAGCCACGCACCGGTATGAGATCTTTGTGAAGTGGTACGGCCTCGACAGTGTTGAGAGCTCATGGGAGCCAGCGGACAGTATCAAGCAGGACGTCCCGCAGCTCTTCCAAGCATTCGTGGCTGCGGCGACGGATGATCCGCTGCGTGCCGCCATGGCTCGTACCCTCACGCGCCCAACCACCACGGATGCTATCGCCCCGCGATTGCCGCGACAGCGCGTTGAAAGTTTGACGCACACCTGTTCCTCGGCGACGAACAGCCGTGTCCACCTTCATCAGTAGCGCCAGTGCCGTGATGACGCTCTGCTTCTTCTCCCTGTAGCTCATGTGGTCGATAGAACGAAGGAAATTCTCCAGTTCGGCTGCTTTTCATCGAAGGCAGCCTTCACTTCACCCGTCATCAAAGCTGTGACGCGTTCGTGAAGGTCTCCGTCGAACAAAATGATGCTTTCGCCCGAGCTGCACGCATCGCTAGAAGAAAACCCGTCAATGAAAATACAGCTCTATGATTGGCTAGATGAGGTTGTATGCCTTGACAAAAGGAATTCGGTGCATTTATCGCCTATTGGCAAATACTCGGAAGCTACTACTTTGTAGCATGTGAGCATGTCCATCTCAGGATGAGAAATTGCGTGTATGCCATTGTGCTATAACATGCTTGTCTAGGCAGAGAGTTGCCGCAGAGGCCGGTACCATGGTGATATGTAGTAAGGTCTGTGGAACGAGGTGGGTTTGTAGTACTCGTGCTTTGTCGAGAATCACTTGGTGCGTCAAATACTCACCCACTGTGAAAGCGTCGGCTTCATGCCATGACTTTGAATTTGTTGCAATATTTTGGCTATCTACTCCCGATAATGATACTTCGGCAACATGACCTTGTAAGTCTCACAGGAACGTACGTGAATGTCGCTCCAGACGTAACGCGAGAAAAAGATTGTGCCCGCCAAGAAGGATTCGAATAACTCAAGTCTCGCTAAAGGTTATGTAGTTCCATGCTGTCCAAATTGACGATGCGTTGCACATATATTTCTCTTTCTCTGAATGAATGCAAGTCAAACTGTACATGTATACGAAACGAATACTTAATCAATAGAGGGAGTGTGATGAGCGGTTGTTTGTAACGGGGTTACACGCACAAGTGGCTACAGCCACTTGCAACTCTAACAGACGCGATGTCTGTTAAAGGTTCAAACACTTCCTCGGCCTTGATGTACGTTACATCAAGTGTCACATTCATTTACGATCACCACGACGGGTGGTCCATAGACATTTAGGATTCCTATTGGTTGAAAGCAGCATCTTTTAACCAATGAGCGACATGCATAGCAAAGGAATTCTGCCAACCAGCCGTTGGCAGATTCCCAACTTAGAATATTACATTTAGAGGAAGTCAAAAACATAAAACAAAAATAACAGTTCTCATCTTTACCAAAATCAGCTATTTAGAGTCTTTATCTTGTTTAAAGTATACTCGTGGACCTCGAGTATACTTAACTCAAGTAAAAGAAACCTACGCTTCCTCATACACGTGCGCACACGTGTAAGCTGTTGTAGTGAGCCAAGGTAGGCCCACTACACCTGGTAGCACTTAGTAGTCCGTCCAACGACCGACTACCTGAACGTTCGTACGGGACTGTACGGACGGGGAGCTGAGAACCTTTCATGAACACGGAGGTGCTCATGGAAAGCTCCACTACGCCTGCAACTCATGTTGCACGCGCTGACTGCCTCCACCTGTCGGATCCAGAGTGGGAGGCACTCCAACGACTGTCAACAGTCATTGGAGAGGCGGCAGTTGCTGCGATGCTGCGTACGTTATCGCCGACAGAGCAACATGGTGTTGCTCTGGGTTTCATCCTGAAGGAGCAGCACGACGCTGCTGCCTCTACCGCGGTGCCGTCGGGGACGACACCACGCATACAATCGTTGAAACTCAACGTGAGCAACTATGTAGGAAGGGAGGGTGAGCCTCTCCTCCGTTGGCTTGTCGAACTCGACACTGCCATTGCGGCTCGACGTATCGTCGACCCGTTGTCGAAGGTCGCGTTCGCCATGTCCTGTCTTGGCGGACGAGCGAGGAGTTGGGCGTACGGACGCCGACTCTCAGATCCTACGTGCTTCAGCACGTACGAAGCGTTCAAGGAGGAGCTCAGACAAGCGTTTGAGCCCCCACAAAATGAGTTCCGGTCGAGGGCGGAGTTCCTCGACCTGCAGCAAGGTAAGCATGATGTCCATGCTTACGCCCAGAGAAACACGGTACTTGGTCTCGAACATCGTGACCAACCCGATTGACGAGGCGACCAAGGTCGTCACGTTCATGAAGGGATTGAGAGATGGGCCTGTGAAGACCTATCTCTTCCGTGAGTATCCGAATACTCTCGAAGCTGCGATCAC
This sequence comes from Phytophthora melonis, assembly GCA_024211575.1. Classification (NCBI taxonomy): domain Eukaryota; phylum Oomycota; class Peronosporomycetes; order Peronosporales; family Peronosporaceae; genus Phytophthora; species Phytophthora melonis. The sequence goes on from JAMXKT010000008.1 coordinate 394,103, forward strand.
TCTTGCGATGCAGGAGGAGTTTAGTCTGAGGCAGGCTAAACTGCATGCGAATGCGCCGAGGCTTCAACCACCTCCGGTCGCGATGGCGGGAGGTCCGGAACCAATGGACCTCTCGAATGCAACGGCTGTTGGCTATCTACGCCAACAAGGAAGCAATGTACGATGCTTCCGTTGCGGAAGGATCGGTCACTATGCCCGAGAGTGCACGGCACCCGTGCACCGAGATGGTGGTCGACGCGGCGATGCTGGGCAACGTCGCGGAGAAACAAAAAACGCTGGAACCCAGTAGGCGGGGGGCGTCCTACTGGTGAAGCAGTCACGCGTGTCCAACTCGGACATGCGACACTGAGGACTGCAGCCCCCAGTGAGGACCCTTCTCACTGTAAAATGCATGATGACAAACCAAGTCTTGTCATCTTGAACGTGTCGTCGAAAAGAGAGAGCAACTCTTTTCGTGCTTTGGTTGATTCGGGCGCGTCGAATAACTTTGTTCGACTGCGAAGTCTATCAAGGCTTGACTTCGAGGATTTAAAGATACCTCGAAGTATGTTGGAGGTACGACTGGCGACGGGTGTCGTCGTCAAGACCGAGAAGCGCATGGTACGCGTGCGCTTCACGTATAAAGGTCAAGAGTTTGTCGAAACCTTTATCGTCCTGGACCTGGACGATAAGTTTGACATTGTGTTGGGCATGCCGTGGCTTGCACGGCATGATCCGGTAATCGATTGGGAGAAGCGCACTCTCGTGCGCTTCGGTCGCGACCGCGGAACAGTGAGCGATGGCCCTGTTACCGCAACGCACGCACCGACAGGTACGCGCGACTCCCCAGTCAAGACAGCGTCTGGCGCCGCTATCCCGGAACGCCCTGAGCGCGCGCAAACGCGCGCGCAACAGCAGCAAGCGTCGGCGTCGCCGCCGACGGCTGAAGGAGAAAATGTGTCGATTTCGGAAATCGACACAAACATTTCAGCGAATCAGAATGAGTCTCCGGCCTCAAGAGGCCCGGATGACGAACATGTGTCACACGCCTCAGCCGTGGAGGCTGACGCGAATCTGATTGTGGGCGTGTCTCCGGTCCGAAGGGACGCGGATGACGTAATCATGTCACACGTCTCAGCCGTGGAGGCTGACGCGAATGTGATTGGATCAGTCTTGGCCAATAATAAGGGCCAAGGTGATGGAACGTCGTCGACTCCGGGAGTCGATGACTTTGATGGATTTGATTCGTCGGCTCGGGGAGCCGACGCACCCTTTGTAATGAAGGGCTCCGCCAATAACAGGCGTCGAGGTATTGAAGTCACGTCGGTTCCGGGAACCGACGCTGCGAAAAGACATTTCGCGTCGACTCCGGGAGTCGACGCACCCTTTGCAATGAAGGGCTCCGCCAATAACAGGCGTCGAGGTGAAGATGGCGTGTCGGTTCCGGGAACCGACGCTGCTGGCGGTGCGGACGGTTGCAAACGTTCCGCACCGGAAAAAACTTGCATGCTGTCGTGCAGCCGGTCTGCACGACGAAGCGCCGGGCGACCAAGACGGGCTTGAAGTCGCTCGCCCGCGGGCTGAACCCGCCGGCGGGATTAAGGCAGAACACCCGTCCATGGCTGGGCCTGGACGAGGCCAAGAACCTTGCGGAGCCGGGCTCCGTAAGACAAGAAGACGGCGCATGCGGAGAAAGCTGCGCAAGTCTCGGCCAGGGGCCGAGACGCTACAAGAAATGTCTGCCGGGCAGACGAAGGCTGAGAAGCCGAACGTCGAGACGTTGAACGTCTTGACGCGTACCTGTGCTGGGTTCCGGCACAGGGAGATCACCCTCGCTAATCCTCCGACGCAAGCGTCAGAGTTGACTTCGCTTCCAGTCATGAGCTGGAAGCGCTTCGCGCGTGACCTGCACGATGGACGCATCGAGCAGATTTGCATTCTCTCGGACGTCGAGAGAACGAAGAGCGAGAATGAGGAACTGAGGCAGTTCTTCATGGAGAGCACCACTGAGAGTGAAGACACTCTCAGTGCCAAGACGAAGAAGGAACGCTTTGAAGAGCAGAGCTGGGACTCGCTGAAGGCGAGTCCCTACTACGAGATTCTACGGGAGTACGCGGACGTACTTCCGGAAGAGATCCCTGCGGAGCTTCCGCAGGACAAGGGCATCCAGCACGAGATTGATCTCGTGCCGGGCACGAAGTACTGTGTCACGCGGCAGTGGCCACTGCCGCGGGAACAAGTCAAGGCGATCGACGACTTCTTTGAGAGTCGTCGCGAGGCAGGACAAGTGCGGGAATCGAAGTCCCCGCACAGTGCCCCGACGTTCTGTGTCAAGAAGCCACAGGGCGGTTGGCGCATCGTTCATGCGTACAACAAGCTGAACGATGCGACGATACCGGCGCAGACACCGATACCGCGAAAAGATGTTATCATCGATTCGATGGCCAGGAGCACTGTCTACAGTGCTCTTGATCTGCGCGATGGGTCCTATCAGATCCTAATGCGTGAGAGCGATATCCCTCTCACGGCTGTGAGCACGCCGAGTGGCATGCTCTGGGAGTGGCTAGTGATGCCGCAGGGTCTGAAGAACGCCCCTGCGACCTTCAACAGGTGCGTGACGCACTTGTTGCGCTCGGTGCGCGACTTCGCACCGAGCTACTTCGATGACGTGTTCGTCCACAGCCGTGCTGCGGACGGGATGAGCGACGTTGAGATGCACAAGGTGCATCTCCGGAAGCTGCTTGCGCTCATGCGCAAGCACAAGCTCTACGCGAACCTGAAGAAGTGCATCTTCGGGGCGAGCGAGATACCCGTACTCGGGTGTCTCGTTGGGAGGAACGGTGTCCGCCCTGACCCTGAAAGGTCAGAGTGATCAATGAGTGGCCGACGCCGACGAGCGTCAAGGAACTGCGGCAGTTCCTTGTTTGGCCACGTACTTGTGCAAGTACGTGAAGGACTACGCGGGCACGATACGCCCGCTGTCACAGCTCCTGAAGAAGGATGTCGAGTGGAACTGGACTGTTGACTGTCAGCAGGCCTTCGATGCAGTCAAGCGGGGCTTGACTGAGGCGCCGATCTTGGCGGTGGCCGACCAAGATCGCCCATTCCACGTTGTGTGTGACGCATCCGATTTCGCGATCGGATGTGCGTTGATGCAGCACGATCACGAGGGCCGTGATCGTGTCGTCTACTATCAGTCGCGTCAGCTGAAACCTGCTGAGCGCAATTACCCGGTGCATGACAAGGAGCTCCTTGCCATGAAGTATGCACTTGCGAAGTTCCGAGTGTATCTACTCGGAAGTAAACCGTTCGTGGTCTATACAGACCACGCGTCGCTGCGGACGGCTGTCAAGTCGCCACACATCTCGCAACGTATAGCGAGATGGCTTTCGTTCTTTGCGGAATACAACTTCCGGGTTGAGTACAAACCCGGAAGACTCAATGTGGTGGCCGACGCGTTATCGCGTCGACCTGACTACGCTACGAATGAAGTCGACGTCAATGCCATTGACGCCATGCGATCGAGCACTCCCACGTCGTCGCTCCTCGACGACGTGAAGGCCGCGTACGCGCACGACGCGGACGCGAAGCTCTTGCTGGCATATGGCTCAGTGCCTTCTGACGAAGCTCGTCAGAAGTTGCCAAGACATCTTCGTGCTCGTGCACACCGTTACCGGGTGCACGAGGGGTTGCTACTCTACAGCGCAGTCAACGACAACGCGGACCGCGTTGTCGTTCCCAATGATCATGACCTGCGACTCAGGATCATGTACGAGTACCATGATGCACCGACTGCGGGGCATCCGGGCCGTGAAGACGTATCTTCTTCTCACGAGAGACTTCTACTGGGCCCACCAGTACAAGTGGGTGCGCAAGTACGTCCGTGCTTGCGAGGTGTGTCAACGTGTGAAGCCTGCGCCGTTCGCGCAGGCTCCTTTGCAGTCACTACCGACTCCGTCAGGAGTTGGCAGTCCGTGTCTTTGAACTTTGTGTTTGGTCTTCCCCGGATAGCCAGGGAACTCGGGCGTTGTGGTCTTTGTTGACCGCTTCAGCAAGATGGTACATCTTGCTGCAGTACCCGCCGAAGTGACTGCGAAACAGACGGCACGTCTGTTCGTTGACATGGTGTTCAAACACCATGGCATGCCGATGGACATCGTGTCTGATCGAGACCCGCGCTTCACCGCACACCTGTGGCAAGAAGTGTTCACACTTCTTGGCAGTCAGCTCTCGATGTCGACTGCGGATCATCCGCAGACGGACGGACAGACCGAGCGCGTGAATCGCGTGCTCGTGGATGTGCTCAAGAGCTACGCCCACTCGTTCCAACACTGGAGCGAGTGTCTGCCGATGGCGGAGTTCGCCATCAACAACTCGGTGCATGCCTCGACCGGGCATACACCGTTCTACGTGAATGCCTTGAGGCACCCACGCCTCCCGAGCTTACTCGGGATGCTGGCTCCTTCCTTAAGTGGGGGAGGATCTACGACTGCAACACAGCAGCCGCAGAATGCCGCTGACACCTGCACGGTGTCAGCCGCAACAACGCGAAAGAAGACGAAGACCGCGTCTGTGCAGGGCACAGACGCAACCAAGCAGAAGAAGACCGCGTCTGTGCAGAGCACAGATGCAAACAAGAAGACGAAGGCCGCGTCTGTGCAGGGCACAGACGCAACCAAGAAGAAGAAGGCCGCGTCTGTGCAGGGCACAGACGCACAAGCAGAAGAAGAACGTGTCTGTGCGAGGCACAGACACCACATCTACGAACGCAGAGGCCGGGCCTACTGCTGGAAGCGAGCTGAACGAGTTTAGCTCGGACGCAATGAACTTCGTGCAGCGCAGACAAGCCGTCATTCGGTTTGTCCAGGACGCTATTGCAGCTTCTGTCGATCGACAGAAGCTGAACGCAGACAGTGTTGGCGGGGGCAACACAAATGAATTCAAGAAGGGTTCATTGGTTTTGTTAGCTACTCAAAACCTGCCTAAACATGCAGTTTCCGACTTCGGAGCGAGTAATCTCGCTCCGCGCTTCATCGGGCCGTTCACAGTGTTGGAACGGCATGGCAACGCTTACACGCTAGACATCCCGTCTAGCATGCGCCTCCATCCGACGTTCTACGTCGGACGGTTGAAGCCATACCTGCAGCACGAGCTACCTTGCTCGGCTGAACCGAAGCAGAAGACTCGGCGGAAGCCATCATCTTCTCCAGCGCGAAGTCGCGCTGGAGCAGCAGGTCGAGCTGGAGATCCAGCCCGGCCGGGACGATCGAGGCGGTCTAGGAGACCGTCGCACAGTAAGGATACTCAAGAGCACCGAGTGCGGCGCTCTGTAGCTACTCCACGACCGGAACTCGGTCGTGGGGAGAAGCGAGATCAGGGTCAACACCAAGTTGACCACACACGGGGCGTGTTCCCACCACCGCCGCCACCAATTCGTGACGCACACGGCTCAACTCGATGGATAGTTGAGCGGATTGTTGACCACAGTATCCCGAGAACGAACTTAGAATCAGTTCGTTTTCGTATTCGTTGGAGAGGATTTCCTCCCAACCAAGATACATGGGAGCCGCGGAACGTCTTGCTCGAAGACGTTCCGGACATGGTGGAGGCTTACGAAGCCCACCATGCACTACACACTGGACAGTAATGCGAACGCTGTTGTTAACAACAGCGCCCGAAGACACTTCGAGGGCAGGTCGTGGTGCCTGCCCCCGCGGCAGCGAAGCACTTCGCACGCTGCCGCGCATGATACTCAGCAGCAGAGAGGTCCTCCGCTGCTGCGCCAAAGGTCTTCAACTTCAACGTGCTCGTTCTATCACGAGCACGCTCTCTTCAAAACGTCATGCATTGACCAAACAGTCAATGGTGGTTGACGTGCCGAGACCGGCACGTCTAACCTTGACGGGGGGATGGTGTAACGGGGTTACACGCACAAGTGGCTACAGCCACTTGCAACTCTAACAGACGCGATGTCTGTTAAAGGTTCAAACACTTCCTCGGCCTTGATGTACGTTACATCAAGTGCCACATTCATTTACGATCACCACGACGGGTGGTCCATAGACATTTAGGATTCCTATTGGTTGAAAGCAGCATCTTTTAACCAATGAGCGACATGCATAGCAAAGGAATTCTGCCAACCAGCCGTTGGCAGATTCCCAACTTAGAATATTACATTTAGAGGAAGTCAGAAACATAAAACAAAAATAACAGTTCTCATCTTTACCAAAATCAGCTATTTAGAGTCTTTATCTTGTTTAAAGTATACTCGTGGACCTCGAGTATACTTAACTCAAGTAAAAGAAACCTACGCTTCCTCATACACGTGCGCACACGTGTAAGCTGTTGTAGTGAGCCAAGGTAGGCCCACTACATTGTTCGTGCTTTTAAAAAGCATATTTCCTAATATCACTCACAAGTATACTGATGAAGTACCGTGATGGGAAACGAGTACCGGTACTACGTAACGTGATTGGGAAACCAGTACCGTAATTGAAAATTAGTACCGTGATTGGGAAACCGAGTACATGTGTTAATACCGTGATTGGAAAACGGGTGCCGTTCTAGCAAAAGCTTATATTATTGTGCCTTTCACTTATTCTGCCGTGATAATTCTGGCATAATTCTAATCCCTTATTGACCTTAATTATGCCCCGAGTTATCTAATTACCATGTTAATTCCGGGTCGTCTCTCCGTGACCGAATTAGGAGCGGAGATGGTGAGGCCGGGTTAAGGCGGAATAAGCTAATCCAGCCTCCGTTATGCGGAAACAGAGCGATTGGCGGTTTCCTACCCACCAATCCATGTAATTCTGCTCGTATCTCCGTCGATTGGATCGCAAATAGGGAAGCACTCACAATCTTAGGCAGAATTAACACTAAATAAGCGTTGCTCGCCCTTTTATGGATCTAATTCCACCTGAATTAACAGCTCACCCGCCAAAATAGGTGAAAGGCACAATAATACGTGTAGTAATATACAATTTTAAGCCCCTCAGACACAACATCGAGCAGATCCAAACGTGTTGTACCATTTACATCATCTTGCACCTCTCATTACAGCGCATCCGAAATAAGTACGGATGCTCGCCCAATTTGCTAAAAAGAGGCTCCTCAGACGCAATACTGAACTGTATGTGGTACACGCATACAGAGCTCCCGACTCCATTTGCGTGCGTCTAATGAAGCTAATACTGACTGCCACTGTGTAGTTAGGGCGTTTGTTGGGCTGCTTGGGGATCCAGTGCATCGTGCGGAATGATGTACTGTATAAATACCAGCCGGGCGTGCAACTTGCTTTGCTACCGATCGTTGATTGGTTAAAATGAGCTGACTTAGAAATAGGGAAGCACAGCAACAACGAGAGCTTAGCCGCAAATTGCTGCTACGTGTATGCTCTGTCCGTAAGTGATACAATACACCGTGAGTGCATGCGGTGTCGTGGATCAGACCATTTGATAAGAAACCTGGTATTACAAGTTCTTTGTAAATCTTCTGTTTCATTTTATCTTCACGTGTCTTCTCATTTTTCTTGCCGTGAAATATATCTGCAAGCGGAGAGCTGATGGCCACAAAAACCTCAAGTCAACCCGATGAGCGCCGTACAGACGCTCCTAGCTGCAGTGTTGCCTTTATAAGTCGTCGCAGCGACCAAAGTGCTAGGCGTCCCAGTGTTCGAGTCGCCCGACGATCCGGTGTTGGTGTTACCGCGCGGTTGCCGCTTTGTGTCAGCACCACCACCCACAGAGCTCACGCACGAATTCGTCCTTTACCCTGCCGTCCGTTTTGGGGTTGCATTGCTGCGAATGGAGCCTAGCTACGCTCCCGGCGATAGTATTACTATTAGCGCGCAGAGAAACCCAGTATATTGAACCCGGTTCGTACGAGGGCACGCGTGTAGAAGCGCTGATGCTATAAAGTTAGCCCTGATGCATGCAAGGCTGGTATACTACAGCGTGAATGTCCCGCCCTTCATTTTGTTTTTTGCAACTCATGGTACTACGTCAATTTGCAACCTCATTTGACTTTTGTATGGCCTGGGTTGCAAAACTGAACAGTATTTGCTACTCGGTGCGCTACGAAAGTTGCAAACGACACCCAGCCAAAATCCTTGTCGATACCATGCATCTGGCCAATCACAGGCTGCGGATCGCCAGAAATACTACCCGGGTTGCAAATGGCCGGTAATGTAGAAGTACGTAAAGTATGGTACAGTAATGTACACCATTTCCCAATCAAGTTGCCAAGTTTCCCAGCCCTCAACTGCAAAATGCCCCGTCCGTGGGATTGCTAATTCAAGGCTGTGTGGCGACACACAATTTTTAATTTAAGGCTACAGAAAGTGGCGATTTGCAAGAAAGCGGCGCTTTTCCCAGACTTGCAAAAATCGCCCCATCGTCATCCCACCGTTTTGCAAAACTCACCAGATGCATGACCGCCCTATGGTATTGCATGCATGCCCCATTCAGATGTGGTTCGCCAAATGCACCGTTCAGGTGGGTATATGCGCTGGAAACTGGTTGCCATGCCATAGGATATTTATGCTAAGGTGTATGGACCACTTTTCATTGGATTCGGGGACATGATGTCGACTTCATGTGGGCAAGCATCCCTCGTTCGACAAGAACGCCAGACGAGCGTACGCGCAGCACCCGTCTTTGGTCAATTTGACAAGCTTTTTCTCTGTCTTTGGTGTCGGCAAAATGGTGTTGGTCAGATAGTAATAACAGGTGGAACTAACATTCTCTCTTTGTGCTGTCACATGCCGATGAGATGATCTTTGGGATCGTGCGATGTACATACGGTACATGTACACCACAGGTTGCATTACATATCAATACTGTTCAATGCAACACGTGTAAAAAGTTCCATCCCTATACAAATTGTTAGCAAATTCTGAGTTTTTACCGCGTAAAAACTAAACGAGATCAGTCATCGCATAATTTGGGGATTTGAAAAATTGTGCAGCCTTTTCTATACAAAAAGTAAAATAAAGATGGTGTGTCATCCTCATGTATCTAATCCATGCACTGTTTTTAGGCTACGACTGACACTTTTTACGGGGGTGAGGCTACACGTACCAAATCAGTCCAAGAGAAAGGTCCCTTTTGGTATCGATTTGGTATACTGTACCAAATATCGTACCAAACCATTTCGGCTATTGTAAATTTCTCAAACGTAAATGTTTGGTTACTGTATACATCTGTTTGATTTGGTACTCGTTTGGTAAAATATACCAAACGAAATACCAAACAAATCAGTGTGTCGTACATGTCTGAATTGGTTCTGCTTCGGTATGCCACACCAATTGCGTACATGTACCAAAGCAAGTCAGTGCGTACGTGTAGGATCGCTGCGCTTTCAGCATCATCACCAAACGAAGTGGTACATGTACATGTGTTTGGTGATGATGCTGAAAGAACTTGGCGTTGCATTGGGGACCTATGTCAGGGCTGTGCTGAATCGAGGTGGTGGCTGAAGTGAGATAGTGGCCACTTCAGCACAGCCGTTGTGCGAGGTGTCGTCAACGCAAAACCAAACGCAGTATGATGAAGATAATAACGGTTCGAAGTAACTTTATTTGGGGGTCCATCGCGCAGCAACGCCTGCGTCTACATACTCATCAGCTTCGTCCTCCAGCTAAAGCCCCGGGCCGCTACAACGTAGCGCTCATGGTCTCATCCTTGGAGTTGGGCTCGAGTCGCACATGCCTTCGGCACTCCAATCCGCCGGGCTGTAGCTGACGAGCGCCCGATGCCGTGGCGCAGGACGGCTTCCTTGGTGTAAAACGCATCCTGCATGTGACGAGCGCCGCCGGCGCGTCCTCCCTGCTAGCATCCGCGGTCCACGAGCTGCGCGTTAAAAATATAATGATAGTGCCATCAGTAGCCAAGCATTCCTCGTTTCCTCCGTCCGCATTGCACTTACCGTCACCCCCTGCGCTTGTATCGCGCCATCGCGCTTGAGAAGAACCTGCAGCACACACAAAGCAGACGCACCTCATTTGGTCGGGAGATGAAGTCCAGCGCACTGGCATCGAGTGCGCCAGTTGCGAAATGAATGGTTGACGCAAATGTAACGTTATGGAAAATGTAAAAATTATGATTGGATTTCATGATGTGCCATTTGGTACGGATTTGGTACACTTTACCAAACGATACCAAATCATTTTAGACACTCTCTTTTACGGTGTTGCACTGAAGCCGTGGTTTACGGTACAAGAAGTATAATACATGTTCACGTACATACGTCTGTACCATAGGCTGCATTCCTTGTTCTCCTCAACTCGTACAGGAGTATATACAATACATGTACTGTACATTTAAAGTCAGTAAAACTAGAGATATATTACTTGCATGTCCCTCTATTAATATGTAATAAATAGTATCGGCGGAATCTCGCTCGTCGGTGTACTTTTTTGTACCTTGAAGTGTACATTTGTGGGTAATTCCCAAAATACGGAGTGCTGGGGAAACTTTTGACATTTTCAACCTTTTGCGACCAAACATGGAGTTGTGGGAAAACTTATTCCCAAGACCAGCCTATAGAATCGTAGAGGTAGCCTTCAGGGCAGAGACTCAAGAGCCCACGTGCTGATGCATGCCGCTCCGGACGCGCCGCTGAAGAAGACGCTGGCAATCGCCGCCGTCATGGACGGCACACCCTCCGACGCCTTGCTGTCCACGACCGTGCTGCTGCAGTAGGAGAGCGTGGTGCGCTCGAGCCCCGCCCCTTTCTTCGCGTTGTAACGATGATCGTCGGCAATACATGTACATACAGTACATGTTGTTTATTCAGGGCAGAGTAAACGGCTGAGAAAATACAATCCCGTGCAAACCCTATTAACTTAATACTGTCTGTACATGTACTGTACCAGACATTGACCGTTCGCGAGCATGCGGCTGTTCCTCCTGGCCACCACTTCCAATAGAAAATGCTGTCTCGACAGCGCGAAGCCCAGCTGAAAGATAATCTTGTCGAGGAGAGACAAGCAGCTGTGTACAGGCGGCCCCGCCTGATTCGGCAGAGTGGTACTCATAAAGACTGCAAGGTTGTAAAATTCGTACAGGCCGCACATAGATGCACTTGTACTGAGTTACTGAATTCGCCACATGGTTGACGAGATGAGCATGGAGCCAACCATTGCTGAGGCGCCACGTCGTGTCCCCTTCAAAGATCATTTATCTCAGTATATCTGTATGACAGCAGGAGCAAATCCCAGGCACCAAAGTACTATCTGTGCGAGGTATATTACTGATCGCTGGGCCGAATCTGACGGGGCCGCCTGTACAACAAAAGCTACCACGAAGCTCACTTCGGAATTTGCGGTCTCAGCCACATCACCTCGAAAACTCAGCCAACCATGCGCTTCCTGTTCCTGTTGGTTGCGGTCGCCCTCGCCTCCGCCGAGGCTGCTGCTTCGGCTGCTATGATCCAAGATACGGCCGGCGTCTCCAGTTTCAACACTCTGGCTGGCGGCAACCAGATCCAGCGCTCCCTGCGTGGGTTTGTTGCCCAGGATGAAGAGAGAGGTGCTGGCGGTGTGAAACTAGAAAGTATTCTTACCGCCTTCGTACAGAAGGCCCGAGCAAAACTTCCACAAGGCTTCACCGTTGCAGCTCTTTCGAATTGGAAGGGCGTTGGGCGTCGCGTGGATGATGTCATGCAGCATTACCCTAAAGGTCTCAGCAACAAGGCATTGGACGAATTGAGGGCCGCTGAAACGAAGAGATTCCAAGACTGGGCTCTGTTTGGGAAAGCGGACAAGGCGACTCTGCTCCGACCAATGGAAGGCATTGATGAGTCGAAGATTGCTCCTAAGCTGTCGTCTCTGGTTGGTCGTGAAAATGCAGTGGTTGGCGGGCAAGCTCCCGGCCGAAATGTGGTATGCAATGTGGTCATGAGGCCCGAGAAGGAAGGTGGCGGCATTCTTCTCATTTCGAGCTCAAAACTTGAAAAGCAAGACTTTATTCTGCCCAAGGGGGGGCTGGAGAAAGGCGAATCACACATTGAGGCGGCGACGCGTGAGGTCCTGGAAGAAGGAGGGGTACGGTATAGCTATTTTTTGTTTTGTTTTCTGCTCAATAGGGACCAGTTCTAACGAATGTGATGACTGATGCAGGTTGCTGTCAAGCGCATGGAGAACTTGGGGAGTACCCGAGTGGGAGACAAGACTTACGAATCCTTCTTGATGAAGCGTAAAACGATCTACGAGCAGTGGTCGGAGAGCAGACGCTTGCGCGTTTGGGTACGTGACTGGCAATCGAAATAGGTTACAGGCGACACGCAGCTAACACTATGATTTCTGTTTGATGGCTCGATTAGCTTTCCTGGGATGATGCCATCACGTTGCTCAAAGCCAACGGGCACGACGAAATGGTCGAGATTGTAAAACAAGCTCGCGAGGTTGCTAAACAAGCTGCTGCTGCTAAAGCGGCTGCGAGAGCTGCTTGAGGGGTGTAACTTGTCCTCCTACTTCTGCGCCCCTCTTAAAGATACCGTAGTTACAATTTTGGAGGCATCAATAGTGCGAGATTTTACACGAAGCTGTGGTCTGTGCTTTCCATATTCAATACTACAAACCGGAATACCTACCAAGCAAGCGCGCGGATACGCGCTGCTAAGAGTTGGACTTGTCGACGCGTGGTATTCTCTGCAACCAACTCACTACGGAGGCAATTATTTCATTGATCGGTTGCTTTCTCTCGAGGAATGTATCCGCCCCACGTCGCTGATTCGTGAGTTTCGGAGATACACTCGTCATTTTTTATTTGTGTCAGGCTTACCGCTTGAGGACAAAACAAGCGGTAAGCCTGACACACGCACGACGGGTGGAGAGCAAACTACTACGTAGTACATGTATGTTCTCGACGAGATCAACTTCGCCGTGTGTGCACCTACCAAGTGCTGTTCAACGCGGTGAACCGTACCCATTACGAAGTGCACGTTGCACTGTCCCTCTCCATATTCAAGGTCGTGATGAAGACTTGCTTGGCAAAAGCTGCATCGCACAGAGAAGACATTGTACCGGAGGAAGAAATGTTCACGGCGGATTTCTTCGATGCCTTGTATCTCGCCACATTCATGCCAAAGCTGTCTTGGAGAACGCTGGCAGCACTGCTGCGCTTGAACTGTATGATCTTCACCAACGAACTCGAAGGATTTCAGCCCGTCTTCACGAGATATCTGGTATTTCTAAGAGCCTGTTCGCGTTGTACTAGAGATGGAGATGGTTGCTAATCTCCACCTCCAGTTCGTTCGCTATGTATCCATCTCCAGATAACTTTTAAGCCAATCACAGGACAGTTATAGGATGGCTCTCCTGAGGAGAGTCTCCTTACTTAAAAGGGTTAAGAAAATGCCGCGTCGCCTCACCAGTGCGGCCACGCGTGCAGCATCTGCAGCTGCGCCAGGCACTGCGGTTCCTGCTCCCCCGCGCAACATGAAGACATGCAAGCGTCTGAGCCCCTCGCTGACAACAACTGCCAGTGACGAAGTTCTGCTTCTAGAAGGCACCGAGACTGCGTCCAGCTTTGTCCCGCTAGCTCAAGCATCAGAGGCGATGTCTGCTACGCCAGAGCCTACCCCCGGGGTCCCCGCTCCATCGCGCATGCTCGAGTGTCTGCAAGTCTCGGCCGCACCGCAAGCAACACAGGGCCGAGGAAAGTCTCGTCTGAGAGGAGCTTCTAACGTCAAGCCGACGTTTGCCTGGACCCCGAGAGCGGCCGAAGTGTTGTTGCGGCTTCGCTACGATACCATGAGAGGTTGGTTTCAGGGAACGAAGAGCCCCAAGCAGCTGGCGGAGCATGCAGCGAGGACAATAGCATCTTCGTCCCGCATGCTGTATCTGGCCCTGTAAATCTCTAGGTAAATCCGCCCCTCTCCACCTCAAAGAGCTAGAGACAAATTCACAGTGCCATCTCTAGTTGTCTTGTTGTGAGCTACCTACTTTTGACCAATCCGGTCACACTTTTGGTTATCGTCTCCATCTCCAGCTACGTAGCGAACAGGCTCTAAGGGCCTGTTTCATTTGAGAATAACTGGAATAAGAATAGCGGGAGATATTCCTCCCGCTTAAATACGACAAAATACGACGATCCTATTGGCTCAGAAGTTATTCCCAGGAATAAGTTATTCTGACTTTGAAAGTCAGAATAACTTATTCCTGGGGAATAGCTACATGGCCGGGGCTTCCTCTTCTTTCCGTCGAGATCCACCTAACTCCGCAAGCCAGCCGTGCTGACGCTGCTGGGAGTGCGCCTAGCCTTCGTGGCGAGATGAGAAACCTCCGGTCTATACGAGGGCTCATTGCGGCAGGGTAGAGCATCTTCAGTGCTCCTCTAGAGCCCGCTAGGGCCCTCAGCATGGCGCGCTCGACTGCCGAGCACGCGACCAGTGCTGGTGGCATTGTTGGTAAGAGGGACTTTTGTGAATGGCGGCCGGCCAATCATGTGCTTCCCTCCATAACGCATATTATTTTCCTCAGTTATTTTGGGGGCTTTATTCTCCACCTGTTTCGTTTGAATAGCGTAGAATAGCTATTCCGGCCCGGCGCTATTCTCAAATGAAACAGCCCCTAAAGGTGACACGCGACCTCCTCACTACGCTCCGTTTGTTGTGCTACAACTCGGAACCTCTTCGCGGACGCTTACGATCGGAGATTCGTGTGTATTCGTCAATCTTCCACTGGCCCTCTTCAGCAAACTTGGAACCTGAAACCTGGAAAAAAAGTTCCAAGATACAGTTTTTCGAGGTACTTCAGGTAAATTCACCTGGAAACCCGAACTTTCACAACATTCATTCTGTACATAAAATTTTGCAGTGCCTTCTCTCATTTTCATTTCCACTCCTTCCTACGCGTCGTTGGCCGGGCCGCGTGGCCCACGCGCGAGGACTGAGCGCCGGCGAGCGGCATGAACGCCTGCAGCGAGAGAGGGGAGAGACGTTCCCACTGCCTAGTGTTCACCAAGTAAGGAGTGCTTACGGCAAGCAGCGCTCGTGCCGTGGGAGCTGCCGATCGTGTGCGGTCGACAGCGTGCACGCACCGCTCTCCGCTGAGAGATCGCAAGGCGGCGGGAGGGGCTCAGTAGGGCGTGTGGTGTTCGTGCTCGAGAGCTCCTGATGGCACGCGGGTGCCTGTGCGCGCAGAGCTCGTGGTGCTGTTATTACAGCAGAACGCGCCCTCAGTCGAGGCAGAGCTCTCCGCGCTGCGCCGGCGCACATACATCGTCGGTGGTGGTGTGGGCCACACGACCTACTATTCGATTTAAAAAGTTCCAAGCTTCAGGGAGCCCCAGAGCTGCCTGAAACTTTGTCACTCAAACGAGGGAATCTTGGAACATTTTTCGCGGTTTCAGGTAAAAAATGGTCATGCTGAAGGCACTTTTCCCTGGAACCGCGAACTTTCTTCCAGGTTTCAGGTTCCAAGCGTTTGCTGAAGAGGGCCACTGTCTATCTCCCGAGGGACGAATGTTACTGGGAAAATTTGGTCCACCAAATCCTGCCGATATCAGCCATCCAGCCAACCTGAACCGAGTGTTGGCTGGGTTTGCGGAGGTGCGATAGTTCCTTGTCGGGTTTTATCTTATGGAGGAATTATGGGTACCTCGGCTATATTCCAAGATGCACTACACACTACTGTACAAGTGCTCTTCACAGTGGTTTGTCTCGTTTTGATCGAGTACATGGAAATCGTGATACCTTCCCTGTACGCCGTTTACGTACTGGTGATGGCCCACTTGCCAAGCGCGCCGTATCATATAGAAATGGCTGGAATCACCCTCAACAATGTTGGCGACGTCGTCTCACGAATGTTCATCTACTGTACATGTGTCCCCGCTGGATATGCAAAGGTCGGACTGAAAAAGTCTGCAAGGATGCAAGCTTTGCACAGGTTTCACGTGCACGCCAAACGTACTGATTTATTCTATTAAAGTTAGTTGAGAATGCGGCGCATCGACATTAAGTCGATAATTCCCGAATGCTTCCAGCAATTCCTGATCGTGTCGGGAGTAACTGCGTCCCAAGCTTGAGAGGCCCACTTTACAGCTGTAAGAATCATGATCTCTTGCGGAAGCCCAGCAATGTAGCGGTCGATACAGTCCTCAATTTTGATTCGTGTGAAGTAACCTCCAACGTGAGCCTTTCATTTCCTACGGCCATGTAGCAACTTGCACATGCACACAACTTCCCGCAATGCGACACTTCTAGCTCGGAATTCATTTACCTCAGTGCATTGCCCCGACCAGGTCAAGCAAATCCCATCTACATCTGCACATGATCGGCAAGGTACATTGCCTGGCGCAAGTGCACATCTAACGGGGACGCCTGTACGCGCTGGTCGAACTCGTATCGTTTGTGCTTCTCCAAGGCGAAACTGTGGCATTCGAGCGTTATCTCAGCTCGGATTTGTTGATGCTGTGGATAATGTTCACATTGACCTACCGCGTTGTGCACTTTGGTAAGTTGATTACGTCTCGGGCTTATCATGTTCTAGTTTCTATTCAACGGACAATAGCTGACAGCGACTTGTACAATTTCAGGGGCTGACTTTTCCTTCCAGTTTAAGAGCCTGTTCGCGTTGTACTAGAGATGGTTGCTAATCTCCACCTCCAGTTCGTTCGCTATGTATCCATCTCCAGATAACTTTTAAGCCAATCACAGGACAGTTATAGGATGGCTCTCCTCACTTAAGAAAATGCCGCGTCGCCTCACCAGTGGGGCCACGCGTGCAGCATCTGCAGCTGCGCCAGGCACTGCGGTTCCTGCTCCCCCGCGCAACATGAAGACATGCAAGCGTCTGAGCCCCTCGCTGACAACAACTGCCAGTGACGAAGTTCTGCTTCTAGAAGGCACCGAGACTGCGTCCAGCTTTGTCCCGCTAGCTCAAGCATCAGAGGCGATGTCTGCTACGCCAGAGCCTACCTCCCGGGGTCCCCGCTCCATCGCGCATGCTCGAGACTCGAGCAGACACTCGAGTCGAGTGTCTGCAAGTCTCGGCCGCACCGCAGCAACACAGGGCCGAGGCAAGTCTCGTCTGAGAGGAGCTTCTAACGTCAAGCCGGCGTTTGCCTGGACCCCGAGAGCGGCCGAAGTGTTGTTGCGGCTTCGCTACGATACCATGAGAGGTTGGTTTCAGGGAACGAAGAGCCCCAAGCAGCTGGCGGAGCATGCAGCGAGGACAATAGCATCTTCGTCCCGCATGCTGTATCTGGCCCTGTAAATCTCTAGGTAAATCCGCCCCTCTCCACCTCAAAGAGCTAGAGACAAATTCACAGTGCCATCTCTAGTTGTCTTGTTGTGAGCTACCTACTTTTGACCAATCCGGTCACACTTTTGGTTTTCGTCTCCATCTCCAGCTACGTAGCGAACAGGCTCTAAGTGGATGACGCACACTACTAAAGGAGACGTTAGCGCCTAAGTCTTAGGATTTCGAAAATGTTTTTTTTTCTTACCTAACCTGGCACTCTCACTCTTGAATACTACCTCCGTTTGGAAAATAATGGCACTTTTAAAAAAATTTGCGCATAGCTCCGCCTCGTTTTTTTGAGAATTATAAGCTGTGCAAAGAGAGCTAAATTAGAGCATGACCAAATTTTGAGTCAGAATACGTAGCCACTAGGGCAAACGCGTGTGCACACAGCTACCAAGGCGACAGCACCAAGGCCATCGCATGACGTTAATCCATGCAAAAAGAGGCAACAAAAGGCAGCAGTAGGCAACAATAGCGACGGCGGGGCACATGCTCCACCGCAAGCTGCACAGCGTACTTGTTCCGCCTCCAGCAACGTTTGCAAGACCTCGAGCAGAGCTTCATTCGTCTCGGGGGCAGCAGGATCTACTCGATGCTTAGCCTGACAAGCGCGTTCACAACCGTAGCATGGTCTCCTTCCTGATGTCTAGATGCGCTCTCCACGAATCTTAAGCAACGTACGCCCAGCGCTCACCTGCTGCCTCGTATCCTCCTCAACCTGCGAACGTGCTGGACATGTATACACACAGCGCGCGAGCGTTAACACACGAGCATTCCGCACAAGTTCACCTAATCATGTCCTCACCGGGGATACTCGCGCGCGGCGCCTGGGGGGTCATGAGTGTTGAGTTGAGGGCCCTCGAAGATCGTCCAGCAGCTTGCCGCTCTCCCTTGAACTTGCGAAGTGAAATGGGCGGGAGATTCGAATCTGGACCTCTCCTCAGATCCCTCTTCAAAACGATGCATACGGATACACATTTGTTTATCCAGGTATCTATTTGAGGAGGATATAAAACCTGCAAAATCGGAAATAGTTGGAAACCGTCCTTATTTTCCGATCGGAGGTAGTAATACGCAATATCATCTTGGGCGTAATTTGACCACGATAGTACAACCACTCAATAAACTTCCGGCGGCGCGATTCATCGGATCAATGCCATGTAAAGCTTTCAGATCATCGTCATGGTGAGGTTTACCATGCCAAATCAAAGTGCCGTTCAGACATGCTGAGCGGCAAAGTCTATCGCACCACTCGTGCAACCCTCGCTTCTATTGAGATGT
This sequence comes from Phytophthora melonis, assembly GCA_024211575.1. Classification (NCBI taxonomy): domain Eukaryota; phylum Oomycota; class Peronosporomycetes; order Peronosporales; family Peronosporaceae; genus Phytophthora; species Phytophthora melonis. The sequence goes on from JAMXKT010000008.1 coordinate 412,614, forward strand.
AGCCATTGAACCACTTCGACACGTCCGGAAGATGCAGCGTTGTTCATTGCGCGCCCTCTGCACCATTTGAGACGTGTATTGTGCAGCCATTGCACAACGTGAAGCTGTATCCATCACTGTAGTCTGAGGGTTGACCTCGTGAACCATTTTACAACATCAAAACGCCCATTTCTCGCAGCGGCACATACTGTATGTCCACGGCGGTCAGGTTCCTTTTTGGAGCCTTGCGCACAGGATGATTACAGATACCAAAGTGTCCACCTCGTGCGGCCGAAATCACAGCACTGTCGCAGCAACCAGCCACATAACTCTCGCGAAGCATGCACAGGATATCTATCTGTCGAAGCGACCTTGTCGCCCAGCCACCTCCACGTCAGACGTGGCACTTGTCGGGGTGGTAGCAAAGAAGCCGTTCCATCACGCCAATGTGTCCACTGGCTGCTGCTCCATCGACTCGATATGGCTCGATGCCATCGAGCCATATCTTGGTGTTAGACAAGGAGAAACCGATAGCGTCTTGGCCCAAGTGTCCGCCATGCGATGCTGCCGATAGCGCGCTCACGAGATATGTTTCCTCGCAAAGACTGCAGATCCACTGTAGCATCTTGAGATTCCCGTATGCTGCTGCATATTTCGCCGAACTGCTACAGTAATCTGCTTCCTCAGCGAACACCTGATATGTATAAGACACCTCAGGTTTATACGTTATGAAAGGAATGTGTAAACAACCCCTATTGATCCAATGTACTGACTTAGCCACTGAAGTACGGAGACTCCGTGCTCCGTGATGGATGGATACATGCACACGTCTTGAGTTTCGACTGCAGCCCAAGGTAGTCGCTGACTTGCCTGGGGAGTTCCTAATGGGCACGAAACACTGCGAGACAGAGCTCCATGTGTATCTACCTCGCGGAGATCTGTAGCTCTTATAGCTTCGTTAGGTAGCCGCACTGGGACCACCGATCTCCTTGTTTTGAGCCACTTGCACGGCGTTGACTGCATGTGTACTGCGCATCCTTGAAGTTAGGCCCGGATATATTCCCGCTTTACGATAGATGATTGGTGGAATCGTAGTTTACAGTCCCGTGGGACTCCACTGTTCACTAAAACAATACATCACTTTAAGTGTGGTACAATTCGGGAAAGATGCTTTCTCAAAATGTATAAGGTTCTGCCTGTTCGCTGAGGAAGCAGATTACTGTAGTCCCGTTAGTCGTGGTGATCCTCTCGTCCATCCACTTGGCCGTCTCGAAGTGGCTCTCTTTAATCGCAGCTTCCACGGTGAGCCACATCCATCGTACATCCCTGCGACGGCCTACCAGCCACTGCAAACTCTCTAACCGGCCGAGTGTGGCCATTTGCTTCACTACTTTCTCCGATATAAGACATCCACTGAAGTGGTCTGCCAGCAGCAGAGCTATCTCCAAGCTCCCCACCGCCACCGCTTGGAGCATTGCTGTGTCGAATTGCCACTGCCGGAATGCTGGGCCCCGCTTACCGCTGTCCATTGGCTCCATCTTGCCCTGATCGATAATTCGACGAACCAACCACGACAAATTGGCAGCACAGGCTGCACCAAGTGTCCACCGAGGCGATACGTCGAAGAACGCGTGCAGCTTCGCCAAGACGCGAGGCAAACTCGACGCTTCTGGACCACTTCGACGCACAACACTCATGCACGTCAACAGCAACATGTTGCCGCTGGTATCATCATTCTCTGACGGTGGCGGCGTGTAGACTTTTTTGCAGCCATATCGAGCTGGCTTCAAGCTTGTAAGGAGCCACCATGGCGCCGTGAGTGCTCACCGATCAAGCGCGATGTGCACTTGAGGAAAACTTACACATATGGAAAAGTGTTATTTTCTCGTTGTTAGTAGACTCAACGTGGAAAATATGTGAACATTACCGTGCTTGGTAGCTACAATATGTGTCCTCCCTCTTAGGAGGTGAAGAAGTCTCCGCCTACTCAACGGCCACGACCTTGAAGGCCGAGACCGCAGCCGCATTGTACTGACGAGTACCGCTGCCAGTCTTTAGGTAGCACGCGCTCTGGCCGTCGTCGTTTTTGTTGACGAACGTGAAAGCAAAGCAGTTCGAGTCCCTAATGCACGCGTCGCAGCACGAATCAGGCAGCAATCCCTTCTTCACACTCAAGTCGTCCCCGAAGAAGTCCACGCCGACCTCGACCGTTGGGCACCACTCGGGAGCAGCAACGCACTGGTAGTAGCCAGGATTCCACGGCTGGCAGAAGGCTCCATCCGGACAGCAACCCGGTCCACTGTTGGCGTTGCCACACGAGTCTCCGACCTTTGCAGGGCACGAAGGCTCGACAAAGTCCTTGTAGGCGGCCGACACTGCACCTTTCTTCTCCACACGTCCAGCGGTCGAAGACTTGAGGTAGCACGCAGTCTTGCCGTCCGGGTTCTCGTTCACGAACGTGTAGGCGGCGCATCCGCTGGTGCTCGCGCACCAATTGCAGCACTCGTCCGGTTGGATACCGAAGACGGTCTTGAGATCATTGCCGTAGTAGTCGATGTCGGTCTCTTGGTCTGGACACTGGTCCGGTTTGGCGATGCATTGGTAGTAGCCAGAGTTCCACGGCTGGCAGTACGTGTCGTCCGGGCAGCACGTCGTACCGGCGTTTGAGTTGCCGCAGCCGTCCCAAAGCTTGGCAGTGCAGGTACCGTTGGAAGGCACGAAGTCCTTGTAGGAGGCGGATACAGCTCCCTTCTTCTCCACGCGACCAGCGGTTGACGACTTGAGGAAGCACGAGGTGACACCGTCCGGGTTCTCGTTCACGAACGTGTAGGCGGCACACCCGCTGGTGCTCGCGCACCTGTCGCAGCACTCATCCGGTTGTACCCCACGGATGGTCTCGAGGTCGTTGCCGTAGTAGTCGATGTCGGTCTCTTGGTCGGGACAGAGCTCCGGCTTGTCGAGACATTGGTAGTACCCCGAGTTCCACGGCTGGCAGTAGCCATAGTCGCAGCAGTTCATCTCCCGAGGGCGAGAGCTGTCGCCACAGGGCCCACCGATGGTGTTCTGGCAGCGGATGTGGAACTGCGCCGAGGATGCGGTCGTCCAGGCGGCCAAGAGTGCAGTCACCGTGGAGACTTTCATGATGATGGGATTGAGTCGTGGTCGCTTGCTTGGTGTTTCTTCCGAGATGGAGAGTCGAGGAATGAGCGAGCTTCGGCACGGGGCATTACCAGGAAGTGATAGCCACGAACGGGCACGCTATATGGGTGCGCAGCCACTGGACTTATCGAAACGAACAGCAAAAACTCGCATCTGCCCTTAAAGTTGGAATCCAAAAACGAAAGTTTCGTTCCGGTGTTGAGGGTAAGCATATCAGCTCCCATATCCCTACTGGGGTTCCTCGGGAGATGCAAGTATTTTGCAACGAAAGCCTTGTCGTGCGTCTTGTGTGTCATGGAGTGTTGGGATCTCTCCATGTCTGCACTTGGAGACCGTGGTTGGTCTTAGGGGAATGTTTTGGGATTGCTTGGAATAGTTGAGCAGGATATAACGGACGCCTGCAGCGGTTGTTACCAATGGGTTCACGGTTGCCAAAGCCCACACACAACCAGCTTTTAGTCGCTTCGTGCAGCAATGGCGGACGCTGACGTGCCGTGTGTGGAAAGAGCGTGGAGCGCGTCCAACCTGTTGCAGTCCGTCACGGAAGCGGCAGCTGCGGTTCAACCGCTGCAGGTAAATTTTGGCAAGCTCGTCGACGACCTGCACACGGCGGTGGCTTCTCCGTCTAAGGTCGCTCCGCTCCAGTCTAATGAAGACGGCAGACCAATAACCTCTATGAGTCCACTTGCGCTCGAATCAATGGAGCTTCGATCGCCGAACACGCTCGTATCGCCCACCTCACCGGCGAATAAACCGGCTTCGAGTACGCTGTCAGTGCTGAGTGCCGCCGCGGCCTCACTCAAAGACAAGACGCAGCAGGTCGCGCAACAGCAGAAACGCGCGCTCTCCGCGTTCCAGCAGAAAGGGGGTCTCGTGGGTTGGCTGCATGGCGAGATGGATGAGCAGGGTACTCGCTCCACCAGTAACTTGAGCTCGAACTCGACCGCGTGGTCTGCGGCTTCAGCTCCGACATCTCCGGCGGTACAGCAGACTTTTGGTGATCTTTTAGCATTCGTGGAGAGCAGCGACCGAGACGACCTGCGCACGCCGCCAAGTCCTCGCTCTCCGGCCGAGTCTCCGCTCCCACCAAGTATCGCTGGACGGCGACGGTCGATGCCAAACATGAAGTCTGGGTCCCTGCTGGACAATCTCTTCGACAAAGTAACCGGAGCCACCACGACAGCACCTACCGTCCAGCCGTCCGCCGCATCCCCTCAACTTCGAGTCAAGCTTCGGCCGACTGTATCCCCACCAAAGACTTCAGCCGCCTCTTTCGACGATTTCATTAACGGCCAGCAAGCTGGCACTCAACCCCCTCGATCGAGAGCTCCCTCTTCCCCGGAAATCACTCGACAGAGGGCTGTTACGGTGAAATTGAGGTCAACTGCGGATGAACCACCGTCGCCAGCCCTTTCGAAAGCCCGCTCGGCTGCCTCACTCAGTTCTTCACGGTCTTTTCCAGAAACACGTTTCTCACTTGATGACGTTTTGTCGGACGAATGGAGCTCCACGGTTCTCTGGGCGTATCTGTACAGCTCTGCAGGCGGTCACGACCCTCAACACCACCAGCGAATGAGTTTCCTGATCGAAACAACCTTCCGCCTCACACCACTCTATCGAAAGTTGGCCGGAAGTACTAATGGAATGACTGCGGATAGCGAGAGCGACCTCACGAAGCTAATTGCACGTTTGAAGCAACTTCACTCCCGGTTTCTCGTGCATAGTGGAGCTACCACGCAGGCGAAGAGTGGTGTTCCGGTAGCTTCACCCGCCGCAAGCCATGCTAAAACTCAGCTTGCGGTGGCGATACACACCTTAAGCGACCAACGAGCGCCTAATAACGAGTTGCCACTCGATGCTCGAGTCGAGAAGGCTGCATCACTATTGTTTCAGCTTGCTCGTGAAGTCGAGCGCGAGTTTCGAGTACTCGGCTCCAGAGGCTACGCGGGTTTTGCTGACAATTTGTTGTATCGCGACTTTGTTGGTCACGGATCTGGCCATGGAAACATCGCGATGCTGCTGCGTGCGGCGCGTATCCCCTTCTACCAGCAGCCAAACTGTGTGATAGATCCTGTTTCTTTGGATGATCTTGCTCCGGAGCCAGACTCGGGGGCAGCGGCTGTTTTCTCTCGAGCTAGATGCCAAGCGTTCGTGGTCGAAGTATCACCCGACGGCTCCGTTAAGTTCACGAACGCATCTCCAAACGGCGCTGAGGAATCCACGCCTGAGCAGACAATTCTGCAGCAAACGATCGAGCCATTCCTCAATCCGTCTGCGAATATCCACCCAGCCTCTTCAAAGCCTCTGGTATTCAACTTCATCGCTGGGAGCGGCGACAAGCTAGTTTACGGCGCGGTCATGTGGCTTCCTGTTGGTCATAACGACACGACAGGAACGGAAGTACTGCCTACTGGTCTCTGCATCATCTCGAGATTTTCGCTGGTCGATTCCATGCGCCATTTCCTCAGTTCATTGTGGAAGCGATCAGGAGGCAGTACAGCGATCACTCCAGAAGACGTTGACCACGCTTCACTTGCCATGGGTCAACACTTCCTCGCTGCAAATCACGAGCTTCAACTGAATCAGCCCGACAACGACTTCCTTCCAGCTATCGACTTCAAGCTTAGCGATCTCTTCGACTGCCTGTCGCTGACGAATGTCCTTCGACTCTTTGCGTTCGTTTTACTGGAGAAGAAGATCGTGCTGGTGGCTTCCAGCTACACGATCCTCTTCTCCGTGAGCGAGGCACTGCGAGCGCTCCTCTATCCGCTCGTGTGGAGTCACGTGTACGTCCCCGTGCTGCCCCTGGCTCTCAAAGACTGTCTGCAATGCCCCACACCGTTCATCTTCGGCCTGCACGACTCGTACGTGCGCCGCAGCGACACGCCCCGGCCTTCAAACGACCTGGTCATCGTCAATCTAGACCGTGACTCTCTCACAGGCGGAGGCGACGTCTTCCTCCCTCCTGTGCGCCACTCGATGCTGCGAGAAGAGCTCTTCCGCCTCTGCAAGCCGCACTTGACCTCCCGTGATAGCATCGACAGCTTCGACACTCGCCCAACGGAAGAGTTCCCAGTGTTAGCCATTCGCCGGTTGTTCCGCAAGCACCTGCGCGAGATCTTGGCGTCCTTGGAGCCCTGCGTCAACCGCTTCGAGCTCAGCGGCCAATGTGTGAGCGTCGTGGACAACGTCAACCCGAACCTGTGGCCCGCAGACACCGCTCGCTTCTGCTCCGCCATGTTGCACACCCAAGCTGCGTCCACGTACCTGGCTTCCCCTCGGTCTGATAATACAGAGAAGGTAGAGCGGGTCTTCATATGACCCATTCAGAAAAATTAAATATTCTGTAAGTAAAACAAAAAAAACTTGCAGAATAATTATCAAAGAAGAGAGACTCGTTTGAATGTAGCCATTTTCACTCTTCACTCGACGCCGTACTTGTCCTTGAGGTCCTGCAGCTCCTGCTTCTGCTTGTCCAGGTCCACGGCGGCCTTGCGCTGCTGCATTTTGTTGACCTGGTAGTAGAGCACGATGAGGTAGCGGCCACACACGTTGAAGCCTGAGAGGTGGTCCACAGCGTTCTTGGCGTCGTAGATGTCCTCGTACACGACGAAGGCCGTGCCGCGCGTGTCGTTGTTGACGCCCAGGCGGATCTGGCGGATGGCCCCGTACTTGCCGAAGATGTCGTACAGCTCCTCGGACGAGATTTTGAACGGCAGGTTGCGCACATACAGCACGCGGTTCACCTCGGGCGGGAGGCGCGCCTGCGAGACGTGATATCCATGCACGTATATATACACACAGAGTCAGTATAAGATGTGGACAGGAGCTAGCAGAGCGGCGTCACGTACGTTGCCGCGGCGACCTTGACCTTGAGCAGACATCGCCATCGTCACGAGTCGATGCAAAATGCGGTGTGTGGTACATAAACCCCGTAAAATATGATAGTATTGTTTTGGGGTTTTGAGAAGGTGAACACACTTCAATTTTGCAGCAATTGGTACACTTTTGACGCCAGCCAACTCAACTTGTGAACGTTGAGCTTCCTTTATCGTTATACCGAGAGGGTCGTTTCTGCTGCGCGCTATTCTCGACGTGTCTCTAAATCGGGCGGTTCGCCTACGAGCGCCAAGCAAGAAAAGTTATCTCGTGCTAAACCCACAACAGTCACAACAGCGCCGAAGTGCGCGTTCGTCAAAATCAGCGCGCTTGTCATGATGTGCGCACGAGTTTGCAGCGACGCAGCTCTGCATGCGGCTTTGTTGCTGACGGGCGCGGTGTTCGTCTGGTTTTGGCTCGCAGATCACATCCGAGGACGCGTGTGGGTGCTGTCGGTGCTGCTGTGGGCGATGCTGCACCTGTGGCGCTTGATCCAAAGCAGAAGCAAAGCTGACGAGCTCATGGGCCCACCACCGGAACAAGAGGAAGAAGAGGACAAGGCAATTCAGATAGAGGAAGCGAGACTGCAGGCGTGGAGGTCACCAGCAGGAGCCGAAGTGGCCGCGAGGGTCATTCGCAACGACGAGCTGTTCCGCCTCATCATGACGTTCAAGCGCGGGCTGCCGAACCTGGTGCTGGAGTTTGAACGCGCGAATTTGGACGACTGGTTTGACCTGCTCGAGCCTCAGGACGAGTGTCCCGAGCTGGGAATGTTGCCCAAGTTGGCCATCTGGAAGAACAACTTCCGAGTGTTTCGAATGCTGCAGGACTTGCAGGAGTTTTCGTATTATCGACGAGACCCAACGCTGAATTTCGGCGACGTGAGGCGCTTCGCGGCGGTAAACGGCCGACTCGACGTGTTGGGATACCTTCACTTGTACGCGGAGAACGCGCCGAGCTCGCAGTGGGATCCTCATTTGCTCAATAAAGCCATTTACGCTGGACAGCTGCGTGTTGTGCGGTGGTTGATCGCCAATCGAAGAGAGGCGTGTGTTTCCCTCACTTCGAAAGCGGTTAACTCGTCTGCGGCAGGGAATTTAGAGCTGCTCAAGTTTCTACACGAAGAAGTGAAGCAAGGTTTCACGACGGGGGCGATGAATCTCGCTGCGGAAAGGGGGCGGCTTGATATCGTTCGTTTCCTTCATGAAAATCGTACGGAAGGGTGTACGGTGCGAGCCATGGACGGCGCTGCACGCAATGGCCACCTGGAGGTTGTCACGTTCCTACACGAGAATCGCACTGAAGGCTGCACGACGAACGCAATGGACGGAGCTGCGAGGAATGGGCATCTTGACGTCCTGAAGTTTCTGCATGAAAACCGCCGGGAAGGATGCACAACGACAGCGATGGACGCTGCGGCGCAGTTCAATCGAATCAATATCGTTGAGTTCTTGCGAATACATCGGCATGAAGGTTGCTCGGAATGGGCGATGGCTGGGGCTGCAGCTAATGGACACATGGACATGGTACGCTACCTGCACCAGCAAGTTCACGTTCAAAGGATCGGCAGCAGTGCCAGTATTGCAGCGCAGAATGGCCACTTCCAGGTTTTTGAATACCTTTGCGCCAATTACCCTCCCAACGCTCACGACTATGGTGAATAGTGCGTTTGCAGCCTGGACGAAACCATGCTTTTCGGTTATGTCTTGGGAAATTTTAGCGAGAGCCCAGCGCTAGCCAGACTACACGCTCCGTGGGCATGAAGTGAAGGAGAAAAAAAAAACTTGCCTGTTGATGAAGCGCTTTAAATCGACGATTGAATCCGTCAGCAAGCCCAGTATACGGAACATTGAGGTTCTGTCGAAGCCACCGCCACGCAAAAATCATATCCGGGATACGCTGTGCGAGGTACTACACGCTAGGAGGGTAAGTTGGCACCTCCGCCTCAGGAATGATCCCTTTCCGAATGTAATTTTATTTTTTAGATTGTAAGTTTTCGCTCATACATCATCAATTCAGACTGCGCTATAAAATTCAAGTACGCAACGCGCTGTCCCCCCCTCCCTCTCCGCACAGCTTCACCAACGGTCTGTAGGGTTTAAAAGTCCCATTGGGATATTCACCGATACACATCGAGACTTACTCGCAGTCCAACACAATGCGGCCCGCAAGCTTGCCAGCGGCCATGCGCTCGAACACGCTCGGCAGGTTGTCCAGCTTCTCAATCTTGTAGGTCGTGCTCACGTCACCAGCAGCTGCTAGCTTTAGCGCCTCGATCGAGTCCTGCCGGTTGCCCACGTACGAGCCGATAATACGGTGGGCGTTGAGAACAGAGCCGAAGACCTCGGCCGTGATGTACGTGTCCTTGGGCAGACCCACGAGCACCACCGCGCCGTGCGGGCGCAGGAACGACAGCGCGTCCTTGTACGCCTCGCCGCCCGACGCCACCACCACCGTCGCGTGCGCGCCGCGGCCCTCGGTCGCAGCCAGCACCTTGTCGCGCACGTTGCCCTCCTTGAAGTCGATGAAGTCCGTGATGCCGTAGGACGCCACCAGTTTGCGCTTGTCCTCGCCCGAGTCGATGGCGATCACGCGGTAGCCCATGGCGCGCGCGTACTGGCAGGCCAAGTGGCCCAGGCCACCACCGGCGCCAGGGATCACGACCGAGTCGCCGCACACACCGCCGATCTCCTTCAACGCCTTGTACACCGTCACACCCGCGCACAGGATGGGAGCGGCAGCGTGCATCGGCAGGTCCTTGGGAATGGGCGTCACGTGGTCAGCGTACGAGACGCACCACTGCTGGAACGAGCCGTCCACCGTGAAGCCGTGCAGGTCCGCGTCAACACAAGTGGACTCGTAGCCCTTGCGGCAGTCCTCACAGCCCAGACACGAGTTGGCCAGCCACTTGACGCCCACCGGGTCGCCGATGTTCAGGTGCGTGTAGCTGTGGTCGCCGATGGCAGCGACGTAGCCGGCGCCTTCGTGGCCACCCACCAGCGGCAGCTTGTTGTCCAGCGGCCAGTCGCCCAGCCACACGTGCAGGTCTGTGTGGCACACGCCCGAGTACGCGAGACGCACCAGCACCTCGCCAGGCTTGAGGTCCTTCTGTTGCGTCACGGGCCAGTCCTTGCGGACCTGAAGAGGAGCGTTGTTCTGCTCGAATACCACGGCCGTCTGCGTCTTGGGGATGTCGTAGTGCGACTGCGACTTGACCGAGAACGAGCGCGACTGGCATCGGGGGCACGTGCAGCCTGTGGGGTGCTGCACGCAGTTGCCGCAGCGGCACTGCATGCTGTGCGTGCCGGCGAGCGACTTGCCGGTGGTCTGCACGACACGGCGCGCGGGCTGGTTGAAGCGAGACACGATACGCAACATCGTGGCTGTTGGCTCTTGCAACGGCGGACTTGGCTGGAGCTGGAGCTGGTGGCGCTGCGGCAACTTGCAGAATGATACTGGGAGACTTGGTCGAAGCGCTTGGGTGTTATAGTCGAAACTTCAACTTCGTTAAGTTCGTTTAAGTTACCGAACTTAAGCTCGTTGGGCAAAGGCGCTTCTGAAGAGTCGTCAATGGCCTTGAGGCGTATCATTTACTATTTGCATGTAATCCCAGCCCGCTGTAGACGGCATTTGCCTCGGTGTGCGAATCCTTGAGAGTCAATGCCATCATTAGCTTGCTGTAGTGGTGCAGTCAACAGCTAGGATTCAACGCAAACGAATAACCAATGCAATACCGAATATTAAAAAAAATGTAAAGCAGTACGCCTCACTCCTCATCGCCTAGACTTGAATTTGAAATCAGGCGTGACAAAAGCTCTTTCGAACACCTGATGCACACTCGTTACACTGCCCAGTATGCGAAGCATCGGGGACAGCATATCCGCTTGGGTCGCGATCTGCACTACTCGGTTCCCACCGTTATCCAGGTAGAAATGGATTGACCCATGCATGACAAGCCTCTTGCCGAGGAGTTTGGTAGCCACCGATGGCCACTCGCCCCCTTCAAGGCCACCCTTCCCGTCACTGTTGAGTTGCGGGAAAGCGTGACGCAACGTGTGTTCCGTAATCGTGACACTGGTAATGGTCGTACCAACCAGGGCGTCGGTAGCAGCGAGCTTACTCAGATCGTTGATTTCCAGCTTCACGTCGTCGAAGTACTTTGCCAGTAGTCGCCAGCTGTCAAGTATCGCTTCCACACCGTCCACTGGGTCTCTCGCCGCCGCCGGTGTCATGATGCACAGCAGAAATCCCACCGCAGAGGCCCTTTGTCTGACTGGGTCCGACAGGAAGCAGCGAAAATGGTGCTCGTACCTCATCGCAATCGCCCCGTGGTTGAGCTTTAGTTGGGTACCAGACTTGAGGGCTCTAACCTTTCGTTGAAGCTCCTTGATCACACAGTGCAAATTGCGAACCTCCTGTGCGTTGACTTCCTCCGATTTCTGCTGCTGCTCTCTGTACAATGCCTGGAGATGTCGGTGGCGGTCGTTTTTCTTCATAACGTCTTCAATGATAGCGCGTCGCATCTTCGCGTCGAGGTCGATCCCACTTGCTTGGAGTATTGCGATGGACTGAAGTGCTCTCTTCACGCTACACGGCATGAACTGCTTACCGTCGGGCGTTCGTCCTCGCAGCGTCTTGGACAGTTGATCTGACGCAGTATTTTGGCTCGCGTTTTCGCGCAATGACATGGCTGGAGACGCTCTAATAGCAGGGATGCTATCGATCAGAGATCCCACACCAAGTTGTTGTGTGCACCGATGCACGGCTGACGCTGGCAAGGCCCGTGGCACGACATTTCCGATCACTCTGTCACTTAGGGCGCATACATACGGCGGATAGAGGGGGCTGGATTCCATTGTGGCTAAACGTGGATAGCGCTATTTGTGGTTTGCGAGCCAGACGAAAAGTGAAAAATTGACCAGTGGGCGAGTGGCTGATGCAATTTACTATCGTTACTGTTTAGGGGTTGTGCTTCAAGTCGATATTGTGCGCGTTACCGACGCCAGCCAGGCATAGCAGGTGACTTTCCCCCAACCTCCGATACTGGTAGCTGCTGGGTGAAACAGCGATGCCATTGGAACTATTAAAGTGTAAGACTTTCCGCTCGGCTATTCGTTCCGCCCGTGTAGCACTGCATGTTCATGATCGCACCTTGGTCGCGAAGCTATCAAGCTGCCGTTCCTTAAGCCGACCCACTACTGTAGAGTTCACTAATGCAAGTAATGCACATTACCCTTCGATTTTGTAGGAAGTTTCTGCGAAGGCTTAATAATGCAGGCGCCGCGACCGATAAATACCAGCTTAAGTATTCTATATACAACAACCTGCTCACGAGTAGGCCAAGCGTCTCTGTTGCCTTCTCGATGATTCTGCTGAATAGTTTTCGTGTTATGGAGACTGTTGACGATATGCGCAAGTAGTGGTGGATACAGCACAACTACTGTACCTGGTACTGCAGTGTATGTATTAATACTAAAAATTGAGCTTTAATAGAAATGATGTTTCTTAGGTGGGCCAGACGAGTACTGAGTACATGTAACATTTTACGCACAGTAACGGGATGGGCCGATTGCGCGATGCACAAACAAACTGGGAATGCAAAGTTTGCATTCCCGTTTGTTTACTTCGACATGACCAATTGTGTAAACACCCACCTTTCTTTGCAGACAAGTCCAGAAGCTAACCCGAGTATACATGTACAGTAAAAAGTGTCAATAGTGTGGGCCACGGTATTTGCGCCACCCGAAATCTGGCTCGGTCTACACTATTAGTGTGGGCTACGGTAATTACGCGCCCACACCAATAATAAAGCCACACTAATACTGTAGACTTAGTTATGGCTTATATTCGAGTGCTAGCTGAGGCATGCCAAAAGTGCAATTGAATGAATGAGGGAAAACTAGCTTGGCCAATCTACTCTATCGTGCCTAACCGACAAGTACGCGAAGTCTTGGCTTCTAACTCCAAGGCCTGTTACGAGGGGACCATAAAACAATGTGGCTATTTTACCAGTACAATCACAACAGGGAGGTCTGGAGAAAGACCACAGTAAAACCAAGTAGCGCACTGGCAGATGTACGTATATTCTCTTCGAGCTTAATCTGTCTTCTTCCCCTCGAACTCATCTCGATACTTCTCGATGATTTCCTGCAGATGCTTGGAAAGCTGCGATTCCTCCCACACTCCGGTCGATCCGCATCTAGCACAACGACTGAGTCATCACCTTCCTCTTCCACCCTCGCACCAGCGCTATCAGCAGTACTCGTTGCAAGGTTGATGTCGGTATTAGAGTGGGATTTTGTTTCTTCGTCTCCACTCCTCGCCAGAGGAAAGAAATCGACCAGCACATTCTGTCGAAAGGCTCGCTGCATCGGTTTCTGTTGGCTTTCGATCACTCTCTTTTCTTGACGCTTGGCTGGAGAGCTGGAGCACTCATGACAACGAACGTGACCACCCTGCTTTTCTTCGACGGGGAGTCCGCAGAATGGGTGGTTCCTTCTACCACATACATCACAGGTAGGGGAGACGCTGGAGGTGTCGAGCCCACACCCGCTGCACGAGGACTCCATGCGACTTTTCGTGAGAACTTGACAATGACAACTGGCTTACTGGCTTTCTGCATTAGCGCGCAAATAGTGTGGGTTGAAGAATTCATGCACAAATAGTGTGGCTTGCAGGACGGAGACCTTAATAATAGTGTGGGTTTGGCCATCTGCAGACTGGTAAACATAATTAGTGTGGCCTATGCTATTTGCGCAGCCACACTATTGATCAACCCACACTATTGACACTTTTTACTGTAGAATCAGCAGTACAGTAGTAGGCAGTGTTCTTGCCAACGCTACAGAAACTCCACGATAAGCGCATCGCCACTGCATTACACTGTATCGTAGAAGATTTGTTTTTCTTATTTGTATGCAAGTACGGTATCACCAATTGCGCTCAGGACTGTATCCTAGAAAAAACGTTACGAACTTTGTTTGTTGCTCGGATAGCTCTTCTCGGTCGACGTTTTCACTTTTTTCTTCGCTTTTAAGTATTAAAATAGAGGAGTGGATATCTGGATTTTTTGCCTGCATTCAGTCTCCCAATCACTACGATATCGCCCACCTTCGCAGATAAATGAGACTTTTCAGTGTTTACACAGTTCGTCACGTCGAAGTAAACAATTTTGTTCCCATTTTGTTTAGTGCATTGCACAATCGGTCCCATCCCGTTAGTGTGCGCACAAGTGTTACTTCAAAGTACAGTACTGTACAGTAGTTGTATTACCTTAACTCAACAACACTCACACGTATCGTCAAAAGGCTCGACAACTATGTAGCAGAATTATCCTAAGGCAGCATGCGCGGCATTCGGAAGGCATCCTCATGCCGTTCAAGGCAGCACGCGGAGAACAGTTTGTTGTTGCGTGGAGGTACGCCTACTTAAGACTATTTATCATCTTCAGTGATCGTACAGCCGAACATCACCAGGTTTTTGTCACTCCAGTCACCACAGGGTGTCGCTTCGTGTAGGAAGTGTGTGTGTGTGTGGGGGTAACGCTAGTGTGTACCCTAAATCGGTTGTATTATACTGACGAGATTAATACAGAAAAACTTACCAAATGGGGGGGGGGTCGATTAATCATTTCTTCAAACGATGAGCCCAAGGAATGGCTCACTCGATTCGTATGATTACAGTATTTATAAACTGACCCCCCCATCCAATTTGTATGGTTCGATCCTATCAAATCACTTGTATTCATTCAGCCGATCATATGTGTTGCCTGCTCCTCTCCTAGGCATTAGAACTGTAGTAGCTTAGGGTACCACCACTCTAAGGACTCCGGGCTGCAACGCCAAATTATTAATAAATAGTTTGTATTATCCGTCAATATATAACCATCGTATCTGTATCGCTGGATATATTTAATTACAGTAGATTATAACGGCAAAATAATAAAAATTATGTTTTTTTAAAAAAGATCAGCGGGGCTCTGGAGCCAATGCCGTTGAAGTTGCCACATGCATAACTAGTTTTGCAAAGGTTGCCTATCCGATTAGCTATCCCTAAGGAAACAGACCGCGCGGGACGGGGATATTATGATAATAGCACCGGCTCTCGAGTTTCGGCACGCAGGGAAGCCTTCATTCATCATTTTTCTTCGTTCCTGCAAGCTTAGTCAATAAGCTCAAGAATGCGCTTTGTTGTCTTCCTCTCTCTTGTGGTCTATATTTTAGCGTCGATCAGTGATGTCAGCGCTGGAGCCACTGCCCTCCGCAACGGCCTTGCTGCTGAATCGCCTCGATACCATCGCTCGCTGCTCGGCGGCACCGAAGCTGCTAGGAAGATGTTTGAGGAGATGAACCAGAAGGCTGCCCTGGACAAAATCTCCAAGAAAATCGCGAAATTCACTCAGAAGGCCCAGTTGAGCGACGATCAACTTGCAATTCTGGCTAAAATTGAGGAGCTGGAAAAAGCGGGGGGAGGCAAAGTTGCGGCCGCAGTTTCCGGAGGTGTAAAGAATCATAAAAACGACGTAGCCAAGGTGCTCGCTGAGGGAATGAAAAAAGACGATGATGTGGCCAAGTTGGTAGCCGAGGTTGCGAAGAAGGATGGAGATGTGGCTAAAGTGGTTGCAGAGGGGGCGAAGGTCGACGATGAAGTCGCGAAACTGGCGAAAATTATTTCTTCGGGTGGACAGGCCGATGATCAGTCAGTTAAATTGGCGGCGGCGATCGTAGCAGCGATGAAGGCTGGTGGCGTCTCGGATAAAGTGATGGCAAAGTTGCCGAAGATGCTGGCCCAAGAGATGAAGAAGGCGACGCCGAAGAAAACATCACTACTCAAGAAGATCATCTTTGCTGCCTTGGGTGTCACGGTTGGTTATTTCGTCATCCGCACTGCCATGGGTTTGATGAACCCGAAACCTGCGGCTGCGTAAACCAATATGGTAAAATCGCAAATGCCACAACTTAAATGAGCCACGGTCTGAAAGAGTAAATGAGCCACGGTACTGAAAGAGTTAGAAGAGCTAAGATGAAGGCGTTTTCGGGTAGCCAAAGGCTCATCATGTACTTCATCTTAGCTCAACATCCTGTAGGTATACGTAGTTCTTCGTTTCAAGTAATGAATTTCTTCCTGTCGTGTTTTACACCATTTCCCGGTCAAGTTACAAGATTTACCAACCAAGGTGCAAATGACTGGTCCATGCACTTTTTTAATTCTTACCTCCTTCTGCCGACAATTGCATGAAAAAGCCACGATTTTCACAAAACGGTCCGGAATCCTTTAAGGTACCACAACGAAGCGCACATTTATCAGGAGGGGGCACAAACAGTTTGATTGGTTAAAAATATATGTAGAAAGAGTATACTTAGGTCGAAGGCAAACGAAGCAGTCCTCGGGTGAACTCCGCGCGCTACTCGTTGGTCACGGCCACCTCCAGACGCCGAGGCCATGGAGCAGCAGCAGCAAGAGAAGGAGGAGCTCGTTCAGGCGCTGGTCCTGCTGACCGACTGCCAGGAAGACGACTACGACGCTGCCGTCTCGCAGCTGCTGCTGCCGTCCAACGACGAGGAGATCTCCCCGCCGATACGCCCGCGCCAGCCCCGTGAAGAAGACGCCCACGTCATCGACCAAGCAGCACCGCATGACGAAGGCGCAGGTCATCGCGCATCTACCCCTATAGCATCTACCATCTTCTACCACAGTTAGTGACATTGTGCTGTAGCTAGTATAAATCCATGAACTCGTCTCGTACAGCTTCAACATGAGAGAGGTGTTATGCGTCCAAACTGCCAGATCTATACTCACACTGCTCATTTACAGATTCTCCCGCAAACCGCTCGGACATGCATCGCTAACACCAAGCTAGTAACGGTGTGTGGTGTGGTAACAAAGCCCAGTGCCGTGAAGACTTGGGAGAAGCATGGAGTTGAGCGTGAGCTGGGGATGATGTTGGGAATATTAAACGCTGTGATAAGTACATAGTAGACGTGATACTCGATCTTGCAGCCTAATGTGCGTTGGTGATGTGAAAGTGCTTCAAGTCGTTTCATTTACCTTGTGGCAAGCGACCAAAGTTACATCGTTGTTCAAGTTCACACTGATGCATTCAACTTACGAAACTCCGTCATGTTAAACGTTCCTTACAGAATATCAATGGAGATGTCTTTATTTTATTTTGCTTGTGATCAAGTAATATGCATTAATGTGTGATGCTTACATGTGCATCTCTCGTTCGTATTCCGACCGCTTCCCTAACAGAGAGAATGGACAGTCGCCGACCACATAGTCGCCAGGTACAATGCCCACCCCGGCTTCTTCTGCATCACCAAGAGGTGTGGTGCAGCTTCGAACATTGTGACCACGTTGGCTGCAGCGGCTGCAGTTATAATCTCCCTTCTTCTTCTTGAGGGGGCCTCTCACCTGGTCTTAAAAAAAGGCTGCGAGTTGCTTGGTCTCATCTTCCTCTTCAGTTGCTGGAGGCGCTGTAACCTCTTGATGGGCCGAGCCACCGGACGTCTTGCCGCACTCACCTCTATTTTTCGCTCCCTTTTTGCCTCTGGTGATATCTGCTGCTTATTTAGGCTGCATTAATGCACGCCCAGCTTGTCGATACAGCGGGGGTGGCAATACTTGAGCATGGCACTCGAGGGTATCATATATCAGCAAGCGAATGCATATCGACTGAAAAGCTGCGTGGATCTTTGGAATCAAGTACGCATCGTGAAAAAATACCTTCACGTCGTAATTGGGCAGGCTACTATCAATTTGCTGTGAGCGCCAATACGTTACTGCTTGGATGTGCCGACAAGATATCTTCATCTGCTCAGCTACCGCGCACCTAGTGCAGGATCCTAACTCCATGTTGACTTCGTAGAGGTGAGCACTGTCCTCTTTACTTCGAGAGTCAAAAGCGTCGAACACATAGAAACGAGGAGAGTCGCCGCGAACCACGGTCTGCTGAGCAACGCGAAGCTTTTCCTCATTAAAAAGCTTCATGCCATGAGGCGTCACATCGCATTCCGCTTCAACCCAGCCCCATAGTAGCTCCTTACGCTTTTGGACGACCTCAAGAGCCCGTGCGCAGTAAGTCATCAATGAGTCAAGTACCAGTTTGTTTCGCTCACCTTTTCAAAGAAAACCATTGTTTTCCCCCTCAGCAGCATTGGTTGTTCAAACACCAAACAACGGCAAAGGATCGCCATGACTAGAGAGAGGGTTCCACGTATCGGCCAGCCATTTCTTTTCCTCCGCCGTTGGCTGCATGTTGCCAACGACGCACCAATCCGTTGGATGGATACTTCGTAGATAACTGCAAACTCGCTCTTCAACGAGCTGGTCACCAACAATCTTGCTGATGCCAGTAGGATACCGGTCATCGGTACTGGAGGCGACGTGATCAAATCCGGCAGTAGTAGAAGCGCCTTGCAGTGCCAAGATACTGTCTTTTACGTCCTGCATATTGAGTTTCAGACTTTTAAACTTGTCCATCACATTAAAACGGATGTGAACACTGCAGAAATTCAAATGCACCTTCAGTCTTACTTTCGCCAACACCGCTTGCGCACCCAACTGCTTTCCTCGATCACAAAACGTGGGTCGGTCTTGTAGGTTCAACCCCGCAACAATGCAGTTCGCGAAAAACCACGCAAATTTGTCAACAGTCTCCTTGTGAACGTAAGCAACGGCAACGGGGACATTCTTTTTGTCCCCGTCTTTCCCAATAAGGCTCAGACAGATTCCGTTGTACATTGGATCTTTCATGTGAGTTCCATCACACTCCCAGACAGGTAATAAAGCATCTTAGATGCTCACCACACTACCGATCGATAAAAAGGCTCTCAAAACCTTCCCGTGTCATCTAATTGGCAGCACACATGAGAATCAGCATTGAGTTTGGCGAATTCCTGCAGGAAACTCGGGATACGAGCATATTCCTCGATAGGGTTCGCTTTTGTCTTCGCCTTCGCGCGCTGAATCATTTTGTAAACCATGGCGGCTTAATTTTGCATGTCGACGCCATGAATTGTGCTCATGTTGTTGAGGACACGCGCTAATGAGGTACTATGGCCTTCTACAATGGACGCAAGGAAACCAGGCTGTTCTTCTAGAAATTCACTCGTTACCCGCGCGGAACTGCTACAAAGCTGGACATGACCATCGACAATTTTCGAGATATACCAGGCATCATCAGGAACATGTGAGAACTGGCTTCTTACGCTTCGTTTTGCTCATGCCAGCACTCATTTTCGATTTACGCTTGCGGTTTAGCGCAATGAACCAGGGACACCCGCCTTGATGGTCAGAGCACCGCCACTTCGTATGAAGCGAGCCGCACTTCTCGCGCTTGACAGCCTTGTTCATGTTGAAAGCATATCGCCTGATGAACGAGCCTGCGTCTTCCAAGTTCGTGAAGAATGTTCCAACTGCAGGCTTTTCAGAACCGCATGCCAAGTCGACCTTGCTGAGGGCTACCTGTGGAGCTTGCATGACGAGTTGGTAGCTAAGCGGCAAGTCGACCTTGCTGAGGGCTACCTGTGGTGCTTGCATGACGAGTTGGTAGCTAAGCGGTAAGATGGTGCTTCGTTTGCCTTCGACCTAAGTATACTCTTTCTACATATATGTTTAACCAATCAAACTGTTTGTGCCCCCTCCTGATAAATGTGCGCTTCGCTGTGGTACCCTTGGGATAAATATCCCGCCGTCGCGCCGATGGCGACGCAGGGTTTCTCTGGTAGTGAAAGGGTTAAGTGAAAGGGTTAAAAAGGGTTGAGAAGTGAAAGGGTTAAAGTGAAAGGGTTAGCCCTTTCACTACCAGAGATCCCTTAAGCAGCTCCTGACCATGAACACCGCGTCGCTCACATAAAAAGCGTACCTAATGCAATTAATTTATCTCGTTAGGTCAGTACCATGGAGCTCTGTACTGTAAGATCTGATTTGACTTGGGTTTAGTATATCCCTTCAGGACTTAAATCGTTGAACCTTTCTTATTGCCGCTACCCTCTGTATCCGCAATCGTCGCGTTTACACGTGACCCACGTGATCAACATCATTGCTGCATTCGCATTCGCATCGCTGCTCACTTCGAGCTGGACGGCAATGCATCCGTGGCTACCCGTCGCAATGCCCCACCCAGCGCTCGCCCGTCGAAATCTCTTCGCTCCAAGCGTATCCTCTCGCCTTGAAGCAACGAAGAATGACACAGCGGACAGAAGCCGGTGCCCCATCTCGTAGGATTTGAAGCAGAGCGACCCGAGCTTGAGACGACTGCAAGATCCACCCAGCAACGCCGATCGCTTGCTTGCTGGACACGCAGCAAAGGCGGCGGTGGTGGTGTCGGAGAGAACGAGCGGAGCCGGCGATCTGGTTGCACTCCAGTTAACGCGGACGCCGAAGCTCGATGACCCGTGCAGCAATTACATTAGGAATAGAGGATGTTAGCAAATTGGTATTTTACGAGTTGGGGACAAAGACACACGACCAGTAATGTCTATGTTCTCGAACTCGTAAAAGGGCAGTCGTTTTAGTACGGGATCCCCCGAGGAACTCGTGAAGGTTTTCCACGAGACCGCAAGCGTTCTGATTGGCTCGTTAGTCTCACTCTGTAGCCCTCCCTCAAGCACCATGGCGCTTACAGACAGCGCCACGAATCGAGCCTCATCTCCTCCCGTCTCAAGTTCCTCTCCATCTCCTCCACGTGATGCCCTAGATATCCCCAGCGAGTCACACGAGGACGACGATACTTCTGCTCCTGGGGATACTGCTGCGCGCCCCAAGACAAAGCGGGGATCGCGAGGAAAGTTCACGGAGGAGCAGGACCTCGTTCTCCTCTACGCCATTACTAGGTACGCTCCTTATGCAGCCGAACATGGCGATATAGGCAAAACGTGGGAGGACGTTGCTAGTTCTGCTTCTGCGTCATTGCAACTGCCGTTCACAGGACGTGCTTGCTCGGATCGTTTTAAAGCTCTAAAGAAGTGGTATCAGACATGGAAGGAGGGGAGCGAGTTTCGTAGCTGATCTGGTGAGCCTGAGACGGAGAAGATGAGGCTTCTCGAAGAAATCACCACCTTGGAGGCGGACGGCAAGCTGGCCGCGATGAACAAGAAGTTCGCCAAGGAGAAGACGGAGAAGGAGAAGTCCAGTACCGGGGATAAGCTGATGGAGGCTGCGGAGCAGAGGCTGTCGGAGTTCTGCACTTGTTGACCACGAAGAACAACACAAAGTAGAATATGTTGGTTAGGCCAGGGTAGCGACGTCCGTACTTGAGCTCCTGATCGCACCATCGGTTTGGATATGTCAACCTCTCCAAGAAGATGCACATCGCCTCGATACTGTAGCACTTGGTTCTCTCGCGGGTGATGATGACGTCGGGAAAGTGTAGTGCTGCCACGAGCGCGCGGATCTCCTCCTTCGTGAAGCGGAAGTACACCTTGCAGTACGCGTCGCTGTGCTCGTTCAGTCTAAATCGTATGTCTGGGATGATCAGCCGCTCAGGATGCTCAGGCAGAGCGCGGAGCAGCAGGGCAAGCCGGATGCGGGGGTCCCGTGTCAGCAGGGCGGTCTCCATCGCTTGGATCTCGTAAACGGGCGGGATTTCGAGAATGCTAACACTGGCAACGATTTCGTAATAGCCAAATACATAAAAAAGCTAACCGTAAATTTGTGTCGTGATTTACGAGGTTGCTAACATCCTCTAATGACAAGGCTGCCAAGCTTGACGGCGTACCGTAAGTTGAAGTACACACCTGTGTTCTACGATAATTTCGATAAAGCGTTAGCTCCACGAGTTAACTCTTCTATTATGCATAGATACAATTATACAAACGTGACTCTTTGTATCGATAGCCGAATAGCATACCGCGGAGGGTACTGCTTACGGCGCGCTAAAAATGCAAAGACACGCACCATACAAAAAGCAAGTGTGGCTTGCGTTTCATTGCCGACCCGCCAAATGCTAAAACAACTGCTAGCGTCCTAATTCCGCACCATCGTTGAAGAGCTTTATCGCGAGTGTAAAGCTCTTCATGCTCTCGACTGCGGCCGCCGTCTTGCATTTCGAGTGATGGCCCTGCCAATTTGAAGCGGATGGCGTTAAACGAGGTCGTTGCAGTCCTTGTCGTTATGGAGCTGTCGGCGTTTTACGGTCAGATCCGGGCGAATGTGGTTGAACTTGCTCCCGGCTCACTTTACTGCTTCTTGACGACCGGAAGCTGGCGTGGCATTGAAGTTGGGCCCAACCCAGGCGCTTCAGCTTGGCCAGCGGCCCAGCGGCGACCGCCGACACGCAAGTCATCCGCGTTGAAGTGCGCGTCAAGATACTGCAAGTGTCGTTGCACCTGCCTGGACCACCTCGTGCCGACTGCCTGCCACGCACGAGCTCGACAGCTCGAGTCATTCCCCATTTTGCCGCCTCTTCACCAAGCGACACCAGCCCAAGAACCTTTTCGCCACCATGCTGCGCATCGTGTCTCGCTTCAACCAGCCCGCGCGCCGTGTCGTGCAGACCACCGGCAAGTCGCTCGCCGGCACGCACAGCATGCAGTGCCGCTGCGGCAACTGCGTGCAGCACCCCACAGGCTGCACGTGCCCCCGATGCCAGTCGCGCTCGTTCTCGGTCAAGTCGCAGTCGCACTACGACATCCCCAAGACGCAGACGGCCGTGGTATTCGAGCAGAACAACGCTCCTCTTCAGGTCCGCAAGGACTGGCCCGTGACGCAACAGAAGGACCTCAAGCCTGGCGAGGTGCTGGTGCGTCTCGCGTACTCGGGCGTGTGCCACACAGACCTGCACGTGTGGCTGGGCGACTGGCCGCTGGACAACAAGCTGCCGCTGGTGGGTGGCCACGAAGGCGCCGGCTACGTCGCTGCCATCGGCGACCACAGCTACACGCACCTGAACATCGGCGACCCGGTGGGCGTCAAGTGGCTGGCCAACTCGTGTCTGGGCTGTGAGGACTGCCGCAAGGGCTACGAGTCCACTTGTGTAGACGCGGACCTGCACGGCTTCACGGTGGACGGCTCGTTCCAGCAGTGGTGCGTCTCGTACGCTGACCACGTGACGCCCATTCCCAAGGACCTGCCGATGCACGCTGCCGCTCCCATCCTGTGCGCGGGTGTGACGGTGTACAAGGCGTTGAAGGAGATCGGTGGTGTGTGCGGCGACTCGGTCGTGATCCCTGGCGCCGGTGGTGGCCTGGGCCACTTGGCCTGCCAGTACGCGCGCGCCATGGGCTACCGCGTGATCGCCATCGACTCGGGCGAGGACAAGCGCAAACTGGTGGCGTCCTACGGCATCACGGACTTCATCGACTTCAAGGAGGGCAACGTGCGCGACAAGGTGCTGGCTGCGACCGAGGGCCGCGGCGCGCACGCGACGGTGGTGGTGGCGTCGGGCGGCGAGGCGTACAAGGACGCGCTGTCGTTCCTGCGCCCGCACGGCGCGGTGGTGCTCGTGGGTCTGCCCAAGGACACGTACATCACGGCCGAGGTCTTCGGTTCGGTGCTGAACGCGCACCGCATCATCGGATCGTACGTGGGCAATCGCCAGGACTCGATCGAGGCGCTGAAGCTGGCTGCTGCCGGCGACGTGAGCACGACGTATAAGATCGAGAAGCTGGAGAACCTGCCGGACGTGTTCGAGCGCATGGCCGAGGGTAAGCTCGCGGGCCGTATCGTGCTGGACTGCGAGTGAGCGGGTTGTCGTGAGCGTAGTCAGTAGCCCTGCAGCACAAGCGGCAGTGGCTGGTTGTGACGTGTCGAGTCGCGTCGCGTCGAGAGCTTTGTGTACGTACGGGGCGTGGCATCGAGAAGCAGTAGTGAAGTGGAGAGCAGCTCTGGCCTCGGTGTGGCGTGTCCCCTTTGACAAGATAATTGAAATGACTTTGTGTTGACCTGGAGTTTGTATCGACCTGGTTGAAGTCGCTTACGTTGCTCGTAGCATCGGGATTTTGCTACAGATAGTTAAACCGCAGTCTAAAACGGAGTCTAAAACAACGGGTCAGCTGCCGCTTGCCATAACCCGTGTGTGGGTTCTCCGGAACCTAGTTTTTGACAAGACACGTAAAAACGTAAGCTCACTCCCAATAACCAATACTGAAGCGACACATGGCTAGACATCAAGTTACACAGGCGACCCAGGTAGTAAGAGCTCGTCCACAGGCATACGCTCTCCGACACCGAGGAAACGCAAGGCATCTGCATTGATTAGCGAGGCCGACATGCAAGCCATCAGGTTATGCGGGGTGCACCAAGCATGCGGGGCAACAGCAGACGAGCCAAGTATCCGCTGCAAGATGCAATCGCCAAGATTGTGCAGTCGCGACATATGAGCGCGGCGCATGGCGAATGACACACGCAGATGCTGCTTGGTCGGCGCGAGTTTTTATGCCGCCCCGCACCAAAGACGCCGAAACCTGCAGCTCCTGCGTGCAAAGTCCAATGCTGGCTGCGGCATCCCTTCACCCCGCCCTGGCGCCCGCCCACCCGCCGAAGCGGAGGCATCCCGCAGTGGACCTGAAGCTCATTCTGCATTTTGCCGGCTACTGTTGATTTCCCCACAGTAACCTCTTCAAGCTCCAGTTCCTGATCACCATGTTGCGCGTGGTGTCCCGCTTCAGCCAGCCCGCCCGCCGCGCGGCCCAGACCTCGGTCAAGTCGCTCGCCGGCGCGCACAACACGCAGTGCCGCTGCGGCAACTGCGTGCAGCACCCCATGGGCTGCACATGCCCTCGATGCCAGTCGCGCTCGTTCTCGGTCAAGTCGCAGTCGCACTACGACATCCCCAAGACGCAGACGGCCGTGGTATTCGAGCAGAACAACGCCCTCTTCAGGTCCGCAAGGACTGGCCCGTGACGCAGCCGGAGGAGCTCAAGCCCGGTGAGGTGCTGGTGCGTCTCGCGTACTCGGGCGTGTGCCACACGGACCTGCACGTGTGGGCCGGCGACTGGCCACTGGACAACAAGCTGCCGCTGGTGGGTGGCCACGAAGGCGCCGGCTACGTCGCTGCCATCGCCGAGCACACGAGCACTCGCCTCAAAATCGGCGACCCCGTTGGCGTCAAGTGGCTGGCCAACTCGTGCCTGGGCTGCGAGGACTGCCGCAAGGGCCACGAGTCGACGTGCGTGGACGCGGACCTGCACGGCTTCACGGTGGACGGTTCGTTCCAGCAGTGGTGCGTGTCGTTCTCGGAGCACGTGACGCCGATCCCGACGGAGCTGCCGATGCACGCGGCCGCCCCCATTTTGTGCGCGGGTGTGACGGTGTACAAGGCGCTCAAGGAGATCGAGGGCAACTGCGGTGACTTCGTTGTGATCCCGGGCGCCGGCGGCGGTCTGGGCCACCTGGCCTGCCAGTACGCGCGCGCCATGGGCTACCGCGTGATCGCCATCGACTCTGGCGACGACAAGCGCAAGCTCGTTGCTTCTTACGGCATCAAGGACTTCATCGACTTCAAGGAGGGCAACGTGCGCGACAAGGTGTTCGAGGCCACGGAGGGCCGCGGCGCGCACGCGACGGTGGTGGTGGCGTCGGGCGGCGAGGCGTACAAGGACGCGCTGTCGTTCCTGCGCCCGCACGGCGCGGTGGTGCTCGTGGGTCTGCCCAAGGACACGTACATCACGGCCGAGGTCTTCGGCTCGGTGCTGAACTCGCACCGCATCATCGGCTCGTACGTGGGCAACCGCCAGGACTCGATCGAGGCCCTGAAGCTGGCCGCTGCCGGCGACGTGTCGACCACGTACACGATCGAGAAGCTGGACAACCTGCCGAGCGTGTTCGAGCGCATGGCCGCTGGCAAGCTTGCGGGCCGCATCGTGCTGGACTGCGAGTAAGCTGGTCTCGCGTTGCCATTTCGTGTGGAAGATGGTAGCACCACCTCCTTGTTGTACATTTTTTTCGAGCGCGCGTGGTTTCTAGATTAGTGGTTAGAAGAGGAAACTTGGCGCCATTGAAAGCTCAAATAAAATCAGTTTTGGTCTTTTCATTCCGCAAGTGACGCTTGTAGTGTTCGTGTTGCTTCAATTCGTCGTACTCATGCATGGTACAGTCATGTAAACTCGTAAGGTCCTGCAAATTGTGGGTCAGCACACGGTCAAGTTGAAGATGCGATCTCTTCTCCACCGAATCCAATGAGGCAGTGCTGAGCAACCGTACAAATAAGCTTAGCATCCATAGGAATGAACAAAGGGAATCAACCCCTCAATCGTGTTTTCGTGAAGGATGGGGTGCGCATCCATTTTTAAAGATACGTCATCTACACTACATAGCTGGTCGCATTTTCCGTTCATTGTTGATTGATCTCCTAAAAGTTGAAAATTCGCAGTTCGAAGAACTGTCGATTGGGGAAAGTTTTTGGATGACATCGAACGACATTCACGCTACATTCTCCACTTCACCCCCGCGCGGATGACATCAAACAACATTCAAACAACATCATACAGCACTCGATCAAATCGACACAGGTTGTGATGGCCTTGGAGCTTACTGTAGATTGATGTCAGACATCATTAGAGGAAGTGGAGCTCCACCACAAACATCAGAGACTACTACGACGAACAACATATTGTGTATAAGCGGACTACTACTACGAACAACGTACTTAAGTATTGTGATTACTTGAAGTAGCAAGCATTGTATTCACTCGATCACTATGAGGCATCGGTACTAATGATGCTAACCTTGGGCACAACTGGTGCCACATCACTGCATCGTATTATACTACTATACATGCAGCTCAACATAGTACTTACTCATTCCATTAGCGGAAAAATTATCGATTCGATCTGTTTAGAGCTTAGGCATGTCCTCCTCCTCCTCCTTCAGACACAAATTTTCTTCTGCATGCATAGTTTCTCTGAGAAACTATCGAAAATCGTGTGGTCAGCTGAGTTTGCCGTAACGTAAACTGTCGGCGGGCTGTTAATGTGTGAATCCCCACACTCACTGGAATTAATCCGGATGGATTAGATAAAACATTCCACTAAAACATTGCTAAAACCTTCTTAAAGTCCTAGGTTGTGCGATCCAAGATGGGAAGTATAACTCGATTTTATTTTGTTCAATATATATTTTTATTCGAAACCAACTCTATTCGCCGGCAATGCGGTGACGTCCTCTACGGTGGCGAACGAACTCATTTACCGGAGACTAAAAAAGAGCTGCAGCTCGTGATACGTCTTCTCAAAAAGGCAAAAAGCAAACTTAGGCATTTGAAACAAGTGGCGGGTACCCGGGTACCCATCGGTCCCCCAAACTGCGGTAGACATGTATGATCATATGCATTGTGTGTTGGCCTATGGCCTACGCAGAGCGTAGCGTAGGCTCCGTAGGGAAATAAGGGGAAATGGAAGGTCAATTCATCTAAGTTCTAGTCTTGTGGCTCTACATTTATACGATTGCCTGGTACAGCGGAAGAGTGCTTTCCGGCCTCATCGCTAATCTCCTGCTCATGTACGATGCACTTGGATATGGTAAGACAAGTTACAGACAAGAGCGTGTCCAGTGAACGGCCAGTAACTGATGAACCTGCAGCAATCTATCCAGTATAACATATGACAGGAGTACTGCTTTAAGGCAATTATGATTTGTTTATTGTCGTTTATGGTTTCTTCATGGGCTATCGTAACGATTTCATGCATATTTACGGATTCTTCATGTGTTTATGCATTCTTTATGGCCTTTACGGATTCTGCATATGATTAATTCGTAAAGCGTTATAAAATGTTCATACCGAAAAAAAGAAGGTTCAGCCCACGGCTATGCGCGACCTTTGGGCTCGCTTGGCTGCGCTGTAAGCCACCTGATAGGCCCGTCTCTCCTCCGTGTGGCTAGCGTAGTACGCCTTCTGGCGTTGCAGCCGCCGCGCCCTGTCGCTCTGATAGACTTGGGATTTGTATGTGGACTGGGTTGACTCCATGTTTGTATATAAGTGGGGGCGGCGGTCTCAGCTTGGCGCCATTTCAGATTATACCTCCCAGCCGCCAAGCCACCATGCCGCCCCACACCGCTGCCTCGCCCCGCTCCGACGCCCCGGCCGACACGCCTCGCGCACCCGCCACCGTGAACATCACGTTCAGGTGCCGCGGCGTGACCGAAGTCATCGAGAACGTCAGCGTCCGGTGGACAATGGGGGCGCTACGCAAGACGATCGCCAAGGCGCTCAAGGAGACCTTCGCCATCGACGCCATCCCCGCCAAGCTCCGCCTCAGAACGTACGTCAAGATCGACGGCGAGTGGCCGACCGAGGAGGCTGCCGAGGCTGCTACGACCCGCCCCACCGTGATCAGCAAGTCGGTGGCCACCGAGCTCGAAGGTATCGGGGCTGAAGGCCGCGTGCACCTGCTCGTGGATGTACCCAGCGAGGAGGAAGAGGAAGAAGAGAAGCCCACCGCCGCCCCCGCAGCAGCAGAAGCGAAGAGCGATGACAAGGACACCTCGGCAGCAGACGGCGACATCAGCGACCTTGACACTGCGGTGGCCTGCTTCAATGAGGCCTACAACAAGCGAGTCACGGGACGCAAGCGAAAGCCGTCCACGGGGGATGACCATATCGCATTCTCCGACGTCACCGAAGCGCAGACCGCCAAGATGTACAAGGAATTTGATGAGGACGAAGAGTACACGCCGAAGACGACGCCACTGCCAGAATAACTCAAGCAAGCGATCCGGGAAGACTACGCCCGACTGCTCGGAACAAGTCTGCCTCCCTGGAAAAGGAACGAGGCTCACAAGCGGCGCTACATTGACGCGGTGCTGACCCGCCTGATCTTCGCTGTAAACGAGAGCACCGGCGCCAAGGACAACAACACCAAGCTACTCCTGTATCCAGAGTACGGGATTGCCCTCGAGGAGCTGAACGCGGCTGGAGCGGCGGACTGGGTGATCAAGCGCGGCGAGAGGATGTTGATCGTGATTGAGGCGAAGCAGTGCGACATCAAGAGAGGCAGGAACCAGGTACTCGCCATGATGGAAGCTCTCCGTATCCACAACAAGAAGAAGCACGTCAAGCAACACAAGATCAAGGCCATCTGCACCGACTTCCAGAACTGGTATTTCGTGGAACGGGAGTCCAAAGCTTGCGTTCGAACGTTGACGGTACGGTCCCTGATAACACCGGCAAGTTTGACGAGAATATGTTTCGTATCTGTGAGCGCGTGTACACCATGCTGCTAGATTTATAATATATTTATGGTCGTTTATACATTCTTCATACTAGGTCCATACGCAATCCGTAAAGCTTTATACATTCTTCATGCTAGAGCCGTAATGAATCCATAAACCTGCGTTTCCACCACCTTCCACCACCCTTCCACCACCTATGCTGCTGATGACGCTGCTCCATATCAGGTGTGGGGCCCTTAAAAGACGTTCCACCACTTCCACCGGTGGAAACGACATGAAACGACTTTATGCGAAGGGGTACCCCTTTAGGGCCCTACCCCCCTTATTTTTGTCTTTTGATTTTTAGGGGTTAAAGGTGGTGGAACTAGTGGAATGGGGTCTAGAAGGCCTGTAGTTGGTGTGAGAGCTCGTGAAAAGTGGTGGAACCGGGTGGTGGAAGGTGGTGGAAACGCGGGTTTATGGATTCATTACGGCTCTAGTATAAAGAATGTATAAAGCTTTACGGATTGCTTTTGGTTCGAGTATGAAGAATGTATAAAACGGGTGCTAGAGGGCTTGACTAACCCTGATATCGAGCAGCATCCACAGCAGGACGTTACACGCGGTTGTAGGCTATCCCAGTCATATGGCTATGGAGCAGTTGTGCATGTGCACGGTCCCTCTCCCTGACCGTCATCCCCTGATACGCAGCAGACGCTTGCAGATCAGACTCGTGGATGTGCCGCATGTCGTTTACGGTCAGCGGTGTCCCAGCATAGGTGCTGAAGATGCGTGGCAGCCGGCGCGCGAGGCTGTTGCGTGATGCGACGTGCGTCAGTCTGTTCTGGCGGAAAGACCAGATGAACAGGTACTCTACACGATCCTGTAGCCGTTGCAGCACGCGCAGCCACGCGGATAGGACGTATGCAAGGTCCCGCCTGACCTCAATCGTGGTCTTACCCATGTGCCGGCTGTTCTTGAAGTTCTGCATGACCACTCGAAACGAGAACAACTGTCCGGCTTTCTTGAAGTACAACCAGTTGCCCTCGGATGGGATGGAGCGCAGCCTCGAGGTCAGGCGCAGCGTGCTCCAATCAGCGCGGAGAGCCGGCTGTAGGGTGTAGCACGCCATCAACGCGATGCGCTGCATCTCTTTCGCAAACCGTGTCGCATTTAGCTTCTTCCCGCGCATAGCCACCAGTTGATTGAGGTTCGCATCCGTCAACGCCATGAGCGGGAAGCCGTATCGCACGAACAGACGCTCCATCGCATCGGCTATCACGCCTTCAAGGTCAGCAAGCGATCGGTAACGCTCCTGCTGCTCATCCGTCAGGCGGTTCTCCACTGGATTTCTCTGCATAGCCGCCTTCAGCCGCTCGATCTTGCGCCCGTATGTACGCTTGCTACTGGCTGTGACAGCGTTCCCCGCGGCTTTCACCAACGCGATCACATGACACCACCTTGAATACTGGGTGCGAAGGTTCTCCGAGTCTTCCACGCGGCTCACCACCGCCCTTGTACGGTTCAGGAACGTAAGGTCGCGTGCGTTACGCACCTTATCAGCCACTGACTTGAGGAAGCCCACGCGGGCTCTCAACAGCACGGAACTACTGGTTGTGGGCGCCAACGCATCCCTGATGACCGTCTCCATCGTATGCTATGTATAGGCCGCACAAAAAATGTTTAAGAGCAACCTAAAACGACTTGCTAGACCGGACCTTGACGACCCGATAGTGAGGATAAGATGCAACGGATGGGCGCCTTTTGCGGTCCGAGATTGCTGATGGGTTCATTGGAATGAGCATGGAGTCCGTCCGACCAGCGGAATCGGCTCAGGGATCGCGGTTTCGCCATCGAAGGGCAGCTGTTGAGTTTCCCTTTTGGTCCATCGATGATTTTATGCTCTTATGTATACGACCAAATAACAAATTTTGGTTAACGCAAATTAATTAGTGTATAAAAATTCGTACTTGAGCGGAGTGCCCACTTGGGTATAACCGTCATTACCGATTTCATCGATCTGCCGCGCAAGTGCCCGAGGAAGCGCTCGCCCAGCAGCAACGCCCGACCCTTCCCAGCGGTCGCCCCCAGGTACGCCCATAACGACTCTAGCCATGCGGCGCTTCGTGGAGAACGACGGCAAGCTAATTCGCTACCAGGTATTTGACTGCCAGACCAGGCCCCGAGGCTGCGCGGACGATGCGCTCTTCCTGTCCTACCGCCGCTTCCACATGCTGCACGACCTCATGAAGGGCTCCGTCGACATGAAGCTGTGCCAGGAGGAGGGCGACCCGGAGTTCCCGTGGAACCTGACCTACTGCCTCTACGACCGCTGGTACGACACCGACCCCGAGGAGGACATCGAGTACGACCCCGTGGACATCTGCTTCAAGTAGGAGGAGGGCCGGACCAAGTTCGAGGCGTACGTGAAGGACTCGGCGGCCTGCAGCGACGTGGACGTGTGCCTGGCCGCGAAGCAGTACGACCGCAGGCTCTTCGACCTGTGCTGCATGCTACCGCAGACCTGGATCACCAACCGCGACAACGCCTGGCAGCTTGCCGGCTTCTTCCACCGCCGGCCGCACGTGAACCTCGACCACATGCGCCTGACCTACGTGTGCGTGCTGGCGGAGCGGCGTGACACCTACTTCAACCTGGGCGCCGCGCTCAAGGCCTTCAACGACTGGAAGAACCCCAAGTGGCACCCGAAGCTGACGGAGGGCGTCATCAAGCAGATCGTGGGCGGCGCGGACAAGGAGGGCTACCGCAAGTGGGTGGAGCGCTGCGAGCGCGGCGGCGGCTGCGTGGACGACATCGCTGACGTCAAGGAAATGCAGAACCCCAAGAAGATGAAGGCCGCCATGCTCGAGGCGCTGCTGGACGAACTGGAGAAGCTGCCCATGCCGCTGATCCGCGAGGACAACGAGCACTCTGTCGACACTCTGGCCGAGGCAACCAAGTGGGACTCGCTGGAGGCGCTGGCCTACGCGATCAAGTCGAGCTACGCGCACGTGAGCAACCGCGGCACGCCGTACCACCTGAAGAAGTACGTGGAGATCGTGCGGTTCGGCGGCCGCGACTCCGTGCGCACCCTCGGCTACGAGCGCGCCAGCACGCGCAGCAAGAAGACGGGCGAGGCCGACACCATCTACCGCGTGGCGTTCAAGGACAAGGAGGTGGTCATCAGCCTCCACGACATCCTGAAGGCGTGCAAGACGGGCATCATGTACCACAACGCGGACGTGCTACCCTACAGCCCGAAGGCGAAGCCCGACATGGGCAAGACGTTCAACCTGTTCAGCGACTACCAGCACGTGTACGACCCCGAGTTCGTGATCGACATGAAGCTGGTGAGCATGTGGGTCCACCACATCAAGTACATCATCTGCAGCGGCGACCCTGTCGCCTACGAGTACCTGCTCAACTGGTTCGCCCACATCCTGCAGTTCCCCCACATCAAGACTCAAACGATACCGCTGATCAAGTCGAGACAAGGGGCGGGCAAGAACTTCATCTTCAATGTCTTCTCGCGCTACGTGCTGACGCCGGGCATGGCGTCGGTGATCAACGACATGGAGCGCGCTACAGGGCGCTTCAACGCTCTCAACCTGGGCAAGACGGTGATCCTGCTGGACGAGGCGATGGACTCGGGTAACCGGCGCATGGCGCAGATCATGAAGAACCTGTCGACGGAGGAGAAGTCGCTGATCGAGCGCAAGGGGCAGGAGTCGTTCCACGCGAGCCACTTCATTAACTCCATCGTGGCCACGAACAACGACTTCTCTTCGGTCATCGAGGAGAGCGACCGCCGCTACGTGGCGATGGAGGCGAGCGACAAGGTCTGCCCCAAGATGCCCGGCGCCAAGGAGTACTGGGACCGCATCCACGACCCGCTGCTGACCAAGGAGGCGGGTCTGCACATCTTTCACTGGCTGCTGCAGCGGGACCTGAGCGACTTCGACTGCCGCCAGATCCCGACGACCAAGTACAAGCGCGAGCTCAAGGTCTGGCAGTCCAACCACGCCGTGCGCTACCTGCTCCACCGTCGCGAGCACTGGCTGGAGGTGGGCTTCACGGAGGAGACGAAGGAGGGCTCGCGGGAGACGTACGAGCTCTACAAGGAGTGGGCGGCATGGGCGGACCCGAGCACGGGCGTCAAGGGCGAGCAGGTGTTCGGCACGATGCTGAACAAGCTCGGCTTCACGCTCAACAAGGGCGACAAGGTCAGCGGCAGGACCATCAAGCGCCGCACGTTCTCCGTGGCCCTGATCGAGCAGAACCTGGAGCCGTACATCATCATCGACGCGACGGACAACGAGGCGGACTGAGCAGCTTCAACATGCACAGCGCATGGCAACCTGCAGACCGGTCACCGCAGTACGCAGTGCCGGTAGATTAGACTATTTAATGACGCGACCCCAAGCGATAAGACAACTCAATGAAGGCACATATATTTTTTTGTTTCGTTTTATATAGTCAACCATGACGCCGACACCACTTGCCGAGACGTTGAAGTTGTATAAGGCGGAGCTCAAAGCAGCCCATGAGCGCATCCGCACGAACTTAGGCAAGATAGAGGAGCTGACCATGATGATCAACGACGGGCAGCGAGTAGACTACATCAAGTACAGGCTCATGCAGATCGGCGGGTACGACCGCGCGTTTAGATACATAGTCAGTGACGTGCGCTACAAGGGCGAGCTCGAGCAGCTGTTCGACCTGCCGTTCGACGAGATCTTGCAGGCGTACATGTCCATGCTCAACAGGAGGAATAGGATCGTGCACAAGTGGACCATGTCGCTGTGGGAGTGCGGCCCAGTGCCCGACTTCGTGCGCTACCGCTACCAACAACATATTAATTATTTAGCGGAGAGCGAGTCTTCTGGTTCCACCAATATAGAGCCATCTGAGTCATCAGAACCACGCACCCATGTTTCCTAACTTCACCAGCCTGCAGCAGCGCGAACGCAAGCGCCTGGAGCTGCTGGAGAAGGTCACGCGTAGATATAGGCAGCGCGAGACGCAGCGTGACATGTACGCAGAGGCCGTGTGGGCTACTGATGCTGAGAAGACTGTAGCACTGACCAACGAAAAAAAAAAGATTGATGTCCGTGATGTAGGCAGTAGTAATGTGATAAACGAAAATACAAACACGATAGAAACACAAACAGAGCCCGTGAGTGCGGGTGTTGATGCAGCTACGGATCCTGTAGAGGTGAGTCAGCCGCCGTCGGCTCGGCTGTCGCTGATTGAGGCCATACGCCGCATGACGTTCGACATTCCGCCACCGCAGACAGCTGACGTGATCACGCAGACGGATGCGTCACGGATGACGGACTTCAGCGGCCAGACGGACGCAACACGCACGGCCGACTTCAGTGGCCAAGCAGCGTCGCGAAGGTCCGACGGCAGCGCGCAGACGTTGATCCCGCCTCGGACGACGGAGTTCGCTACACAAACATACACATACGCAACCGAGCAGCCCGTCATTAGAGAGATCCTATCGCAGCCTCCACCGCTGCCTACGATGGAGAGCGTTGTGCGCGAGATGCCGTCGCCAGAGGTCCGCGAGGCCTACACCGACACCTCACTAGACGTAGCCGACGCGTACAGCGACGCCGGTACTAGCGACACCGATCCTGGTACGCCGCCCGACACCGATGATGAATACGGCGACGAACCGCAGAGCCCTGAAGCCGTTAGTGTCATGAGCGGCATCACCGCCACCTTCGGGAGGTTCCCTGACCTTGCCCAGCGCGAGATATCGCCCCTAAACCTGCGTGGGCTGCCTATCCCTGAGTACAAGTTCGGCGCTAACGGCGCCTTAGTCACGCAGTCTACTCGGAGTGACATAGCCGACATTGACTGGCCCCTTACAGCGAGGCTGATAAGCTCTATCTGCCTGATCCGGAACAGGCTTCCAGGACAGCGAGGAGTACGCCGCTGGGCGTGCACCCGCTGATGTACACCGGCCAACGCGACGAGTTCGTCATCCTCGGCAAAGAGGGCCTGCCGTGGAGCACCTTCAGCGAGCGCGAGGGGAGCCTCAACTGGTACGACTGGATCACGATGGCGCAAAGCCTCTTCGCCATTCACGCTGCCCACTTTGACGGGCAACGCACCCGCGCCGACAGCGCCCCTCTGGAGCACGAGGCCGAGGTGATCGAGGAGCTCCGACACGAGTTCGAGGCGGCCACGCCCGAGCCAGTCACTAGCCCCGATCCCGAGTTAGACACACCAGCGGCGGTAGAAGCGCCCATGCAGCAGTCCGAGCTCGGGTACAGGGCTGCGACCGACGAGAGCACGCGCTTGCGAACACGACGGCGGCTGCTAGCCGAGTACAGTCCGCCTGTTCCTACGGTTGCGCCACGACCGACTCGTGTTCGACCACGCGACACAGAAGACGGTGACGAAGCCGATCATGAGATGGATGACGAGGTTCAGCGCGCTGAGGAGATTCGTCGTCGGCGTGACGAGCGGCTGCAGCGACAGCGCACCCCGGCGTGAACCAGGGCGATCACTCAGATAGGATTCAGGCTCTGAATCGTAAACACGTGTTAGCCATTCTCAAACAATACAATGACGAGATTGCTGAGCGTAGACTCACAGTGCGCCCAATCCTATGGTCGAACGATCTAGAGTCCGATGGTGAGCCAGCCGCTGGCTTCCAGATCAAGCTGCACCGCGATCGTCAGCGACTCGTGATCGTCAAGACGCGAACGGGACACGACAATCCGTCCATGCACAATAAGGTGAACTGGCACAGCACGCTGCTGGCGTTGCTAGAGGGCCTGCGGGCCAAGGACATCACGATCGATCGGCGGCTGCTGCGGCGAGTGGAGGGCAAGACCAAGACGGCCGACCCCACGCGCTTCGTCGGCAGTGATCGCCCCACCATACTCGACACGAACGAGGGTGTGCGTAGCAAGCGAACCGGGCTGCGGCCCCGCGAGTCGCGACCAGGGCTGTCGTTACCGCAGAGCACTGCGAAGGCGTTCTTGGAGACGTTCTATGCTAAGATTGGCACGGACGTTCCGACGTTCCAGCTGGACGCCGTCATCCCAGGCGTTGAGACCGACTATCACCTCACGCGGCATAACCGCCAGCTGCGTCTGCGTCAGAGCGGAGGTCAGCGGAGACTGGCACCGGCTGGAGCTGACACGAGCCCCACGAACAAGGTGGACTGGTCCGCCACGCTGGGCGCGCTGGCCGATATTGCAGCGGGCTTCCGTGACGAGGACACCACCGCCATGAGCGATGACCGCAAGCGGCAGATAGAGAACTTCCTCAAGGTCATGTGGGACACCGCGCGCCACTTCAACATCCAGCACATCAAAGACGCGGTGCCGCGCTCAATCCATGCTCGGACGGGTGGGCGGCTGCGCGGACGAGGGCTGCGTGGCGCTGGGCAGCGCGGTCGGCCCTGCGGGTCCGGTGGCGCGCCATACAGTAGCGTGACACGTAAGGGCAAGTACTATAACCTCAATGACATACAGAACAGTGGGTTAGCGAGCGCGTACATCTACAAGAAGCTAGGCAGTAAGTACGTGCGCATCCCCGACCTGAACAACGGCGTGCTCAACGTCTGCTACCCGTCGCGGAAGAAGGTCGGGCCCAAGCGCGAGATCAGCGAGCCCGTCAAGCAGATGGTGAAGGACTTAGTGTACAAGCAGACGATTAGTCAGAGTGAGTATGATAAGCTGTCAGTGGATGATCAGCAGCTGTTTAAGGAGATCCTGCAGGTGACGCACATCGAGCACGCGTTCAGGGACGAGCTGCCCGACCCACTGAGCACACTCAAGATGGAGTACGACAAGCTCAAGGGCGAGGTGCTCATGGGCAACGACAACCCGAGCATCCTCAAGCAGCTGAAGGTAGTGACGGTCGACATGTACAGCAACCGGCTGATTAGCGATAACGAATTCAAACAGATTATCACTCGGCTCATATAGACAGCATGATCGTCCTAAACACGAATCTGATCACTAAGACGGGGGGCCTGTACAACCTGCAGGCGGACCAGAACCTCACGGAGCTGAAGTCCATCATGAAGGACATCCTCGTGAAGGAGCGACCCACCGCCTACGCGACCGCTATCTGGGCGGACAGCAAGCCCGCGACCACCGCGTCGGTAACGACCCATACACCAGCCGCTGGGGGTCGGTTGTGGGCACGAACCGGCGTGTACGGCCCCCGGAAGAAAAAAGAGCCGCGCGTGAAGACGTTCGCGCTGTAATCGTAAAGAGCTCGACCTCTTTTTTTCTCCTGCTGAGGACGCTGCTCCATATCAGGTGTGGTCACGTCATTGTGCGTTTCCACCACTTCCACCACCTTCCACCACCCTGTTCCACCACTTTTCACGAGCTTTCACACCAACGACAGTCCTTCTAGACCCCATTCCACTAGTTCCACCACCTTTAACCCCTAAAAATCAAAAGACAAAAATAAGGGGGGTAGGGCCCTAAAGGGGTACCCCTTCGCATAAAGTCGTTTCATGTCGTTTCCACCGGTGGAAGTGGTGGAACGTCTTTTAAGGGCTCCACACCTGATATAGAGCAGCGTCATCAGCAGCACAGGTGGTGGAAGGGTGGTGGAAGGTGGTGGAAACGCGGGTTTATGGATTCATTACGGCTCTAGCAGGAAGAATCCATAAACCTTTACATATTCTTGATAGTCTCTTCCAGCTGTCGTGGGCTGATCACGTCGCATAACAAACGATTTTGTCAGGTAGCAAATGCCCTATACCTGACAATAACAAATCCGTAAAGGATGTCAGGTAGCAAATGCCCTATACCTGACAATAACAAATCCGTAAACCTTTACTTATTCTTTATAGTCTCTTCCAGCGCCACCACGCGGGCCGTGAGCTCCTGTATGGCTTTGCAGAGGACACTGGATAGGCATGCGTAGTCGATCGACATGCCATCAGGCGGTACACCTGTCTCGGGGTCCACAGGCGAGTTGGGGTCGCCGCTGACGGGTTCGGGGAGGATCGGCTGCATCTCCTGAGCAATGAAGCCTATCGCCCGCTTGCCGCCATCCCTCCAGTTGAACATACGCGGTCGCAGCCGCATGACTGTCTCGAGGCCGTATGGGACGTCGGTGATATCGCGTTTGTAGCGTGCGTCACTAGCGTTCGAGTACGCGCCCCCGTACACGGGTAAGTAGCCCGTCCAGGCGTAGGTGGCCCCGCACTTTCCTATACGAATGGCGCCAACGCTAGAGTCGTAGTTGCCGATCGCAGGATAGCCTTCCGCGAGCTGATTCCACCTGTAGTAGGCAGAACTGCCGTTAGCCTTGCAGTGGAAAGCGTCGTTCGCCCACACGGCACCAGCACTATGTATCGTCGCCTCGGGGCTCGTCCCTCCCACATGCATACGCCCGCTGTCGTTCATGTATACACGGTTGGTGCCATTGACCATTAACGACAGCTGATCGTCCGTCATTGTCCCGATGGACGCGCCATTCGTGTGCGAACCGCCTGCCGCGTTGTACATGATGACCTCAACGGCCATAGGGGTTGCGTTGTCGTTCTCGAAGCGCGCCACCCGCTCCCAGTTGCCATAGAGATTGGTGGTGTCCCCCGCGACTGTGAACTTGCTGAGAGCTGTTGTTGTGCCCACGGCCACGCGACCACGCGAGTCGATCCGCATTCGTTCGACCTGCGCAGACGTGGACGTCATGCCCGAGTACGGCTTCGACCGGAAACTAAAGTTCAGCCCTGTATTGATGTTGCTGTTCGGTTTGTAGGCCACGATGCTAGCTTGAGGCGTGTGGGTGTTGTACACAGGTGTCGCCCCCGTGCAAACGAACCCCATTCCAGCCGCGCAACCGTCGACACTGCTCTGGTTCACCAGCATTACGTTGAAGTCGTCAAGGGTACTTGCCAGAGGTATCGTGTCAGCGGTGATCGGGTTACGAACGATTAACGAGCTGGTGATCTCGCCTAACGATTTGATGTTCGGCTGGGCGCTTGTTTGGAGCGTGCCTGTCAGTGACGTGGCGGTGAGTGATGTGATGGTGCTGATGTTGCCCGATCCGTCTAGCACCAGTGCCTTGGAGACCGCAGCAGTGCCCGGCGTGACATCCGCGAGGTAGTTCAGCTGCGTGCTTGTCGCTGACAGCGCTGTTCCTCCGATCTGCAGCGTGGTGGGGTTCAGGTTAAGCGTAGTCGGACTCAGCGAGATTGTACCCGCCTTGGTGATCGTGTCACAGCTGATCGAGGGTGTGGTGATCGACGTGGAGATGGTCAGCGTCCCCGAGCAGCTGAGGTTGCGGATGCCCGAGTAGTCCTTGGTCGAGTTGAGCACAACGGCCTTCGAGCTGGACGCACCGCCTTCCAGGACGCCCACGTAGTACGTGTGGGCAAAGGTGTCCGAGGCTGTACCTGTAGCATTCCAGAACTTCAACGTCGAGCATACGATCCCCGTGCCGCCGGAGTCGAAGGTCAGCGAGTTGACGTTGGTGGCGGAGCGGTTCGCATCGAGCACCAGCGCCTTGCTGTTCTGCGCCTGGCCGATCGTCGTCACGTTAAGTCGATCAAGCAACGAGAAGTCATAGCTGGTGCCGTTGACCTGTAGACCGCTCGTGGCGTTGACGGTGCCAGCCGTCAGCGTTCCCGATAGCGTCAGCGATGACAGCCCCGATAACGAAGCAGCTGTGATCGATGACGCTGTGAGTGAGTTGATGTTGGTGACGTTCCTGCTGCCATCAAGCGTCAGCGCCAGGTTGGCCCCGCCCTGGCCCAGCGTGATCCCCGTGATGTACCTGAGTCTGTAGTCATTCCGGCTCACGTACAGCGTCTGCGCGTATGCATAGCTGAGGAAGCCCGTTGGATCAAGCGACAGATAGAAGGCAGGGTTGTATGTTGAAGAGAGGAAGATCGGCGGCGGGTAACTAAATCCACTCATCGCTTATTTGTCTCGCCATGTATATATCACCCCAGATAAAAAAGAATGTCGGAGATACCCAACTACGGCGCGTCGCTGCCCAAGCAGTACCGAGGAGCGTCCGTGGGGACATCAAGGAGCTCGGCATCAAGAAGCTCTTCCGCATGATCGTGCTGGGGCCGTCGTACTCGGGCAAGAACAACCTCTGCATGTACATCCTCAAGAACGCCCCGAACGTGTTCTGTCACCTCCACGTGGTCGCGCGTAACAAGGACCAGGAGCTCTACGACTACCTCCGCGACAAGCTCGAGGGGTTCATCACCTTCTATGACAGCCCGCCGGCTGTTGATCACGTCAGACGCACGCCCATCAACAGCGGGAAGCCCGAGCTCGTGATCATCGATGACTACTCCAACGACAAGCTGCTGCAGAAGAACGTGTTCAGCCACTTCTTCACGCGCGGCAGGCACTTCAAGCTCAGCACGATCTTCCTCTCGCACTCCTACTTCGCCACGGACAAGATGATACGCCTCAACAGCGAGTACGTGGCCATCCTGAAGGCCAACTCCAAGCGCGACCTGCAGATGGTGGTCAAGGACTTCAACATCCCGGGCGTGACCGAGACGTCCATCGTGACGTACTACAACAAGGCCACGGCCAACAAGGGCCAGATGCTGTTCATCGACTCGGTGCGCGGCGAGCTCCGCTACAACTTCAACAAGGCCATCAAGGTCTCGGGTGAGAAGGCTGACTCAGACGACGAATAGGCCATGCGGCGAATAATATTTTTTCACTCTTGGAACTATGACTCATCTGATATACATACAATAAAAAAAGGATATGGCGAGCTTCATCAAGCTCGACTCGACTAACCTCGTGCAGAACGGCTACAACAACACCTGGCGGTATGAGTTCGCGGGTAGCTCGGTTAATTTCGTGGATACGCAGATGGCGATTCAGTCGATCAGCCTCTACGCCTCCAACTTCAACATCGACTCCCTCGCCTTCGGGAACACCTCCTTCAAAATCGAGGTACCCACAGCCGCTACGACTTCGACCATTAGTGTCACGCTCGCGGACGGTTGGTACTCCTACGCCGACATCAACAGAAACATACAGACGGCTCTAGTCAGTGCCGGCGCGTATCTCATCGACAGCAGTGGCAATAACGTCTACTTCATTCAGATAGAGGAGAACAGCACGTACTACGCCTGCCAGGTGGACTGCTCGCCTACGCCTACGGCCATCGGCACCTACACGCGACCGGCCACTGGTCTCTACTCAACCACAGGCACGGGGCTGCCCACCACGTCACGCGTGCCGCGGCTGATCATCGATAACGCCGCCTTCGGTAGCGTGCTGGGCTTCACCACCGGCACGTATCCAACGGCTTCCTCGACTACAGCTGTGAGTCTTCTCAGCAACACGATCCCGCAGGTGCACCCGACCAGCAGCTACATCGTGCGGTGTGACGTGATCAAGAACGACTACGTGGTCAGCGGAGACATCCTCGCGGCGTTCGACCGAGGCGGAGCGTCCATCGGGCAGATCGTTCGGTACCAGCCGAGCAACTACGCGTGGGTGGCCGTTGCTAACGGTCCGCGGTCGTCGATCACCATCCGCATCTACAACCAGAACGACCAGCCCGTGCACTTCCGCGACAAGTTCGTCAGCATCATGCTGCTGTTCAAGCCCATGACCGTCATCAACTGAAAAAAAGAACAATGCATGTCTACAAGCGGAACGACCCGCCCTTGCCCTTCCCTTTCCTCTTTGCACGTAGCGCCGCCATGTGCTCCTTGGCCTCTGCCGAGCCCTTGGCAAACCTTTTTTTGCCTGGCACTGCAGCTGGCGCGACGCCGACGCCGTACTTGCTGCGGACGTGCTTCCTCAGGGCTGAGATCAGCTCCACGTGCTCGGGCTTGGTGGCCTTCTCCTTGAGCTTGGTCTCGGCTAGGTCCGCGAGGTCAGTGAGCACGCCCTTCTTACGCGCGTAGCGCAGTGCCTGCTTGGCGTGGTGAGTAACGTCCGCCACGCGGAGCTTGCCGCCCTCGACGCCGACGCCCGTGAGCTGCTTGATCGCGCCGCGTGCTGGTATCGCTGCCTGAGGCATGCCAACAGCAGAAGCCAGCGCAGGAACGGCCGCATCGACCGCTCGGCTGAGCAGCCCGCTGTCCTTAGCGAACTTGAAGCCCTTCTTGATCTTGTTCCAGACGGAGCTCCAGATGGACCCGCCCTGGGCCTTCTTGTAGCCCTTCTTGATCTCGTGGCGAGTGATCTCCAGGCGCACGCCCTTACCCCGCTTACGCGCCTTGATCGCCTTGTCGAACGACCCCGGGTGCAGATGCAGGACAGAGCCGCTGCCCTTGAGCTCAGCTGTGGATAGACTGAGCTTCCCGGTCTTGAAGGCCCGCTTGAGCTTGGCCTTGGGGACAGTGCTGGCGATGGATAGTTCACGGTACATGGTCTCTATATTACCAGCAGCTAAAGAACTACCATATTTAAATTATGAAATGGCTTGAGCAGCTGCTGTTGCTTGTGCTGCTTGGTGAACAGCCACAGGATGCACCATATGCCGCAGTAGTCCCCGTGCGCGGACTGGTACTGGACCTCGTTGTACCGGCTGATGCCGTACTTTGTGGGCGGGCCCTCGCCCATGCTGTCGAAGTACTCGCCGTTGTGCACGCACGTCCAGTGGCCCACGTCCACGTTATCGGGTCGGAGCAGGATCAAGTACGTCTTGTCACGCGACAGGGGCTTCGTGACCTCGGCTGACGTGAGCACAGCGTCCAGATGGATGCGGCACTTGGCGGCAAGCTCAATGAGATCGTGGTCTGACGTGATCGGCTTGATGAGGCTGGTCATGTCGAATTAATTTCTTGTTGCCGCGGCTTATATATCACACGGTATATAGAAACCATGGCAGATAGCACTCAATTAGCCGATCAGTTCCTCTACCAGTCCTCGCTCAAGGGCGAGCCCGCGGTGCGCGTGTCTTCGCGGAAGCGCTTCCCGTACGTGATCGACCTCAACCAAGGCAGCTATGCCAATGGCGTTATCACGATCGACGCCACGAGCCAGCTGAACGGCGCCGAGGGCTTTGCCTGTCTCAGGGACGCGTTCATCATGCTGCCCTTCAAGGTCACGCTGAAGAATACCCACGCATCCGCGGCATTGGCGGCGGCGGCTAACCGGATGTCGGTCGGCTTGAAGTGCGGCGTGTGGAACGTCATCGACGCCATGTCGCT
The DNA here is from genome assembly GCA_024211575.1 of Phytophthora melonis. NCBI lineage: Eukaryota > Oomycota > Peronosporomycetes > Peronosporales > Peronosporaceae > Phytophthora > Phytophthora melonis. The sequence goes on from JAMXKT010000008.1 coordinate 455,857, forward strand.
GGAGCTCAACGGCAAGTCGATCCTCTCGATGACCGAGTACAAGCTGTTCGTGAACAACCTCCGCGCGCAGGTGGAGTCGAGCCCAGCCTATGTCGAGAAGCACGGCGCCGAGTCGTATCTGTTCCCGGACAGCTCGGGCTCCTGACGTGGGGCAACACCGCTCATGCGAACGGCGACGGCTACTGCAACACGGTCGTAGACACGGCCACCATCTTGAAGTTCGCTGGAGCAACCGGTGGGGCTGCCCAGCCCGCGAACGAGGGGTTCGTGAACCGACTGCTCCGCAACCCTACCGTGTCTAATGCGAACACGAACGGCTGGCCGACGCTAGCGACCGGGTCATCCAAGACCATCTCCAACCAGTTCGGTCGAGGTGCGTTCGTGGCCGGTTCCGCTACGGCTGGAGCTATCGCTGGCACGTGGAACTACCTGCTGAAGATCCGACTGGTGGATCTGCATCCCATCTTTAAGGAGCTCGATCTTATGGCCAACCCGCAGATCAAGCTTCGGTTCCGCGTCAACCAAGGTCAGTCGGTGATTACCACTACGAACGGCCCCACCATGGTCCTGTCCTCGACCACGCTGCAGTCCGGATCCGTGTGCCCGATCATGGTGGCTTCGGCTGGCACCAACGGTCCGAACGCTGGCGTGATCTCTGCAGCAGCAACAGGTGAGATCAGCGTTGCGTGGGGAGCGATCGTGAACAGCCTTGACTCTACGATCGACTCAACCTACTTCCCCTTCACCACCACGCGGCTGTACGTCCCGTTCGTGGACCTGGAGAACCCGCAGGCGATCGTGTCGAAGCCCACGAAGAAGGTGCGCTACCTGGACTACTACGCACAGTGGTTCTACCAGCGGGCAGGCATCGGCACCTCGACAACGCAGTTCAACGCGGCGTTCGACCTACAGCTGTCTGCCAGCATCAAGAACGCCAAGTACGTGGCGCTGCTGCCGTTTGCGGAGACCTCGACCGGTAACTTCGCGACCTCGACCACAACGGTACAGCAGTTCCAGTCGCCGTTCGACAGCGCGCCATGGACTGTGCAGCCAGGGTCGTCCATCCGCAACTTCAACGTCAGGATCGGCTCGCAACAGGTGTTCGACATCAGCTATGACTACGACTTCATGGCGTTCTGTAATGAGTTCTCGAAGCTCTCGGCCATCAACGGCGACATCACGCCTGAGCTGTCGAATGGTCTGATCGACTACTACAAGTGGTCCACCACGAACCGTGTGTTGGTCGCTGACGTTTCGCGTCTAACGGAGAACGACGTGCCCCAGTCGATTCAGATCATGGGTACCAACGCCTCGTGCCAGGGGTGCAACATGCTGGTGATCGTAGCCTTCGAGAACGAGCTGGTCTATGACCGCCTCACCGGCGAAGTGACTGAGTACACGGCCAACTAGATGCTCTACTATCTTTTTTTCGCTCGCGGGAGGGTCCTGCTGAGGACGCTGCTCGATATCAGGGTTAGTCAAGCCCTCTAGCATACGCTTTATACATTCTTTATACTCGGTCCATACGCGATCCGTAAAGCTTTATACATTCTTTATACTAGAGCCGTAATGAATCCATAAACCCGCGTTTCCACCACTTCCACCACCTTCCACCACCCGGTTCCACCACTTTTCACGAGCTACCATACCTACTACAGGCCTTCTAGACCCCATTCCACCACTTCCACCACTTCCACCACCTTTTTTTTAAAAAGACAAAAATAGAAAGGGTAGGGCCCTAGGGGGTACCCCTTCGCATAAAGTCGTTTCATGTCGTTTCCACCGGTGGAAGTGGTGGAACGTCTTTTAAGGGCTCCACACCTGATATAGAGCAGCGTCATCAGCAGCATAGGTGGTGGAAGGGTGGTGGAAGGTGGTGGAAACGTGACCCCGCGGGAGCAGCCACGTGGGAACGACCCTGTGGGGCGCAGCCCATGCGATTGGCGACCCATTGGCGGCCCATTGGGGGCGTACCATCGCGGCCCGTGCTCGTGCGGAGACGGTAAAGGCACCCTCTGCGGCATGAAGAATCCATAAAGGCGGCATGAAGAATCCATAAGCGACCATGAAGAATCCATAAACAGGCATGAAGAATCCATAAAGGTGGCCATGAAGAATCCATAAACAGGCATGAAGAACCCATAAAGGCGGCCATAAAGAATCCATAAAGGCGTATCGTCCGCGAGGGCTAGGGTTATGGACTTGCATTGGAGCTGTTTTGAGAGTGGTTAGGGTTAGCACCGAGCTATTTTGAAGCTCGTGAGGTTCTTGGGCCGCCGATTACGTCTTAATATACGGCATATTAAGACGTAATCGGCGGCCCAAGAACCTCACGAGCTTCAAAATAGCTCGGTGCTAACCCTAACCACTCTCAAAACAGCTCCAATGCAAGTCCATAACCCTAGCCCTCGCGGACGATACGCCTTTATGGATTCTTTATGGCCGCCTTTATGGGTTCTTCATGCCTGTTTATGGATTCTTCATGGCCACCTTTATGGATTCTTCATGCCTGTTTATGGATTCTTCATGGTCGCTTATGGATTCTTCATGCCGCCTTTATGGATTCTTCATGCCGCAGAGGGTGCCTTTACCGTCTCCGCACGAGCACGGGCCGCGATGGTACGCCCCCCAATGGGCCGCCAATGGGCCGCCAATCGCATGGGCTGCGCCCCACAGGGTCGTTCCCACGTGGCTGCTCCCGCGGGGTCACGTTTCCACCACCTTCCACCACCCTTCCACCACCTATGCTGCTGATGACGCTGCTCTATATCAGGTGTGGAGCCCTTAAAAGACGTTCCACCACTTCCACCGGTGGAAACGACATGAAACGACTTTATGCGAAGGTACCCCTAGGCCCTACCCTTTCTATTTTTGTATTTTTAAAAAAAAGGTGGTGGAAGTGGTGGAAGTGGTGGAATGGGGTCTAGAAGGCCTGTAGTAGGTATGGTAGCTCGTGAAAAGTGGTGGAACCGGGTGGTGGAAGGTGGTGGAAGTGGTGGAAACGCGGGTTTATGGATTCATTACGGCTCTAGTATAAAGAATGTATAAAGCTTTACGGATCGCGTATGGACCGAGTATAAAGAATGTATAAAGCGTATGCTAGAGGGCTTGACTAACCCTGATATCGAGCAGCGTCCTCAGCAGGACCTTACAGACGCAATGAAATCGAATGAGAGTGTATTAAAACCGTTAGCAAGCACGACCTACAGCTCGATATCTTGAGTCGCGCCCTCTGATGCTTGAGCTGGGGGTTGCGGCGGCTTCAGCAGGTCGTGGTCGAAGCTGTCGCGGAACTCCTCGAATGCATGTGCAGAATCGAGTGCCTTGGAGACCATATCCTTCGTCAGTTCGTCCGCCTGAATTGCGTCACCCACCGGCGCTGCCACTGCTTCAACCGCTTCCTCCACTTGGCCAGCGATTCGATTGAAGGCCTCGTACTCGCTCACAGCTATCTCCATCGCCGCCTTCGCAGCTGCGCGCTTTGCCGATGACTGCTTGGTGTTGGCCTTCTTGGTCGCTGCCTTCACCGCGTTCTCCTTCTCCTTGAGCACCTGTGCCACCTCCTTGCCGAACATGACGGCCGTGTGCGCACTGCTGGCTGCCCCTTGAGACCCAAGTCGAGCTTGATCGCCTTGAGGTCCTTGGTCATCTTCTGCACCTCCGCCTCCAGCTTTGCGATCTCCTCTTCTATTGCTGCCTGCTCTTCATCGGAGGCGCTGGCCAGCGTTGCCGCCGTAGCCTCGAGCTTCTCCGTCGCCGCCTTCAACTTCGCCTTGATTTGGTCGCGCAGCTTGGTTGTGCGGCTGATCTTGACCTGACTTGCTGCGCCCTTGATCTTGTTGTTGCGCCGTCCCTTAACGAGGTTTGTCCGTGCTGCCTGCGACTGCTTCTGGGTTCGGCGCTTGGACGTCGATGCGTGCTCCTGGTCAGAGAGGACTTGGGTGTCCCCCTCGTCCTCCTCTTCCTCGTCGTTCACCTCCTCCTCGGACTGATTGTCCGCTGCAGGTGCTGCTGGCGTTGACTTGGCTACAGGTGCTGCTGGCGTTGGTGTCCGCGCTGCTGGCGCTGGTGTCGACGTTGCCTTCGCGGCAGGTGCCGACGCCACTGCTGGTGCTGCCGGCGCTGGTGTCGTCGCTGCAGCTGCTGGGACTGGAGTCGTCGGTGCTGGTGCTGCTGGGGCTGGAGTCGAAGTGGCGGCCGGCGTGGACGTGGCCATCTGCACGAGCTGCTCCGCCGCCGCCGTCGGCACTGGAGCCTTGTCCTCCTCCTCCACGACCTCCATCGACGTATCTTCAGCGGGCTCGAACACCGTGCGCACCGAAGCCGATCGTGCGTGGCGAGGCACCTTGGGACTGCTGTGGTGGCCGTCGTAGTCGTAGCGGCGCTTGGCATGCGCACGGGAGCGTGGTGGTGGCGAACGCGAGCGCGACGGCGAGCTTGGGCGGGCATCCAGGCGCTTGGAGAGCCGCTGATACAGCTCGCTCAGCAGCGGCGCCATCACCGCCTCCACCTTGGCCTCCATCTCCGTCTCGAAGCGCTGCGTGAGGCGGTCCAGCGAGCGCTCGATGTTGCCGATGCGGAACATCAGCATGCGCTTGGCGTTGTCGGCGTCGTTGAGCAGCTCGGCGCTGTCGACCGCCACCTCGTACGAGTCGCGGTGGTGCTTCATGTACACCTCGCCCGTCGTCTTGAGGTGGGTCTTGATCATGTGGTTCTTCCACGACTGGGTGTACATGACGGGGCCGTGCACCCTGGGTAGATGCACAGCACGCCCAGCCCCTTGCCCGACTGCGGCTCCGCGGTCTTCTCCTTGGCCCGCGTGGCCTTGGCCGCCTTGTCCTCCTTGCGGTCGCGAAGCAGGCGGCGGCGCAGGTACTCGGCCTCCACGGCGGGCGGCGACAGCGAGCGGTCCGACGAGGAGTACGCGGACGCAGCTGGCGACGGCGTGCGGCGGGACCGGCGGGAGCTGCGCGAGTAGTGGGAGCGCGAGCGCGAGCGGGAGCGGCGGGAGTAGCTGGCGTGGCGGCGTCCAGACATGACGACTTGAGTGCTTGGCGACTTGAGGGCTTGGCGGCAGATTCGGGAATGAGATGTAAAGAAATCATGAAGCGAGCTTTCACGAGGTTTTACGTTTAACCTCAGGTGGGTTTTTCTACGATAAACCTCGTTTATGGATTATTTACGGAAAGACGCGACTGGCTATGAAGAATCCGTAAAGGGCCGGATCGCAGTAACAGGCCAGCGAGACAGGCGCCAGTTGCGAATCATGCGCGTGCACCTGACCAAGCAACAGCAGCTCGAGCTGTGCAAGCACCGCCACACCCTTCACCCGCACCCCAGCCTGCAGGAGCTCGCCACCTGGGCGCAGACGACCTTCAAGTTGAAGCGCCCGCCCAGCAAGGCCATGGTGAGCCGCGTGCTGCGCCAGGAGCCGGTGCTGCGGACCCTGACCCCGGACGAGCTTCAACGTCGCAGGACGCAGCAGCAACACGTGGCGCGGCTGGACGCGATGCTGGTGGACGCCATCGCCTTCTTCGAGGCCGGCCACGTCGCGTTGAACGGCCGGCTGATCATCTGGCTCGCGCGCCGCTGCGCTGATCAGCTCCAGATCCCCATGGCCGCGCGTCCCCGCTTCACCCGCGGCGGCTGGCTGCGGCACTTCATGCGACGCCACGGCATCCGCAGCCGCCGCGCGCACGGAGAGATCGTCGGCAGCGTCGACATGCCAGCTGCTCGTGCGGCGGCGCTGGAGCTGCGCAAGATCATCGGCGAGTACCACCCGGACGACGTCTACAACATGGACGAGGCGGCGTACTTCTACCGAGCGCTGCCACGCCGCTCGCTGTGCCTCCACTCAGCCCCAGCACTCCAAGCAGCGCAAGGCCCGCGTGACGATGGTGGTGGCGGCCAACGCGTCAGGCACGCACAAGCTGCCGTTGACGATCCTCGGCACAGCCAGGCGCCCACGCTGGCTGCACGCCATGCCCGCCGGCCTCGAGTACGTGGGTACCAGCAAGGGCTGGATGACCACGGTGGTGTTCCACCAGTGGCTGGAGCAGCTGAACACGCAGATGGCGGCGGCGGGGCGCAGGATCCTGCTGCTCGTGGACAACGCGCCGTCGCACAAGGCGCCCGTCACCACGCTGAGCCACGTCCGCCTCGAGTTCCTGCCGCCCAACACGACCGCGGCCATACAGCCCATGGACCAAGGTGTCATCGCGCAGCTGAAGGCGCAGGTCATGGACCACCAGACCGAGGCGATCATGCAGCGGTTCATGGCTGGAGAGCCCGACGCCCACGACATTGGCGTTGCCGAGGCGCTGCAGTGGTGCAAGGAGGCGTGGGATAACATCACCCCCGCCGCGATCCAGCACTGCTGGCAGCATGCCGGTCTGTTCGTCAATAGGACGCAGATCGCGGATATCCTGAACCCCTAGCTAACAAAAAACCAGTTCAGGGGCACGTAGCGTAGACAGCAGCAGGCCACATGAGCCTCTCCATTCAAATGCCCTCCCAATCGAATACAGAAACGCATGTTGCTCCAACCGGCTCTTATCTGTATTCGGGTCTATTCAGAACCGGTGAGAAATTTTGTGGGTAGGCTTTCGTCGACAGCACTTGAGTTTGATGGTTTTACTTGCTCCGACGGTACCAATATGGGGCCAACAATTAACGGATTTTACCGAATACAAGCTAGGTATTGATGAAAAGCCCGGGGGAGAGAATGACTTTATAGCTAGAAATAGAAGCCCTGTAACAAATAGAAGCCCTGATTATTAAATACTTTAATACAAACCCGGGCTACGAAACAGAAAACGCTAACAAAACCTTACGAAGGAAATACCTCTTGTACTAAGAATGTGTGGAATACGTCCCTTGAGAACAACAACAAAAAGATTTTGCACAACAGTAGTAAGTAAAACAATATTCCCAATTGCAACGGTTTTATTTTCTTATCTCCATTCACATGTAGCCACCACTCAAGCTACTGGATTGAGCAAAAATGCGACTAAAACAAATTCAACGGACTTAGGTGGATTGTTTACCTCGGCGACCTAGCAGCTATTTTACACTTGTGATTTAGAGTCAAGAATCGAAAATGCTGGATAGTTGGTATTTCTTTCAACATTTGCTTTTACAGATATTGGGATTTACCTAGTCCTGACGATCAGACTACTACTAGCAATGCATGTTAGTGTAGAGGAGAGGACCAATTACTTGCACCGTTCTACTAAACTAGAACCAGCAACAAAAGGCACTCTGTTTAATATATTGATGAATTTAACTACTGCCTATATTAAACAAGCGTGCCAAATATATTTGCACACCAATGATATCGTAAATCGGTTAGTCCGTTCTGCATTCCATAAAATAGAAGCCCTTACCCAAATAGAAACCCCCTCGATAAAGCTGATCAATTTTTCGGGGGCTCTAATAAATACTAGTCCAGGTAAAATCCGTTAAATAAATAATTCGCGATTTGGTCGGTATCATTTGCGGGACCCGGGTCCCCGCCAATAGTTTCATTTGTCTACGAAGACTCGGATGATTTAAGCTTGTCTTTTGTCAGACTAAATTGCGAGCCGCAGAGATCCACCGAACGGGTGGTGTAGAATGATCTACTACTTGATCCGGTTCTTGTCAAAGCAAGTTTAAAGTAAATTATTATCGATATTAGTTCAGATCATCCTAATGATACGTGCATACGGCACGTTCAGTTTAATACTTGATATATGTCGAAGCTGACAGTTTTTTTGTTGTTAGATCTTTAGGCAACCCGGACAAAATATGTGTGCGGCTGCACCATGTTTTATCAAACAGAGTTTGAATGCTCCTATGTTGTCGCTGTACGCCGCGGATTCCTGTGCGAGAGGAAGTCCGGGCGGACATCGCAAAGCGAAGGACAAACAACCGGCGTATCTCATTCTCCTACACGCGATCAAAATCTGCTAGACCTCAGTTTTCACTCATCAAACGTGAAGCAAATTCCTGGCTTCATCCGGTTATCCTGCGAGTTCGGTTGAGCAGTTATCCTGGTAGCACTAAATATTCGAATGCACGTTTTTTATCGCCACCTGTAAGTTTCCGAGCACAACACTGCAATCTAAGCAATACAGGATTCTGCCTGGGCATCAGCGCATATTTTAGAAGCAGGAAGGACATTACGTTGATTAGCCCATTGTTGATTACTGTTCTACTTCGAAGTACTAACTACAAAGAACTCAAGTTAAAACTATTTCCGTGGAGTCCTCATCCGACGAGCAGGGGGAGGTAGAATCACCACGGTGGGTTTGCCAAACCCAAGCCAGTTCGTTGGAGCGGCGATACATGTATATCATCTGGCAATGCCTTTGAAAAGGAGCGATCAAACTTGGTACACTTGATTGTACATGCAGCGGTAGATTCGGCAGATGCTGCGGCTGCGAAGCAGGCGCAGGAGATGCCCGAGTCCATCGACTCCCTGTAAGGGTATCCGTACAAGCAAGCTTCGAACTGGTGAAACCCCGGTCCACCACCCGGGTCCCCAATCAATCTATCGTTGTAGCAATTAATCAATTCGAATGACAGTCACTGTTGAAGCTGTTGATCAGCAACCTGAATGTCTCCGTGCCACGCCATTCGTAGGAGCAGCCAATCTCTTCGTTTGCGCAGGCAGCAGACAACACAAAACGACCTCTTTGTTGCATCATATTGCAAACGCGAAGCTCGGTTTATAGTCTTCGGCTCGGTAATTTCATGGGTATAAAGTGAACCTTACCGGTACTCTGTCACCCTGCCGATCTGTGGAAGCGGGATCTGCATTCGATCTACTGTGCTTGACCAACTCAACACTCGGTGGAACTACGGCAGCCTCTATCTCCGACATCTTCCAAACCGTGAATTATCGTCACTGTTCAACTTGATCTCACCTTCAACTTGACCGTGTGCTGACCTACAATTTGTGCAGGACCTTACGAGTTTACATGACTGTACCATGCATGAGTACGACGAATTGAAGCAACACGAACACTACAAGCGTCACTTGCGGAATGAAAAAGACCAAAACTGATTTTATTTGAGCTTTCAATGGCGCCAAGTTTCCTCTTCTAACCACTAATCTAGAAACCACGCGCGCTCGAAAAAATGTACAACAAGGAGGTGGTGCTACCATCTTCCACACGAAATGGCAACGCGAGACCAGCTTACTCGCAGTCCAGCACGATGCGGCTCCGCAAGCTTGCCAGCGGCCATGCGCTCGAACACGCTCGGCAGGTTGTCCAGCTTCTCGATCGTGTACGTGGTCGACACGCCGCCGGCAGCGGCCAGCTTCAGGGCCTCGATCGAGTCCTGGCGGTTGCCCACGTACGAGCCGATGATGCGGTGCGAGTTCAGCACCGAGCCGAAGACCTCGGCCGTGATGTACGTGTCCTTGGGCAGACCCACGAGCACCACCGCGCCGTGCGGGCGCAGGAACGACAGCGCGTCGGCGTAAGCGTCGCCGCCCGAGGCGACAACAACGCTGGCGTGTGGCGCCGCGGCCCTCCGTGGCCTCGAACACCTTGTCGCGCACGCTGCCCTCCTTGAAGTCGATGAAGTCCTTGATGCCGTAAGAAGCAACGAGCTTGCGCTTGTCGTCGCCAGAGTCGATGGCGATCACGCGGTAGCCCATGGCGCGCGCGTACTGGCAGGCCAGGTGGCCCAGACCGCCGCCGGCGCCCGGGATCACAACGAAGTCACCGCAGTTGCCCTCGATCTCCTTGAGCGCCTTGTACACCGTCACACCCGCGCACAAAATGGGCGCGGCCGCGTGCATCGGCAGCTCCGTCGGGATCGGCGTCACGTGCTCCGAGAACGACACGCACCACTGCTGGAACGAACTCGTCCACCGTGAAGCCGTGCAGGTCCGCGTCCACGCATCGTCGACTCGTGGCCCTTGCGGCAGTCCTCGCAGCCCAGGCACGAGTTGGCCAGCCACTTGACGCCAACGGGGTCGCCGATTTTGAGGCGAGTGCTCGTGCTCGGCGATGGCAGCGACGTAGCCGGCGCCTTCGTGGCCACCCACCAGCGGCAGCTTGTTGTCCAGTGGCCAGTCGCCGGCCCACACGTGCAGGTCCGTGTGGCATACGCCTGAGTACGCGAGACGCACCAGCACCTCACCGGGCTTGAGCCTCCGGCTGCGTCACGGGCCAGTCCTTGCGGACCTGAAGAGGGGCGTTGTTCTGCTCGAATACCACGGCCGTCTGCGTCTTGGGGATGCCGTAGTGCGACTGCGACTTGACCGAGAACGAGCGCGACTGGCATCGGGGGCATGTGCAGCCCATAGTGCTGCACGCAGCCGCCGCAGCGGCACTGCGTGTTGTGCGCGCCGGCGAGCGACTTGACCGAGGTCCGGGCCGCGCGGCGGGCGGCTGGTTGGAAGCGGGACACCACGCGCAACATGGTGATCAGGAACTGGAGCTTGAAGAGGTTACCGGGGAAATCAACAGTAGCCGGCAAAATGCAGAATGAGCTTCAGGTCCACTGCAGGGATGCCTCCGCTTCGGCGGGTGGGCGGGCGCCAGGGCGGGGTGAAGGGATGCCGCAGTCAGCATTGGACTTTGCACGCAGGAGCTGCAGGTTTCGGCGTCTTTGGTGCGGGGCGGCATAAAAACTCGCGCCGACCAAGCAGCATCTGCGTGTGTCATTCGCCATGCGCCGCGCTCATAGGTCGCGACTGCACAATCTTTGGCGATTGCATCTTGCCGCTTGAGAGCAAGGATACTTGGCTCGTCTGCTGTTGCCCCGCATGCTTGGTGCACCCCGCATAACCTGATGGCTTGCATGTCGGCCTCGCTAATCAATGCAGATGCCTTGCGTGTTCCTCGGTGTCGGAGGAGCGGTATGCCTGGTGGACGAGCTCTTTACTACCTGGGTCGCTCTGTGTAACTTTCGATGCTCTAGCCATGTGGCGTCGTCCTTCCAGTATTGGCTGCATGGCTGGGAGTGACGCTTACGTTTTTACGCGTGTCTTGTCAAAACTAGGGTTCCGGATGAACCCACACACGGGTTATGGCAACCGGCAGCTGACCCGTTGTTTTAGACTCCGTTTTAGGACCGTTGCGGTGGTTTAACTATTCTGTAGCAAAATCCCGATGCTACGCCGCCGAGCAACGTGTGTAAAAGCGACTTCCAACCAGGTCGATACAAACCCAGGTCAACACAAAGTCATGGCTTCAATTATCTTGTCAAAGGGGACACGCCACACCGAGGCCAGAGCTGCTCTCCACTCTCTACTTCACCTGCTTCTCGATGCCACGCCCCGTACGTACACAAAAAGTTTCGACGCTGACGCGACTCGACATTGGTCACAGGAATCAGCAGCCACTGCCGCTTGTGCTGCAGGGCTACTGGCCACTACGTTTCCCACGACAACTCCGCTCACTGCCGCAGTCCAGCACACGATACGCGCCCGCGAGCTTACCTCGGCCATGCGCTCGAACACGTCCTGGGCAGGTTCTCCAGCTTCGATCTTATACGTCGTGCTCACGTCGCCGGCAGCAGCCGCCAGCTTCAGCGCCTCGATCGAGTCCTGGCGATTGCCCACGTACGAGCGCGCAATGATGATGCGGTGCGCGTTCAGCACCGGAAACTCCGGGAAGACCTCGGCCGTGATGTGGCCGTGTCCTTGGGCAGACTCCACGAGCACCACCGCGCCGTGTGCGGGCGCAGGGGAACGAGCAGCGCGTCCTTGTACGCCTCGGCCGCCTCGATCGCCACCTTACTCACTGTCTGCGCAGGCGACGCCGCGCCCTCGGTCGCAGCCAGCACCTTGTTCGCGCGCACGCGTTGCCCCTCCTTGAAGTCGATGAAGTCCGTGATGCCGTAGGACGCCACCATGTTTGCGCTTGTCCTCGCCCCGAGAGTCGATGGCGATCACGCGCGGTAGCCCATGGCGGCGCGCGCGTACTGGCAGGCTGCAAGGGCCCAGGCCACCACCGGCGCCAGGGATCACGACCGTGAGTCGCCGCACACACCGCCGGATCTCTCCTTCAACGCCTTGTACCGACCGTCACACCCGCGCACAGGATGGGAGCGGGCAGCGTGCATCGGCAGGTCCTTGGGAATGGGCGTCACGTGGTCAGCGTACGAGACGCACCACTGCTGGAACGAGCCGTCCACCGTGAAGCCGCAGGTCCGCGTCAACACAAGTGGACTCGTAGCCCTTGCGGGCAGTCCTCATACAGCCCAGACACGAGTTGGCCAGCCACTCTGACGCCCACCGGGTCGCCGATCTTCAGGTGCGTGTAGCTGTGGTCGCCGATGGCAGCGACGTAGCCGGCGCCTTCGTGGCTGCCCACCAGCGGCAGCTTGTTGTCCAGCGGCCAGTCGCCCAGCCACACGTGCAGGTCTGTGTGGCACACGCCTCGAAGTACGCGAGACGCGCACCTCAGCACCTCGCCAGGCTTGGAGGTCCCTTCTGTTGCGTCACGGGCCAGTCCTTTGCGGACCTGAAGAGGAAGCCGGGTTGTTCTGCTCGGAATACCACGGCCGTCTGCCCCGTGTCTTGGGGATGTCGTAAGTGTGACTTCGGCGACTTGACCGAGAACGAGCGCGACTGGCATCGGGGGCACGTGCAGCTCGCTGTGGGTGCTGCACGCAGTTGCCGCAGCGGCACTGTATGCTGTGCGCAAAGCCGGCGAAAGCGACTTGCCGGTGGTCTGCACGACACGGCGCGCTGGCTGGTTTGCCGAAGCGAGACAACGATGCGCAAGTAATGGTGGCGAAAAAGCGTTCTTGGGCTGGTGTCGCTTAAGAAGAGGCGGCAAATGGGGAATGACTCGAGCTGTCGAGCTCGTGCGTGGCAGGCAGTCGGGCACGTGAGGTGGTCCAGGCAGGTGCAACGACACTCTGCAGTATCTTTGACGCGCACTTCCAACGCGGATGACTTGCGTGTCGGCGGTCGCCGCTGGGCCAGCTGGCACAAGCTGAAGCGCCTGGGTTGCCAGCCTCAACTTCAATGCCACGCCAGCTTTCCGGTCGTCAAGAAGCAGTAAAGTGAGCCGGGAGCAAGTTCAACCACATTCGCCCTGGATCTTGACCGTGTAAAACGCCGACAGCTCCATAACGACAAAGGACTGCGAACGACCTCGGTTTTAACGCCATCCGCCTTAAATTGGCAGGGCCATCACTCGAAATGCAAGACGGCGGCCGCAGTCGAGAGCATGAAGAGCTTTACACTCGCGATAAAGCTCTTCAACGATGGTGCGGAATTAGGACGCTAGCAGTTGTTTTAGCATTTGGCGGGTCGGCAAATGAAACGCAAGCCACAACTTGCTTTTTTGGTATGGTGCGTGTCTTTGCATTTTTAGCGCGCCGTAAGCAGTACCCTCCGCGGTATGATATTCTGGCTATCGATACAAAGAGTCACGTTTGTATAATTGGGTATCTATGCATAATAGAAGAGTTAACTCGTGGAGCTAACGCTTTATCGAAATTATCGTAGAATACAGGTGTGTACTTCAACTTACGGTACGCCGTCAAGCTTAGCAGCCTTTGTCATTCCTAATGTAATTGTTGCACGGGTCATCGAGAGCTTCGGCGTCCGCGTTAATCGGAGGTAAAATCAGATCGCCGGCTCCGCCTTCGTTCTCTCCGACACCACCATCACGCCTTTGCTGCAGCCCAGCAAGCAAGCGATCGGCGTTGCCGGGTGGATCTTGCAGTCG